>VXAD01008432.1:110891-258530 GCA_013399195.1 Dicrurus megarhynchus
TTCCCCCTTCCCACCTCACCTCACCTCACCTCACCCTGCCTCATCTCACCTCATTTGAAAATATGTAGGAGACAATGAAGGAAAAGACACTAAAATCCACATTATGGCAATTACAGAATCCAAATGAAATATACATTTTTAAGCCAGAGGTTACCATTTTCAGAAAGGTAGAACAGGTGCCACAGGGATTACCTAGGGACTACCATGACAAAGGATGAGAGCCAGAGCAATAAATACAGAAATAATGTAAGTAATGGTGGAAAAGCAGAACAGGAAAGGACAGGAGACAGGTGGATAGCATGGAAGACTATAGCCTACCCTGGACCTGTGTTACCAAATATCAGGATAAAGAGGGAAAGGGCAGTAGGCAGAAGCAATAAGAGATGAAAACTGCAAAAGGAAAGATAATCTGGAAGGATGAACTGAGTGGAAATGAAGGAGAATAAAACAGAAGATAGAAATAGACAGCAGGTAGAGTAGGGGAGCATTAAACTATTATAACACTTTTGTCTCTGCATACTTATTCAAGTATACACACAAACAGAGCCTGGGAGAATTCAACAAAACTCAGTGATTTCTGTCTTGGGCACAGTTTTTTTTCATCATCAATTTGATCATATAGCACACTACTAAATTATCACAGTGACAGCACTATGATGATATGCTACATTAATACATCATAGAGCAGCTGTGATAAGAGCTAAGCTGCCACTCTGGTGATACATTAGTCTGGTCCATCGCAAAAGAAACACATATTCCATAAAGATGCAATATAGATATCACAAACTTTTTGTTGCCATTTCTTATTTATTCATTCACTTTCATAGAAGACAATATAAAAAGCAGAATGTTTTTTAAATTAAATTGTGTGAAAAGTGAATATAATTGTGTTAAAAAAAGGAAAGAACATTTGGGCATATACCATAAATGAGGACGTGGGAGCTGAACCATTGAGTATAAAACTTTAAAATAACACGTTACCACATTTCTTTAAAACTATTCTAAAACTATCACTATTTTATTCAGGTGTTTTCAAGTGTTTCCATCACAAGTAATTATTTTATGTGCAGACTTGGACTTTTAGTAGTAACAGAAATGATAAAGAATAAAGAACAGTGTGTCTTTTAACAAAGAGGACATGTCCCACTATATTTGAAGGTAGAACAACTTTAAAATTAAGAAGTTTAATTGATTTTAAGGCCAGTTTGGTTGGGAATCTGAGCAGCATGGTCTAGTGGAATGTGTCCCTTCCCAAGGCAGAGGGTCTGCAGCAAGATGATCTTTAATGTCCCTTTCAACCCAAACCATCCTATGATTTTATCATTATTTCCACATGTATCAAAAATACAGTAATCCAAACCACATAAATTATCAATTTATGAATACATGGGCAGAAGGTCTCCTAGGTAAAAGCCATGTCTGCATATGTGTTTGGAAAGCTTGTAATATTCCAGTGAGATATATACATATATATAATTATTATTATTATTAGCATGAATGTTTTTGAAATGGCAAAAAAGCTAAAGCATGACTGAATTTGACTTCATAAGCTCAAACTGAAAATATTAATCAATACTTCTGACACTAAACTTCCCAATCACAGTATCATTGGACCCTACATGGACTGGTGCGAATGAAAAAATTCTCTAGAGATACTGCCTAGATGGTGATGGATGCATCCGTGGGTCTCAATAAGGAATCTATGATTACTTTAAATACTTTTCTGGTGCCACTGGTTTTAATGTAGGTGGGTAATTGGATCAACTTCTCATGGTCAGCTGCTCCCAAATCCTCTGTTACTCATATCGTCTTCATCCTTCACCCTCAGAGCACTGTGTCTGTTATGTAGGGATTCATTAGTGGAAGGTTCTTCCTTCTGCCCCGAGTAGTAACTCATCTTGTGCATTACTTGTGACAGCCAGCTCAAGGCTGAGTTCAGGCTTATGTTACCCTTCCTTGCATGGCCTTAAGGCCAGGCCATTGCTCAGCCTTGGACAACACACAGTCAATAGTATCAGCCTATCACTCACATTCATAGATACTGTGCTGCCTGTTGCGTGTCTCTTGTAACACAGCCACTTGTTTGAACAGTACATCTAGCTGAGCACGCTTGACACTATGACATCCACCCCTGTGTTTAGATGTTAGAGGGGCTTCCTGATGCTGGAAATCTATGCAGCCTGAGGTTGGAACAGCTATTTCAGTCCCTTGGAGGTCAGTTGGGGTGGAGAATCAGCATAGCTTTGCTTTCAGCAGGTCACAGTCACCTTGTAATTTAAAAAAATGTTAATTCTTTTGAAAGATACTATACTTCTAATTCCCTGGATGTCTCAAGCTTCCAGGTAGTTTTGCATGGCCACCTCCTAGCTGGGGCAACCATCAGGTTTGCAGCCTAAACCTGTGGGTGAGCAGAGCAGACAGCAACCCAGTTATACTGGGACCCTGGCAGTTTGAACTCTCCACAGGGACCATAAGCACTGCCCCACTCTCTTCTGCTCCTCTTGTGAGACCTGGAACTGGGTGGCTGGTACCTACTTTTACTACTTAGTGTGAGTTTGCAGGGCTTAAACTGTACACTTGGTAGACAGGTTAACTGTGAGATGATATTTTATACAGTGTCCTATTAAATCACGCTGGAATATTCTTAGTTTAAAAAGATCAAAATCATACAGAAACATAGTTTTTATTCTGCTGACTGGTATTTCTATCTTTTTGAAAACTTACTGATAATCTTTTATGCTGACTTGAGTGTTTCTAGTTGGCATTTTCTCTACTCAGCACTCTTTGAGATCTTACAGGATGAATTGAATATATTTAAACAAGCACCAATCTGTCACTCTGCTGGCAATTAATAGACAGATATCTTGGAGCACTACATATTTATTGATTTTTATACATTATTGTATGTTATAGCTCACTATACAGACATTCACTTATCATACATAGAAACTGCATTTACTGCTGATAAGTCTGCTTCTTACACTAAAGTGTCTGAAAAGAATAGAATAATAAAATTTGGATTATTAGAGATTAGAGCAAAGAGGATTTGAGGGAATGAAAAGTAGAAATATTCATTGTTAAAAGAAATCCAGCATTCTATGCCACTTTATTTTAATATGATTTAAATATCAGCATCAGCACCACTTTGTTTAATATGGGAGCTAGGAAAGCTCTCTTTCTTTTTACCAGTGCCTACATATTTAAAATAAAGTTCTACAATATTAAGAGGATGGTAATATTTATAGGCTCAGCAGGGGTACTAATTTTACTACAGATAATTTTCTTCATATCTTGCCCCAGGGAACCACTCAGTTTTCAACAGGTGATGTTCATCTGCCTTTCCCTTTCTCTATGAAGGCTAATGGATTCATTACCATTCCTGTTGCAGATATCCTTTTCTGCTCCCCATATTCCAGCAGTCCATTTGCCACATTATTTAACTGATTTACATAATTAAGTTTAACCCCAATAAACTGTATAATTAACTGGAAGTCTTCAGCTTTTGAAGAAGGGTCTGTGTGTCCTCCTCACACAAAGTGTGTGTTTCTTGCCAACAATCCCATAATTCCTGAGTCACCAAGATCATAATAAACGTAAGACACCAGTGCATGTAGAAGAAAAAATTAATTTCTCCAGGCACTGGGACAGTGCTTCCCCTGCAGCTTTTGGAGAACTCACAAGGGAGCTGATATCCACACTGCAATGCATGTTCCAGCCCATGCTGGAGCAGATTCCTATCAGGAACTATGAACCGTGGAGAGAAAACCATACAGGAGCAGGTTTTCCAGTAGAACTGTGGACCATGGAGGAGCTATGCTGGAGCAGACTGTTCCTGAAGGACATGGAGAAGATCCATGCTCGAGCATGGGAAAAGTGTGAAGAGGAAGGAGAGGCAGAGAGGAACAGTCAGGAAGAGATTCTGTGTGAGCTAAAGCATGTAGCAACCTGATGCCACATATCTCATGAAGATCTCAGTCTTCCTGCCCTCAACAGCAAAGCACAGATCTGTGGAGAGTTCAAGAAATTTCAGCTAAAAGCTGCTCAGAGATATTCAGAGAACTAAAAGCATCTGCCCTCCCATGTCTCCCTGGAAGTTTGAAGATGATGGCTGGGTAACCTGAGCAGAATAGGTGTGTGTCACACATTTCATTATGAAATGCCTTACACACTAATGTAAGGAAATCTCAGAGCTGTGTGATACAGCTTACACTGAAAGATATAAAAAAAGGCTTTCCTTTCCAGTAACTGATACAGTCCTCAGTCTAGCCTAGTTTCTTTTTCAGTAAGTTCAGTGTTTATCTGGATTTCAGCACAGCCCCACTGTCACTATTGAGGCTTGACTTCAGAACTTACCAAAGGCAGAGATGTCATTCTGCAGGCACCTCCAAAAGTCTGTGCACACTGCCAGTTTCCTGCTTGCTCCATCTCAGTCCTGACATTCCATTAATTTCTTCCTGCTGAACAGGTACAGTTGCTTGAAGGAAGAGATCCTTTTAAACATTTCCAGAAAATTTAGTTTGTCACAGATTGGATATGGCAAACATCCTCCTAAGCAGTTCATTCAAACACAGTACTCTTGATCTTCATGTAAATTGTGAACAAACAAATTAAATGACAATATACTTCTCACAGAGATATTTGATGGAAACAGACAAGCTTTTGGCTTCAGAATGTAGAATGCTAATTTTACATATGTTTGATTCAACAGAAATTTGTAAACTAATGATGATGTCAAAGCAAGCACTTTTTTGACAAAGATACACAGTAGAAGCATTTAACCTTAAATGAATTACAGTGCTGTTGTGGACTGAAAACTACAGTGATACCACTCAACTACCTTCATGATAGAGAAAAGTTTCAGAGAATCAGAGCATACTTCATATTTCTGAAGGCAGTACATACCTTATTAATAGATACATATTGTGCTATCAGAGTGCACTAAAAACTTAATTACTTTTTCAAGTTGGAAAACTCCTGATATTTTGAAAGTTGTAAAATTGAGGTAGTATTTTCAAATGCTGAAATTTTTAGTGGTATCTGATACTTTGAAATGTAACTTTGGGAATACTTAAATAGCTAAATATTACTTTTAGACATTTTCAAGCAATTCAGTCCATTATTTACTTGGTTCTCATATTTCCTTGTGAAGTTAGCATTTGACTATTTTGGTCTTTCATTTATACAAAAAGTGATTAAAAAAATTATAATCAGAATTATTATTTTATTACTATTATTTTTGCCTAAACTCTCTATTTCATTAAAAAAAACATGTTGTAAGGAAGTACCAATGATCTTCCCTAAAATTGCTAAAGATATTTATTCATAACCCAAGGGAACTTACCATCAGTTGTGTTCCAATTCCTACAAGCAAGCTGTAAAAACAGCTTTTCTTTCATCCTGTACTCATCACCAGGGTTTCTTAGTGACTCCACTGTGGCGTTTATGGTAATAAAAATTGTTCAGGCTTTACAAAATATTTATAAGGTGGCTCCTGTTGGGGTTTTTCTGGTATTATAAAGTGCCTCAATTTCTAAGTTAGGTAATATGACAAACAACTTGCCAGCAGTTGCACTGCTGGAACAGCTTGCAGAGGCAATTGATAAAAGCACAAAGAGAAAAGCAGAGCAACACTTGTGCAATACAATAAATTTAATTTCTTTTCTATTCAGCTGGTTGTTTTCAACCATAATTTTGACCTGTCCTCTTTTTTTAAAACCTACTGCAGTGTTTGTGTTATTGCTAAATATGGCACATTAATACAAAAGAGGACAAATAAGAGAGTGTGTGTGTGTGTGTACACAAATCAGAACTGTAGCAATGTGATGATTGATTGAATGAAGATTCATTAAACTGTGGATATAAATTGGTTGGTGTTTGACAGTTAAGTTTTTCTTTTTACTATGTTTTCCAAGTTTCTTAACAAATAAATCTGCTAGTGATAAACCAAACACCTTGTTTTATAAATATTGAGTAGACTGATTTGTATTGGGGTCTGTTTCCAGTATGAATTACAGTTAGTCTTATAGCCCATTTTGCAGATATTTTGCAACTCTGAAACTCACAATGTATTCATAGTATATACTTGTCAACCAGACACTAATTTGCCAGGAGCTCAGATGCAAGAAGGATGCAATCCTTGCTACTAAAATAGCAAGTTTTTCCAAGAGGAGGTGACACTGTTTTCAGGTTGGCTGTGCTTTTGTGTTTTTTTCTTGGTTTTAGTTTAGGTTTGGATTGGTTTTGTTTTTTGGATATATTCAGTAGCCTTTAAGTTGTGGCCTCTTGATAGCACAGTTTAATGTTTTACTACCTCAACAAAGTCATGCATCTCGCTAATTTAGACTGACTGAATAGTCACAAATACATTAATGTCCTAAGGTCTATGAATAGTTCACTCAAAAAATAATAATATACATATGTACATACTTGTGCATATATTCAAATTTTTTTCAACAACTTTTTATCAAAATCTATTCAATTATGTCTATATGCCTAACACCTTTTTTTAGTTTTTTTTTCTTCCCAGTTGACATAAAATTCTACATCTCTGAGAAAAGTGGAACTTCAGTGTTCTATCTGTGACTCCTGGTGGTAATACAGTTTTGAGGCAATTTCAACAACTACATCTGTAATTTGTCCTTATAAAAACAGGGACATTACTTTTGGAATTCCCTGGAAAGAGACCGGGTGTTCTCAGGCTGATATTCTGTTTCTGGAGTGTTTCATGTGTCCCAGATGTCCATTTATTAAACCTAGAAAAACATTCTATGTCAGGTCAGTGCATCCTTAGTCAGCTTTGTGACTTATGGTAACAATTACTTTTTTCATGATGAGCCAATAGTCACAAGTTTAAAGTCTATAAATCTTTTATAGCCCTATCATTTGAAGTTAATTACTGTGATATGGAGGAACCAGAGTGGATCAAACCATTTCTTTCTAAGCTTTTTCCTGCTGAAACATTTCTGCTCTGGCAAAGCGAGAACAAGTACATACATGTTGATTTGGAAGTTATTTTCAGTATGAAGTTTTCTGAGATTCAGCATGGACACTCTGATGAGTGAATTATAAAGTAAAGCAGAAAAAAGGGAAGAATCTGAAACCTGCCCATTTCAACTGAGAATAAATTACTTCAGTACATGTCTATTTTTCAAAGGTTTCAGTGGGGGTTTTTTGCAGTCCAGGGCAAAAATCTACTTCAAAACTTCTGATGCTTACCATAAAAACTGCCACAAACCAACAGAAACTGTTATAAAGAGTAGAAAAAAATTAAATATATATTTTTCAAATTAAGTATTTCTTTCTTTCCTTACTTTCGAGGAGTCTCATCAAAGAAAACTATTTTTCACACTTTCTAAACTGTGATACTCACACATGCTACAAATTGTAAGTGTGGATCATCTTGGTGGATCTGGTAAAACAAAAATAAAGAAAATTGAAACTGTCCATGATTTGCAGACTGTATAGAGTGTTTCTTTTTTTTATTGTGTACACTTGTATTCTTATGCATGTACCAGCTGAAAAGAAACATACTTATTTCCAGAGTCAGAAATTATCTTTGACATATGTTATTGGTAAATAACACATTGCACTGAATGGCAGATAGATAATTATGAAGATGTAATCTTTGTTTTAAAAGGATATTGAATTAGACATAAACACAACAGCAAATAATTTAGCCTTTTCACAAGCTGCAAAATTTGTACAATAGAATGATACATGTAAACTCCACCAGTGAATAGTCTGGGGGTTCAGAAGAATTTGGGAAGGGACACAGAGAGCACAGCTAACCCCAGCTGATCAAAGGAATATTCCATAACATCTTGTATCATGCTCAGCATATAAAGCTGGGGAAAGAAGAAAGAAGGGGGGACATTTGGAGTGATGGTGTTTTTCCACCTGAGTCACCATTACATGTGATGTAGCCTGGCTATTCTGGAGACGGCTGAACACCTTCCTGCCCATGGGAAATGCTGAATGAACTCCATGTTCTGATTTGCTTCCACATACGGCTTTTGATTTACCTATTACACTTTCTTTATCTTAACCCATGATTTTTCTAACTTCTAGCCTTCCCATTCTTTCTCCCATCTCACCAGATGAGAGTGAGCAAGTCACTGTGGTGCTTAGTTACTGACTGGGGTTAAACCACAATACTTTCTCGGGAAAAAGAAAGTCTTAAAAACAGATCTTCTCTAACTTTCTGAGAGAACCCACTTTTATATTTTTATCATAACAGCTAGGAAAATATTTGAAAAACTTAGTGATATTAGGATACTACTTGCACATCAATTTGTATGATTTAGAGGTCTGTTCCTTGTCAAAAAAGTGCTGGTTCATGGAGACTGGAAACAAAACCATAACATAAAGAATAAAAACTCTCTGGGCTAAGCCTAATATCTTCTATAAATATCTGTGCAGAAAAAACTGAACTAAAGATGGGAAGAATATATTGTTGGACAAGTAAATGTGAACTATCAATACTAGTTTTGCTTTATTTCAAATTAAATATTTTAAAGTGAAATCTACAATTTCTTTTTCAATTTATTGCATGGTTTTAATCTCTGTTAATTCAGCAAAGTTTCAAGTGTTTTCAGTTATTCAATTATACTGAGAAAATCCTTAGTTAATGAAAGTTTAATAATATTTAAACTTCCCAACACCATTAAATGTAATACTCCTAATGCTATCAAATGCGCATGTCACTGGAAGAAATTCAGAATTTAATCTTGAGGCATTCCGCAATTATAATGAATAAAAATCTCTGTAAAAATTCAGAATAAGGTACAGAATATTCTGAGCAAGAATGATCAAACTTTTATCTTCATTTACACCTTGTTCTTTCTTAAAATATTGGAAACCCCCTAAATCATAATAAATAACCCATGGGCACA
This sequence comes from Dicrurus megarhynchus, assembly GCA_013399195.1. NCBI lineage: Eukaryota > Metazoa > Chordata > Aves > Passeriformes > Dicruridae > Dicrurus > Dicrurus megarhynchus. The sequence continues at coordinate 119,783 of VXAD01008432.1, forward strand.
TTTTTCTAGTATCTGGTGAATGTTCGTGGTTATACTGCTGTACAGACACCTTATTTATGTTAAATACATTATCTGGAAATAAAGTCAGTGAGCAGTTGCTATCCCTAGCACGGAGCAGTCCTTCTCTAGCTGAGCTAAATTTAAGAACTATGTTGTTCTGTGAGATCTGAATCTAGACTGACTCCCACTAACCTCAGAAAATAACCAGACATCTTTAATTAGCAAATACTTATGCAGATTTAATAACATAAGAGGGAATCAAAACCAATGCAAGGCCTTTGGTAATTGCTAATTAAAAGTCAACATATTCCTTGACACCATAAGAGTTTTATGACATTGATTTAATTTTTAACAAAAAAAATCATCTTCTTTTCTATAGCTTGAGGAATGTATCTCAGTGCAATCATCAAAACACCAACACCACTACCTAAATTACTTTTTAATGTACCAATTAATAACAGTGGAATAACACAAAGTTTGGGATTCACGGCAATATTTTTTTACATAACCTCAAATTTATAAAATGTATTACTTGTCTTTCTTTCTTATATATTAAGTGTGTCTAATATTATCCTCACTGCACAGTATCAATTGATTGCATCATTCCCCCTGATCAAAGTAATAAGGAATGAAACAGTGAGTTAATGCTGCTGTTATTTCTTTTCATATATAAATATGCATTTTTTATATAAATAAATCATCACCTAAATTCTGAGACAATGAATTATGTGACTTTAAAATGTCTTAAATTTTTTATGTCCACATGTGTACAATAGTATTTCATTTGGAAGCATTGAGAAATTCAATTATCAACAGATTGTTAAGCCTGATGATGATTTTAAGTCTCATCCAATCCCTTGAGCAACTTCTTCAGCTAGGCTGAACACACATTGATGGGGTGAAACTGTTCTACACAAATTACTTCATCATAGAATGTTCAAGATTATTTATTGCAAATTTAAGTAAGCCTGAAAAAAATATTTTCTCCTAATCTCAACATTTTCTTGCTGGTTTACTTTTGCTAGATCTTTTATAGCCTTAGTGTGATGTCATTCTGAAGGGCCCAACTTTGCCTATACTCTGCACGTAGAGTTAAGGTGTGTAACAAAGAATTAATGTTTATTTTATGGCCTGGTGCTTGCTTAGTTTTCTAAGCGCATAAGTACTTTTTTATTTTTAGTCTTAAGTGGCAAGCCTATGAGCTTTTTTATTATAATAATAGTGTTACAGCCTTGAATTAAAATTTTTACGTAATAATATAATATCATAGAATTGCAATCTGATATCACAGTATAGTAATAAAAATTTAAATGTTATTGCATATTTCTGGTGAGTGTGAAATAAGAAGATCAAGTTGTGTATTTTTTCATTTTCATATTGAATGTTTTAGGATTAGTTCCATGACCTTTGATGCTCATTTTTCCAGCAATTAAGGAATCTGTGGTGGTTTTCTGAGTGTTTCATTACTGGGTTTGGCAGTCAGCGCAAGAGTGATATTCGTTAACGAGTCTGATACGTCTCTGTCTTGAACTGCTTTTCAAAGCTGTTACACTGAAAAGGAGATGATCATAATAATGGGTCCAGGAAAACAGTACACCTTATACTGTCTTTCTCTTTTATTTTTTTAATATATTGTATAACAATTTGATTACACATGTTTATTAACTTTTATTATAACTATGTTTTTCAGCATAGTTCTTATTCTGCTTGAGCTGGTGAAGTTTTATTTTAAGTAACTGTAATTCTGAAAACAGCTAGCTCAAACATGTACCACTATCATTGGTATGAAATCATAATTTTTGAAAGCAATTGCAAATCTTCAAGTTGATCTAAATAAATTATAAAAATAAACTTCTCTTTTGAAGTCCTATAAAGCTGTTGCAATTATTCAAGTGAGAACAGATTATTTCTTTGAATGAGGATGACTAATCAAACCCTATTTGTCATTTAGTTCAAAATACTCCTCTAGCACCTCTTAACTCCTGGATTTCCAAAAATATGTAATTTTGTCACCTTCAGCTTATGATACTTACCTGTCCAACTTCTTAAAAATCTCTTTAAAATTTAAGACAAAGAATCAGTGCAATTAGGGAACCTCGTAGCACTCCTATGTTTTGGGATTTCACTGCAAGCAAAATGAAGTGACAATTTTATGGAATGTGTTTGGGTTCTTTGTTGGTTTTCTTTGGGTTTTTTTTGTGGGTTTTTTTGGTTTCTTTGGGTTTTTTTTGTTTTATTTTTTTCTCATTTCTTGTTTTGGTTTTTGGTTTTTTTTTCCTTGGCTTTAGGTTGGGCTTTATTTGCTTGATGATTCTGTGGATTTTTTTCATTTATAGCCTTTCACATTCATTTGCATCCTTTCATAATCCTTGGTCTATATCTTTTATGCTTATTTCATCATATTCTATTTAACAGCTCTTTGTAAATATATTGCAAAAAGCTAGATAAATTAGGTTCATTTAATGTCCTGTCTCCCTCACAGAAGTATTTGCAGAACTGTAATAGATTAGCTGTTACTAACTGGAAAAATTTAGTTTATACTTTATTTTGACAGGCCTCCTAGTTGTTCAGTTTTCTATAATTTCTGCGATTTGACAGAAACCAATATAATGCTGAACATAGCACTAAGCAAATTTACTTCTGTATATATTCTGCTTAGATCTAGGCCTAATTTGAATTAATGGTGCAGTGCTAATCTCAGTCTAGTTTTGCACGTTTTTCACAAACATTCCAACATGGACAGGAAGAACACCCCCCCAGACTATCAGAATCAGAAATATTTAATTGAAGTATTGCCTTGAACAGTGGTTCATTTCAATTAGTTTCAACATAGCTGTGAGAAAGCAGTTAGGAACCTTGAAAGGGTTAATATTATAGTTCTTTTTGCAGATAAGACACGTTTTAAATAGACGAGTTGCAATACTGGTGTCAGTAAATGCCTTACTGTGAAAAGCAGTGCTTGACAACAGCTCCGATCTTGAATTCAGCTATGTCAATGGTGGTCCGTTTTGCTCCTTTTCTGAGCAAATGAAAGTTGAGATAAGCATTCTCACATGAAATAATCTCCATTAAGCATTACTCAGTTATAAAGCATTAAGGTATGTAGATTTCTAGGATTCTGATAGAATGCTTCCTGAAATAATGAAAAAGTCTGAGAATCAGCAGCATGCTAATGAAGATTGCTGTCTAACTGTAAATGTTTATATATATGTGTATACATATAATGTATGCAAATATGTATGTATAAATATGTGTATGTAGGCATGTACAAACACACAGGTGTGTATTGCTAGAGAGTATGAAAGTCCATACTTTTGTTATGCGGTTTTCTTTCACTGCTTTAATTTAAATCAAATTATGGCTTTGAAATATGAAATAATTTATATCTGTGGCAGAAATGTCTAGAAACTGACAAAGAAGGGTATTATCAGAAATTATTCACTATAGTTATTATTATTTGAGACTATTTCAGCTTACATATTGCTTTCATAAGGAGAAAAAAATGTCTATCAATATCAGATAGTGATAGCTTCATATATCAAATTCTATTTTTACCATGCAACTCCTGCTGAAAACCACCAAAAGTTTACATCTTTTCCTCTGTGGAGAATGAGATATTATATTAAAAGTTACATTCTAATTTTAACATAGTTAGCCAGATCTTCATTATTGTTAATGTTTTTGATAGCTGTCTTCATTGAAAGCAGACCACACTGACTATATAGCCAAATTTCATTTGCAATTTATTTTCATGAAATTCAGTTTAATCTATACCAAATTTATAGCTTAAAGATGCTGTAGTGGCTTTTTCCTTTCAAATTGAGGAAGTTATCATCAATGGCATAAGTCCCACTTTTTTGTGTGGCACTTTGCTCACTGAGAAATAGTCACTTCTAGAATCTTGTCTTAAAATAGAAATGTATAATATGCAGATGAATTCTATCCTTGTAATGTTTTTTGTTTCTTTGTTTTTTTCCTGTTTCTCATTGTCTACAAAGACATCCTAGAGAAATTGAATCAGATTAATGTATCCATACCGTAAACATTCCTGAAAAATAATTCCACACAACAAATATATATGTGCAATACCTCGTATTTATTTCACTGATCTATATTAATTTGAGAAGTAGTTGTTTTTATGCAGTCGCTTCTGAAGTTTTCCAGGGACATCATTTAGATCAATTTGTTACTTAAATCCCAAGTAATTCTAAATCTCTCAGAAATTATGTCTCATCTGTGTTACTGTAGACCTACCTTACAGATAAAGTATCATAGACCAGGTTGGAAGGCACCTCAAAACAACACCTAGCCCAAACTTCCATGGGAAAGGGAGGTTAGATGAGAATATCTAGTATCCTGTGCAATTGGATGAAGTTTGTTGTTCTCCAGGACCCCCAGGTTCTTTTCATGTAACTGTTTGCCAGCGACATGGAACCTAGCCTTCAAGTGCAGGGATTTGTCTTCATTAAACTTTATACAGCTCTGGCTAGTCCACTCTTCCAGCCTGTCCAGGTCTCTCTGCAACCATGGCTCTCCCTTCAAACTTGTCCACATCATCACTCAGTTTAGTGTTGCCAGCAAAGCTGTTGAGGATGCTTTCAATTCTGTCATCCCAACCATTTTGAACACCCTGAGGCCCAATATCAATTTCTGTGGGACTGCATTTGGTACAGGCTGCCAGTCTGAGTAAAAACCACCCTCCAAGCACTGCCTGTTAGCTAATTTCCTACCCATCTGGCAGACCACCCATCCAACCTGCACCTTGCCATTTCGTTCAGGAGAAGACTGTGGGTAATGGTGTCAAACGCTTTGCTGAAGAACAGGTAAACCATCTCCATCTAGATAGAAAATGTCTTTTTAGACAGGGATCAATTACTCTGCCATGATTTGCCCTTTTATAAATCAGTGCTGACTTCTTCCAGCCACCTGCTTAGTTTGGTTTGTACTAATTTCTAGGAGGACTCATCCCATTACTTTACCAGGGACTGGAGTAATACTAATGGTCCAGTAGTTTCCTGGGTCCTCTTTTGGGCCATGCTTGAATCTGAGTGAGACATTTTACCTCTTCCAGTCATAAGGGACATACCCTGTTCTCCACTGCTTTTCTAATATTATAGACAGTGGCTTTGCAACATTGTCAGATATTTCTCTTAATGCCTTGGAGTGGATTACATCCAGGCCCATAGATTTATTTGGGCTGAGACCTTGCAAGAGGCTGAAGATCAGCCTTTCCTCCACTACTGGTGGGTCAATACATATTGTCATAGCTACTTGACCTTGTGAGGGTAAAGACAGAGGCAAATAAGGTATAGAGAATTTCTGATTCATCAGCAATTATAAATAGTTTCCCTGCCCTGTGTAACAGTGGGCCCTACATCTTCCCAGTGCTTCTGCTAATTGCTCTTGTGCCTGAGAAACCCTTTATTCTTGAAATCTCTCTCGTCCAGTTTCAGTTCTAGCTGAAACTTAGCCTTCCTGACTGCACCTCTACATGTTCTGTCAAGGCTCTTTTTAGTCCTTATTCCCTATTTAGCTTCCTTTCCGTAGCTAGCATTCTTCTTTTTTGCTTTTAAGCACATCCAAAAGCTCATAGTTAAGCCTGGTTAGTATTTTGTTCTGCTTTCTTCTTTTCCCTTTTCAGGGGACGGACAGTTCTTGCCCCTCTTCATCCATTCAGAAAGTTGTTTTTTACAAACTCCCAGCACTCTCAAACTCATTTGCCCTACATGGTTCTTTCCTTAGGAATTCCTTGCGGCTGGGCTTTGAACATACTGAATTTAGCTCTTCCAGAATTCGGGGTCTTTGTCCTACTCCTGATGTTGAGTGTGCTCAGCAGGATCTTAAACTCCACAATGTTATGATAGGTGTATCCATGACTACCAATGTTAATTATGTCGTGAAGTAAGTTGTCTCAGTTTGTGAATAGTAAACCTAGTAATGTGCTCTTCCTAGCTGGCATGTCCTGCATCTGCAGCAGGAAGCAGTCCTCAGTGACTTGCAGAAACCTGATGGTCAAGGTTGTGCCAACACTGTGTTGTTTTCTCAACAAATAAAAGTAATAAAAGTTCTCCATCAATGACGACCATGTTCTATTGACACAAAACTTCCTCAAGTGGCCAAATTAAGGTTTTGTTGGCCACATCATCCTGACTGGAAGGTCATGATTCCACCTTCTTGATGATCCCTCTAATCATGACAGGAATTCAATAGAACTTCTATGGTCTCCATAGCTCAACCTCATAAACTCAATTTTCTCTTTTACATAAAGTGCAATTCCACCTTCTCCTCTTCCTTTCCTATCCTTCTGAAACACTTTGTAGCCATCTGTTGTGGTCTTCCAGTAAAGTGAGTTTTCCCAACAGATTTCTCTGATTCCTACAACATCATAACACTCAGACAGGGCATAGATTTCCACTTCCTCCTACTTCTAGTCCAGAATAACTGCATTGGTATATATGCACTTGAGGCGGCTGGACTTAGTAAATTGTTCTTTAAACTTTTACAAAGGCAAGAGAACTGTGTTGGCCAATTTACTAGTGAAGATGCACCTGCCTCTTCTAGATATGTGGATCCCATCTCTCCCAGCTAGGCTGCATGCATCAAAAAATGTCCAGCAATTGTAAGCCCTGGTGATGAAAACAGCCACAAATCCAGGTTTTGATCCGGATAATTCATCGACTTCTGCCTGCACCCTTTTATCTGACTGGAAATTTAACTGACTAGTCGCACTGGATTAAAAAATAGTAAACAAACCCAAAAGGTTTGTTTTTACAAACAGATTACAAATAATTTCCTCTGCATCACTGCCTAATATTTTCTAGTTATTATTTTCTTTAAACTTGTACTACTAGAATTAAACAGTACTTCACAGAGTATCACTGAGACATGCTCAGTGGTCCTTTGTAGTAAGACTTTAATATTTTTCTCTCTCAAATGGAAGCAACTTGTTATCTGAGGTCACATTATTCTTCCCCTTTATGAATAAGCTCACACATACAGGTTTCTGCTTCAATGATATTTGCAGCTGCTGAGCTGCTAGCTGATAGGAGAAATTCTGTTTCTTAGTCCCTAAATTCATGATTTTGCACTTTCTATTATGGTGTTTTTTTCCCATTTGCCTTATATCGCTCTTCATACAGTTCATCCTCCATAGGATTCCAGTCCTCTTCTGTTTTAACAGTATCTCAAAGATTTACATCATCTGACATTTTGTTAGCAAGTTCTGGATTTTTGTGTAATGAATTAAAATATTAATAACTGGAGCACTACTCTACTATTAGTGTCTCCAACCTGATTCCCATTGCATCAAAATCAGTTGTCATCTCTTCTGGCTCTACTTTTAGTAGAATATCATAATTTATAATATGTAGGCTTTATTTGCGGTAGCAGTCGGTTTTATTTTGTCAAATTATGTTTGGTTAATTACAATTTTATATTGAAGTAAAAGAAAGATTCATTCAGTGTTGTACATACAAAAGTATTCTTTCTTTTTCTGAGGTTTTCAATTATCTGCCAACTACATTCTTTCAAGTTTGAGTGAAAAAAACCACACAAACAGAAAAACAGTGAAAATGAAAGCAATTACATGTATTCAGTGACTGCATCATCATGCTTTTAGAAATATTGAACTCATGCAAGTAGTCAGAAGGAGATACAATGTGCTCTTACTGCCAATTTAAACTAATGAAAGAAGTACTACAAAGAAATCCACAAAAGAGAAATTACCTGTGCAGAGCAAATTCCTCTATGACTGACGTGGGAAAGAAAGCTGTTAGCATATAGCACCACTAATGTTATTAATCTAAGTGACAAGCAAGAAAATAAAAGATAACAATAGATGCTGACAGTGCACACCATGAGCAATGAATCAATTTACCTTGACACTGACAGTATAGAAAGCACATTCATCTGATCACATGGTTAAATACCATGTTATATTCATACAAAGGTGGGGCAGCACAGCTTTTTGTATTTCTCTTTTTTTTTATGTGTAAACAATATTCCTTCCTTCCTTCCCTCCTCTCTTCCCTCCTTCCTTCCTTCCTTCCTCTTCCTTTTCTATTCACAGAATAGCTGAGGTTGTGGGAGACCTCCAGAATCTTCTTGATCAATTACAAGCTCAAACCAGGGTCACCTAGGAGCATTTGCTCAGGACCCTATGCAGACAGCTTTTGAAGATCTCCAAAGATGGTGACTCCAAAACCTCCTAGACAACCTGTGCCAGTACTTGGTCACACTCACTGACAAAAAGGTTTCCTGATGTTCATATGGAACATTCTGTGTTTCTGTTTGGCCCTGTTGCCTCTGTCCCTCTCTTTCTCTCCCTTCCACTCCTCTTCCTTCCTTTCTTTTATTCTTAATCTTTCTCTCTCTTGCTTACTTGGACTTTCTGGGGATTGTAAAATTTTTTTCAGAATAATTTCACTGTCTTTGGATAATTATTAAAGTTGGTTTTTTTTATTTTGATAACTGTCTGAAAAACACACAGTGAAAATGTATTCCTCACGAATGCCATCATCTTCATAACATCTTCACTACCATGAAAGAGGGAGATTATGAAGAATGAGAGCATTCTGTCACAAAATGTTTAGTTCATGCCCTGTGATGACCAAAATATTTTACTCATAATTGCAAAATCACACAGTCACCTAAAATGTAACTTGGATCATCCTTCTGCATGGTTTCACTTTTTACAACACTCTCCTGGGAAGGAGAAATATTTATTTGTGTTGAAGAAATTAAACTTACTGGCTTCAGAGTAAGTTCTGTCATCCTGAAGATCCTATATTTAAGCTAGATGGTGACCCAATCATCTCCTCTAGCTGTGCTTTAAAACAAGGGCAAAATGTGTTGTCTGTAGCAGTCTCTATGCTGCAAATCCTAAGAAAACCTTAGTCAGGATTTCAGGTACTTAGTTTCCAGTGATTTAGCTGGAAAATTTATACAGAAAATGGGTTTGTCTTTGTTCTAAAGAAGCAGAAGAGGCCTGCACTACAGTCTTTCCCTTGTGTGTATTTGGGGAACTGTAGCAAAAACCTAGGGAAAATGAAAACTCCTTCCTGACTCCAGCGTTACTAGTCAGTAATGGACAAGGTATTCTTGATCTGTTTCACTTAAATCTGTTTCAGGATGTTGAGGGTGTTTTTACCGAACACGTATTTACTATACTTATTATCCATATTGCACTGGTTTAGAGGTTTTCTAATCGTCTTGACAGAGGGGTGAATGTTATCTATTTTTACAGCCATAATTTCTTTTTAATAATCATTACTTCTGATATTATTTCACAAGCTTTATTTGTTTCACATTGTAAGGGGGCACCAGGGGATAACCTGAGCTTCCTGGTATTTTCCTTTATTGTATTAGACTATTAACCTTTCTAGGGTACTAACATATTTACATATTTTCTGTTCTGTTTTTATGAGAAATTACTGTGAAAACTCCAGTTGACCCCTGCGCTGAAAATATCATTCTATTTTCCCTGTAGATCAATCTCCCTTGAATACATCAGTAACCCTTTTCTGAACTTCCTGCTTTACCCAATTTTGAAACATTATTCAGACCTAATTATCATTTTTCTCTTTAAAATAGTAATCAAATTTTTGAAAGGAGCTACCATGTTGCATTCTCTTTTAATTATGGTCTGCTTTCAAAATTAATCATAAGGAAAATAATTTTTTTACCAGTAGAGGGAGATGTAATACTAGCAAAATATTTTTTAAAATATGATTTATTACTTGCTGGAGGAAAAAAATAACTTATTAGGATTTCTTTGTGTTAATTGACCGCAGCTGGACAAATATTTCCCGGGCTGCAAAAATGTAAGCATACAAATGGTAATGTTAATGCAATATTTAAAGCCCAAGATATTTTTTGGAGACTGAGAATGCTCATAAAAACAAAAATTTCATCAGATCCACTGGGATTGAGATTAGATCCATTGTCACTAATTTCCTGCATACATTAAATTAACAGGTAGTACATACAAAAGTTATGTGAAGGGGTCCATATTTCAGAATATGGGTTTCAGAATATGAGCTTGAAAACCTTTTTATTCCAATAAAATCATTCCAACCTTACTTCCACTGCACTTAGAAAATTGCATTAAGCTATTTTTTGTTTTTATAATGTGATTAGAGGCTCTGCCTCTAAATAAAGTGAGATAGGCCTGTGCAAGGAAATAAGCCATCAAGCTCACACTCTGCCAAAACTAGACATAAGCTACCTTGCCCCTAAAGGTTTAGGCATTTACACAGTTCCTTGACTCCTAATTTAGAGTGCCTTTGTAATCTAAATATTTGTGGATCTTAATATTTCCCTCCTCACTTTTTTTTTTTTTTTTTTTTTTTAATTTTAGCTTGTTTGTTTGCTATATCTCTGCAATAGTCTCTCTCTTCTGCAATAAATTGCATCACACAGCCTCAAGAGCAAGAAGGACACAAATGACATCCCTAAGTACTGCCATAAAAATACAAACCAGCAACATAACCTTTAAGTAGGAAATAGATTATATTCACTAACATGTTCAAGTACAATCTCACTCTCTACAGTACTTGAAGAGCTACATCAGGATTCTCATGGGACAGTATTTCAGAGGCTTGGATTTTGAGCTTCATGGACAGACATGTATTTCAAATTAAATCTGTATGCAAATACAATAGAACTGTATTCTTCTGCATTCCTTCCCTTTTCCCTCTTTCCCTAAAACAATGTAGATTATTTAAATTATATCAGGAAGGAAAAGTCTAAATGGAATTTTTTAATGAGAAATTCTCTAAAAAATTAGTGTAAGAACAATAGAAGTGATACAATTACTATCCTTCCTATACTATCTATGAAAAAACTTAACTTCCAAAAGCAGACTAAGTTAATTTACCGTCTTTACATATAAGCATGGCACATAGAGCTCCTTTATTCCTCATGTCTTCTTGTTCTTGTCCAAGTTTCTTCAGCTATTAGTTATTTTATAGAATCTACCATAGAATAGAATTTAAATTGATACAGTTTTAAACTCTACATTTAGGGAGTTTTTTTTTAAGGGGAATTTCACAATTAACTCTGCAGAATCATTATAATATGAGAGCAAAACCATCCATATGGTGGCATACGGATTAATAGAAAATGTTCACCTCCATGACTTTTCAACTTTAAAGGCATCATGCTTTATCTGAAGCAAACTTTGCTCTATTAGCAAGTAGCTGATACAAATTGTTGTTTTATAGTCTATATTGCCTGGAATAAAGAAGCTTTCTTTGGGTAGCTCTTTTCACTTTTAAATCACTTAAATATCAAAAGCAGCAGAGCTGATGGATCTTTCAACAACCTGTCATGTTACTTTGTCTAGTATTCTCTGTTAGTACTGCAGGGAGAAGTAGAAGATAAAATTAAAAAGTGATGTACAATGTCTTATGGGATTCTGTTTTTTAAAATAATTATTACGTAAAAGCAATAAAAAATAGTTCTGACTCCAATATTTTTATGTGGGCTATTCTTATCTTGATATCAATATAACAGCTTTAATAGCCATTTTTAGTACATTTCAGTAAATACCATTTGGAGCTTGGAAGAAAAACTAAAATGTTGCCTGAATTATTCCTCTTACCAAGAACCTTCACAATAAGATAAATTATATATACAGAGATGTACATTAGAAAAGCCCATTAACCAACTAAAAAGAGACTTGTTATAATTACACTATATCAGATAAATTAGCATATATTTGATTTGCTTGTACTGCTTATCTATCACTGACAAACATATTACACAAAAATACTGTTCACTTAGCAGCTGATTTGATTAAAGCTGCAAATACTGCATCTGAGCATTGCTGAAGAGTAACCTTTGTTGCTTAGTAACACCACATAAAATCCAAGTGGTGACATAGAAAGCTAGAATCCTGCTGACTATTAATCACTGAATTTGCTATGCTTATGAACATTTTGCTTATTTTGGTTTAGTATATTTTACTGGTTTTAATATTTTCACATGACATTCACCATCAGCATCATCACAGTAATTTTTACATTAGTATGCATATATTATTATTAGGTCTTATATAATAGAGTGCACCACATTTTTTTTAATGAATGAAAAATTCTAGTATATAATAAAAATGGAAAATAAAGAGCTTTATCTTCCTATACAGAACATGGAAAAGTGAGTATCTTTTGTCAAACACAAACATACTTATTAGGGAGTGATAGGCAAAAAAAGTTGTGATTCTAGTACCATGATTTCATCTGATCAGCACATGGTACTGAAAATATAGCATCCTGAAATTTCAGTGTTGTATTCTGTATTACAAGCTGCCCAAGATATAAAGGCAAAAATCTTATACAGGATTTTGAAATTAGGATTCAGAAGAAATTTGAGTTATTTGCATGGTGAGTTTAAAAAGAGATCCTTCACTTGATATCTCCTCATAATTCTTGCTAAATTATTGGGTTTTCAGCATTTATATTGAGACCTGAGGGGCTTTGGTTTTGCATCTGACGAACCAACCTGGGTATACATCAAAAGACTCAGTTTCTTTCAGATACTAGAAGTTAAAATGTAACAGAATGCTAACTTCAGGTGGAGAAAGCATCACCTTTCAGTTACTCTGTGTGGAGGAGGTGTTTGAGAACCATAACCCCTTCCCCTTCCCCTTAGGGACAAATAGTTACAGCATTGTGAGAAAACATAGACTTAAATTAAGATGGTGCAATCATACACTGATATACAACTTGAGTTGTGATTTCAGTTATAAATAACTGGAGTTTCTAAGTTGGTCATAAAAGTTTGCTAAAGGCTAAACAGTGATGTACAAGATAAATTTACAGAATAATCTGTTGAAGTTTTTTTGAAAAACAGGCACACAGAAGAACAAGTACTGTATTTTGCGAGTAAAATTTTGACTAACTATACTTTGACTACTGCTCAAAACTATGTATATAAAGATTTCTTAATATTTTTGTCATAATTGACAAGGAAACCAGAGAGGATGGCAACCTGGACTGGTGATATACAACAATGATATGCAAATGGAAATCAAGGAATCTAAAAAAAAAGTGTCTATGACAGAATGGGATGATAATCCCCCTTAGAGAACTCTGGAGAACCAATGCATCACACTGTATGAATAAATCTGAAAAGTGATTTGATAAATACTGATATGTATAAAGAGAACAAAAATTGAAATATATATACATATATACCCGTGAATTTGCTTGTCCTTAAATCACATAAGTTTTTAGAACAAAGATTTAAGGAAGAATTATTAAAGCCTTGAGGAATCAAATACACATGATGTGAGCTTACATAGAGCATACAGTATCACATGACAATAGAGGTTTTGTTGCATTAAAGAGAAAATATTAGACTGTGGAGAAGTCATATTTGGAATTTATTGACGATTGGGAACAGTCACTGTATCTCAATCTTGGATTCTGACCTTGGCTCAAAGGTTAAAGTGAGGTAATGAAGTTAGATGATATCACAAAGTTGGCAGTCATTTTGAATAGAAGGGAGCAGTGAAATATGACACATAAATAAATGAATAGCCTTAGAGAGTGAAGTAATAGGGCGTGGGAATTTATGAGAACAAAGTGAAAATCCATTCATTTAGACACTCAGAACAAGAATCTGTAGGACAGTCTTGGGCCTGCAAACAAGCTGGAATTTTCTCAGCTGGAAACAAGAAATTAATTTTAAAAAGCCCAGGTATATATCTGTTTATAAGGATGATAGTAAATCAATAATGGAATAAAGCTGTAAAAACAGCAACTATGGTCCCCCAAATCAGTAACCAAAATACTTCCAGCTAAGTAGAAATAGTAGTACCTTTGTGCAAGACATCAGTGAGACCTCAGTTAGCATCATTGTACAGATATAATTACCCAAAGCAAGAAAGAACCATGGGCTACTATGTATAATTAAACAATTAAACAATTAAGTAAATAAATAAATAAAAATTTTAATTTTAAAAAGAAGCTAGCTTATCACAATGTACTTAGCAAATGAAGATTCACTCAGACTTCTTTTCTGACTGCCATGATTTTTCAAAAATGATGGATAGTGGCTTAGCAACCTAGCCGAAATTACATTGGCCTGTTACAGAGTGAGGATGGTCACCTCAGAAACAGGGTAGGGAAAAGGTGGAGATGTTTAGCGCATTCTTTGTCTCCATCTTCACCACACATGACAGACTAAGGGGGTCTCAGTGCCCTGAGCTGGAGGACTATGACTGGTGCGAATGATAAACTCCCAGTTGACCTTGAGCTTGTGTAGATCTGCTGCTCAAGATGTATCCCTATAAATCTGAGGCCTGATAGGATTCACCTGAAAATATATAGAGCTGGCTAATGTCCTAATGAGGCATCTCTCAGTGATTTTTTAACGGTCTTAGAAATCTGGAGAGGTCCCGGTTGACTGCAAGGTAGGTAATTGTTGCCCCAGTTTTCAAAAGAGGCAAGAAGGATAACATTGGATACAGGTCTGCCAGTCTCACTTCAGTGATGGTAAAATTATGGAGAAAATTATTCTGGGAGCCATTGAAAAATACCTGGAGGACACTGCAATCATAGATCCCAGCCAGCATGGCTTCATTCAGGAGAAGTCCTGCTTCTTGAACCTGATTTCCTTTTATGACAAAGGAACCCACCTAGTTGATCAAGGGAAGCCAGCTGATGTAATCTTTTCAAATTTCAGTAAAGCTTTCAATGCTATCTCTCACAGGATCCTTCTGGACAAAATGTCCAGCAAGCAGCCAAATAAACACATCATATGCAAGGTGAGCAACCAGCTCTCGGGTAGGGTACAAATGGTTACAGTGAATGGGGTGACATCAGACTGTCATTAGTGGAGTTCCTCAGGGCTCCATCCTCAGCCCTGGGCTCTTCAACATGTTCGTAAATGTCTTGGACACAGGACTGGAAGGGATACTGAGAAAGTTCGCAGACAATAATAACTGGGAGAAGCTGTTGACTCCCTTGAGGGCAGGGAGGTCCTGCAGAGAGACCTCAACAAATTAGAGAGATGGGTAATCACCAACCATATCAAGTTTAACAAGGGCAAGTGCTGGATTCTGCACTTGGGTTGGGGCAACCCTGGATGTATGTACACACTGGGCAGTGACATGCTGGAGAGCAGCACTGAGAAAAGGGACCTGGAGGTCCTGGTTGATGGCAAATCGAATATGAGTCAGCAGTTCCCTGGCAGCCAGAAGGGCCAACTGTGTCCTAGGGTGCATCAGGCACGGCATCACCAGCTGGGCAAGGGACAGGATTGTCCTGCTCTACTCTGCACTGGGGCAGCCTCACTTTGAGCCCTGGGTGTGGTTTTGGATGACACAACATAAAAAAGATAAGACAGTGAAGAACCTGGAGGGGAAGCCATATGAAGAGCAGTTGAAGTCAGTTGGCTTCTTCAACCTGGAGAAGAGGGGAGAAGACTGAGGGGAGACCTCATTGCAGTCTACAGCTTCCTCACGAGGGGAAGAGGAGGGGCAAACACTCTTCACTCTCATGACCAGTGACAGAACCCAAGGGAATGGTCTGAATTTGTGTCAGGGGAGGTTTCAAGAAGTGTTTGGACAATGGTCTCAGGCACATGGCTGTCCAGAGCCAGGCGCTGGACTTCTGTGATCCTAGTGGTTCCCTTCCAACTCAGAATACTCTGTGATTCTTTCAAGTAAAACTCAGTTGGGGAAAACTCCAGCAGCTGATCCCAGACCATCCACACTGCTTAGCTCCTTAACTCTAATTTGGAATTCTCCAACTAATTTTTTCCAATAAAGCCTCGCCATTTTTCTGGAGATAGTTCATTCCTGTAACAACTTTTAACCGTCAGTATGGTCAACACAGAATCAGGTACCATTTGACCTTTCTCACTTTTTGTCAGAACATCTATCAGAAGGCTTTGCACCATAATGCTAGCAATATGTATACTCAGTTTTATACATCAGGTTTTTATAGTGTAGCCTTTTTTATTAAGGCTGTACTATGGTTTCAAACTCTCTGAATAAATTTTAAATAAAAACTCCCCGGAAACAGCCTATGTAGCAAAACTACATAGTCTTCTAGAGTCACAGCAGCAGAACATCAAACTTAACGCTCTACAGTACTCTTGCTCTAAGTTTGTGGACATGCCTGTTTGTAATCTTTCTGGCCAAAAGTAACAATGTGATGCCCTGGAATGGATGTATTTAACAATACAGACAGAGTCAGAGTTAATATATTTGCTGTCTAGAAATGCACCAGGTAACAAGCATTATGAAAATGAAAATAAACATTTAATTCTAGAACACAGTGGGCACAAACTATGCATCGTCTCAAATACATTGCAACTGAAAAGCAATTATTTGACAATGACACAAGTGAAATTCTGGAGCAGCAACCCAAAGGAAACAGTGGGCTTAAGAGAATACTAACAGTTTTTAGAAAAAAACATAAAGGTTGTATGAAAGCTGTTTCATGAGGTTATTGTCTGCAATAGAAAGAGACTAAACAATAAAGGGAACTATTCTCAGGCTGATGTCTGGAAAATGAAGCCTATTCATAATTGAATAGAAAGTTAATAGTTTATGTCACAAAGATTCATACGGTTCTGATTTTAAAGTAGCACTAATGGAGAAAGAACTTTTTGTCTGGCCTTCCCCAAAGCTTTTTAAGTGTACTTAACTTTATCTGTCTACACGCTGAGCATCTATTCCACAAAGTAGTTACCAGAACTTTGTTCATTGCCAGTATAGATCATTCAAAACTATTTTGACACTTACTTCAGGGGCCTCATCTCAGACCCACTCCCCGAAGGAACCTGTCTTACTGATTAAAATGTGAACATGTATAGTATTGTTGCCTAAATATTTTTTTTCATACAACCGCATAAAGTCAGATATCACTAAAGAATAAATATATCTGAAAGATACATTTGAAAATCTGCCAATAGGAACTTCTCAGATACTCATCATGAACAAAAATCAGACTGGAAAGGAGAAGGCTTTGGAGAGATCTTATAGCAGCCTTCCAGTACCCAAAGGGAACTTATAAGAGAGATGGGACTTTTTACAAAGGCAGTTAATGATCAGACAAGGAGGAACAGCTGCAACCTAAAGCAGGGTAGGCTTAAATTAGATATTAGGAAAAAAATTTTCACTATGACAGTCATGAGGGACTGTTGCCCAGAGAGTTTGTGGATCCTCCCCTTCTAGAAATGTTCGAGACCAGGCTGGATGGGCCTCTTAGTAACCTGGTCTGCTGGAAGGTCCCCTGCCCATAGCAAGGGGATTGGATCTAGATGATCTTTTAGGTCCCTTTCAACCTTATCATTCCATGATTCTATAAAAAATGTAGTCATTAGTGACAGATTCTATTTACTTCCTTTATTTCTTATTTCCATTTTTCTTTCATAAATGTGTGTGTGTGTGTGCAATTTTAAATTATCATTGCCACAGTAAAATTACTTTGAATGTAATCCATGACATCACTTTTCCCATCTTAAAATGATAACTGTTCTCTGCATTTTTAGTCCCCAAAATTTCAGGGCTACAATAAACTGAAATTTGTATCTCCTGCAGCAATTCTGGAAGACAAAATGAAACTAATAAAGAAGTCTTTAGAATCCTTCCTGTTTTTAAATAGAATTTTTTTGGGGAAGATTTGCATTGACCGTCTGGAAGTGCAAGATTATCACAATGACTACTCATTACATAAGATTATCCAAAATGCAAACTGTTCAAAACACAGAGGATGTAAAACTTCTCATTGGCTGCAATAACTTCCTCTCTTCCAGGAACAGTGATCAATCTTCTAAACCCTTGAATTTGTGTACCTATATAAAATGTGATTTATTCTTCCATCTCTTATTCCATTATCTCACATCTCTTCCATTTTTTACAAACATTAAAAAAAATATATATTGAACTTTCAGATGAAAGCTCCACAATGACCAGAATTCTATCTAGGAGGGTAAGCAGCACAAAGTGCTGGAAAGATCACCAGGACAGAGAAGATGAGTAACAGTACTGAACAGCATGCTCTCAAGGTGGTGTAAATCATGCTTCAGACACTCAGTGATTCAGAGGTAGTGACTTCATATTGGTAGAATATTTTTTCCTCTATGAATTTATGCAAGAACTGAATGCAGATAAGTGTGAGGGCACCTATATTGTATTAAACTTGCAATCCAGCTTTGTGTCAGCTTGTTGTGAAAGGACCCACACAAAGAACTGATAACATGACATACAAACACAGTGATTTTCTTAATTACTCTTCTAGGTCAGACTAATTTTCACCTTTGTTACCTTCAATGGATTTATTTATGAATTCAGTTATCCCATCTGGATTCCATTTCTTGTTGTTAAACCTTGAGTGGATATAAGCTTTAAGCATTTTACAGTGAGTCTTTGGCATTGAATCCTGTTTTCTGGAAAGATTCAGCCTTCAGTTCTCCACTTAGATGCTATCAGTTTAATTTGATGTTCCTTATTTAATATATTAGAATGAACTGTTGACTTATCTGTATTGTCTTTTCATCAGACTTAGAATTGTAGATTTCTTTGTTATTCTCCTCACTTATCTCTTTCCAATCAGGGAAGTTTTAGCACTCATATCTCAAGTGAGAATTGTTTTATGACTTCAAACATCTTTCTTCATGGCCATATTCAAGATGTGTTTGAAACAGGTATTCACACATTTGCCTTTATTTTCTGACCACTACTGAACAGGTGCCAGTTTTTCTTTACTACAAGGTCTTACCTTGAAGATAATAGCCAGTGCAGGGTGCATATGTTATACGTTTGCTTTTTTCCCAACTACTTTATACTTGTCTCCATTAAAATTAATTTTCCATGCTGCTACAACTTACTTGATGTAATAAACTCTATTTCTGGTCTTTCTGCAGCTCTGCATGGTCTGGCTGTATGTCCTCATTATCTAAAATGACTCCATACTATCAGCAATTTTTTTTGCACTTGCTGCTAACACCTAGTTCATTCATGAATATTTAAAATGGCACAAATTACAGCACAGATACTTGCTTTTCCTGAAGAAAATTTCATTATTGCCATTAGCTACCTGTGAAAATTGAAAACTAAAATGACAGGTGTATCAGGGCTGTAGATGGATGGGTAAATATGACATTTATAAACTATAATTTATTTAACTACACTACAATGAGTCTTGTTATTTCTACCAGCATAACAGTCTTGGATGGATGCTAACCTGAGAAGAGAATTTTTTTGTCTATTTAGAAATTTAGTTTTCCATAGTGGTATGAAACCAAAATGCCAACAAAAACCAGTTTAAAACAATTGGGGGATGAAAGATCTCAAAATTTCTAGATTCAATAATTTTCATCCCTGTTTCCTAAGTTAAATTGGAGGACTTTGTTGTGGTTTTTTGTTAATATCTCTGCCGGCCGGGCTGTTCCCAGCCTGGTCTGCAGGTTAACGGGGTCCGAGCNGTGAGTGACATGCAAGGGGTATGTTGCTATGCTATAGGACAGCAACAGTTTTTGATGATGATTTTTTTCATACTGCCCATTACACACTGGGGTGTCCTTAAATAAATTGTGTTAAGTGCAGCCACAATGCAACAGTGATTTGTGGGACCCGTATCAATGCCAGAAGTGAAAATACATTTTAGGTAAAACAGGACATAAACCCCCCAAAACACATTCTAAAATTACAGTGTTAAAAGTCCTGTTCTTATTATAAATTTTATGCATTTATTTTTGTTGAATAAATTGATTCAATCCAGTTTCACCTCTCCATAATTTTATGCTAAACCAATTCATCATTTTTCTTTCAGCAAACTGCATTGCCATGGCTGTGCAATGTGCACAGTACATCTATACTTCTAGTAACAAGGTCTGTAAGAGATTTTTGTAATCCATTATTGGTACATTGTAATACCACTTAATAGCATAACACATGTTTTAAGCCTCTTCCAGCTGGCATGGTCAGCTTCTGCTAACTCCCAAGTTCCCAGATAATGTGAATTTGATGATTGCTCTCTGTTGCAGAGATACAGGACTGCATAGCAATGGAGCTAATCACTGGTTGTGTATCTATAACGTTCCTATAAAAATTTGTCACAATGACATGGATAGAGAGGGCCTGACTCTCATTTAAAATGCCAATTCTCTTTTTCTCTGCAATTGAAATCCTATTTAACACAAAGCAGAGGATTCTGATGAGCACTAGCAAAAAGGCAAATCAGGTCAAGATGATGTAAGAATATGGAGAAACAGTAATGGGCCTTATCTTTTTTTTTTTTTGGCAGACATAGCAGTGATTTACATGTGTGCATGAGCATCTATCTGGTCCTTTCTTTCCAGACAGTTTGTTAAAAATTTTTGTCATCCAAGTACGAGAAGACACTGTAAGATGAAGAGATTGAAAGAACCCCTATCAATTATAAAAAGTAAGTTTTTCAAATTGACGTATCTATGAGGCAATAAAGAAAATTTCTGGGAAAAAAAATTACATTAAGTACATTGAAATGTTGACTCATAGAAGAACCTTTTATATTCAAGACACATACAATATAAATATTAACTTTACTTTCCATTAGTTATTCTTTGGCTGGTTAAGCATTCTGGATCAAAAGAAGTTTTTATAAATTGACCATATAATTGGAAAGTAGCTACATTTAGTCCTAACATGCCTCTGCTAAAGACAGTATACTAGGCTGGGGCTTCCTACTTATTTTTGAAAAAAGCAAAATTCAAATGAGATCAATTAAATGCAAAGACTCAAATAAGAGACCTGAGGTAAGGATTCTGTCAGGATGTTTGTATGTAGCACTAAGTTGTTTCCAAGGCCTTCCCAGTTTCAGCTATGTACATTTCTTCATCTTGATTCAGCAACCAGATTCACTATATAATTCAAAGGGATATATATTACTTCCAGAACAAAGTTCTTCTAACCCTTTTAGGTATCTATACTACAATGAGATAAAACATATTATAGAAGTGCCTCTTTTTATTCAAGGAATAAAACCTCTGTCTGGCAATCTGAGATGTAGATGTCTGCATTATAAAAATTTAAAGGTAGATGAGGTAAACCACACTATATTTGACTTATTTCAGTGGAAAAGGGTATGAATTGATACATAATTCTCACTAAGCATCTGGTGTTGTGGAAGGAAATTATATTATCAGTTCTATTAGGAATAGTGGAGATAAAGATAACTTTTGGCTGCATATGATTCTATGAAATATTGCATCTATTTCCTCTGTGCTACAGCATCATTTTTAAAGTGAAATGAGTGCTAAGATTCTGCCTGGAGAAGCCTGAAGAGGAAGAGGGTTGCATGAGTTATTCCTGCTCCATTAAATTAAAAGTGCCTTGAGCCTGTTCTCTGACTGTGGTCACTTAATAATTGATTTCCTTACTGGTAAACATGCTGAGACACAGAGCATCAGTAGATGCATCAATATGGGATTTTGATAAAGGTCTCTGACCCACAGTAACTGTGGAACCATGCCTAGGAATTGCATGGAAAACTGCTAGTAGGAATAGAAAAAGACCAGGCCAAGGTCTGTTCAAGGCTCAGAGTCATAGAATATCCCCTAAAACTATTTGTACCACTAGAATATATATTCTTTTAGACCCCATAAATACCTCTGAGACATACTTATAAAATGGGAATAATGACTGCACCATACTTTTTTATGCCATAATACATTTCTAGCTTGCGTTTTAGATTTAAATATAGTGGCAATGGAGAGTAGTTCAAGACTCACTTGGTATTTACTTGTTTATTCACTCATAAGAAATAATGACCACTTTCTTCTATATTCACAAACCCATTCAATTCAATCTATCAGAAAGAGGGAAGAAGGAGACAGTAAAGTTTTTGATATGTCTCCTGAAAAGGGTTGCCATTATTCACCACATAAAAGATGACAAAACAATACCAGTCAAAAGAGAGGTCAAAATTAAAATAAGAATACAGGAAATAAAAGATTCTGGTGAAACACCAAGGGTATGGCTATTTTCAGAACATTGTGGCATACACCACAAACATTCACACACTGTAGAACCTAAATCTTAATAATTTTTGACAGGACAAAATAGTTGGAGAAAAGAAAAAGAAATTGATAAACATAAAAAAATTGCAGCATCAATGTATCTTCAGATAAGAAGTTGCAACAAATCAAAGCCTCTTAGGAAAAATGAGCTCATACATATGCTTTCTAGAGTAACATGTGTTATATTACAGAATAGCTTTTTCCCTATCCACAGCTATATTACATACAATGTTTGATAGTTATCTATTCCTTAAAAATTGCATCAGTTACCATTTTTTTTCAATCATAAAGTGGTAATGGTTTTACCAGAGTACTTTTTGGTAAGTTTTCTTTTTCACTGTTCAGTGTCAGACTTTAACAGGAATTATAGGAAAATATAGAAAGTGTAGAGGAGGGTTTTTATAGGGTTTTTAGAATGACTCTCATTTTTTTTCATATAAAGGTAGCTTGATAGCTAGAGTATTTTAGAAGAGCTTGAGCCAAGTTCCCTTTTGCAACTCCTTTAGAGCATTTTCCAGTGATTCTTTTTAATATTCTTTGCTTATTGAGGGAAAGTTGTAACTAAAGTTTTAGGTGTGTAACTTCAAAGGTGCACACTGCTGCTCAGGTAAAATCTGGACAGCTTGGAGGTCAGCTGTGTGCCCTTTTTATCAAGGCAGCTTCCAGAAAAAGAAGGGCGAGCTCCTCACCTGATAGAGCTTCCCCTGAGCTGATGAAGTCCGGCACACACGGTGAAGGTAAACAAGGAGGGAGCGGACCCAGCATAGGATAATCCACAGGAGCATTTTAATAGTCAGGAAACAGGGATACTAAGCCAGGAAAATTCGAGGACTGGGGCATTTTATAGTGGAGATAAAAAGGCGGGGATAAGGGCAACAACCAATAAGGTAAGGCACGGAAGGTGGGGTTTGCAACAAGGCAACCAATGAGATTAATACATAGCAGGGGTTGCGGGGGAGAACCAATGGGGCGTCGAGTACCAAAGAACTTTCTAGAACTCTTACTATATTAAATCAAGGGAATAAATATTTATAACTTTATAAACTGGGGCGGGTAAACCAGGAACCAATGATAGCAAAATATGCAGATAACTGAACCGGGGGCTTGTGGGCTCTCACCATGAGCACAAGGTGCCAGGCTTAAACAGTGGTGCCTGCCCACCACAAGCCAGGTTTGATGCTGCCTTCAAGTGGCCTGGGTGGCCTGTGCCACCTGCGCTACCACATAACTTATTACCTGAAATACATTTTCTGAGTGTTATATTGCAACAAAATTTCATTTAGTTCACAATCCTTGCGTTTTTTCTCAATGCTACTCTACATTTATTTTCTTGGTGACATGGGTTTTGTTTGGGGTTTTTATTTCTTTACTTTGTAGTTGGGTTGTTTTGTTGGTTTTTTTTCCTGGCGTTATTTGTAATACACATTTAAACGTAATTGCATACAAACATAAGAAACATCCCTGAAGTTTAGCATTTATACTAAACTATACTTCAGGTTAAGAAAAATTGATACAATAGTTAAGCTATTAATTTACAGTCCAAAATTTTTAAATAAAACCTAGATTTTAAATTTTAATAGTATAATATTTTTCTGCTTTTATAAAAATTACTTATTCTTGGTTTCTGGGTTACCCATGAAGGTTCTACATTGGAACTGAGTTTCTTTGAGTTAAAATAGGACATATTTATTTTTCCTAACACAGTAAACATAATGATTAGCATGATGAAACATCTTCTCAAAAGCATTGAAAATCCTGTCTGTCAGGTAGAGGTCTGGGGTATCTTTAGCAAAAAATCCCTTAGCAATAACCACTGTAATTTAATCCTAATGACTGTAGTCTTCTTCAGAAGCATATTTTCCAGCTGGTATTGTAGGGCTGTCTTCCAGCTCATTTCAGGGGGAATCTGAATTAGGCCTTACGAGTTCTTTTTTATTCTAGTACTCTATTTCACTGTATATTTACATACCCTTCATGACATCACTGACAGAGCAGGGACAAAATAGTTTCTGAGATAAATTTTTTAGAAGAGAAAGAATCTTGTCCTGCTCACTGGGATATAGAAAGTATTCTAGCCAAAGCCCGAAGTGCTGGCTTTGGACCACTTGATTAAATAAACTTGGTCATTATATGTGTGAGCAACTAAGATTCAATTCTACTTTCCTCAGATATCCATATTTTGTTCAAGAACACAATTCCTTGCTTCATGGAAAACAAAACATGCTTCCTCACATCAGTGAAACGTCATTTTTGGAATTGCATGCAGTGTCTCTGATGTCTTAGGTTTTAACTTTTATATTTTTCAAATCCTGTACTGCCTACTGTATAACTCTGAAGTTTCATGTGGCCTATTGACTACTGTTCTCTCACGCTGGTTAGACATAACAAACCCTCTCTAGGTTTGCTCTTCAAGGACACCTCGATTGTCCCAGGCCCCCTAATGTGTAAACTAAAAGCCTCTGAAGAGGAGTGGCAAACTTGCGGTAATTATATCATTAAATGAAGTTTTAATTGGAGAATTAACCCTGATATGCAAATGGACCAAACTTATAAAAGTGTGAAGAACCCATGACCCAGGGTCCATCTTGGGTGTAGCCTTTTGACTTCCCAGGGTGTGTCTTTGAAGGCCCTTCAAATAAATACCTACTTTTATTCTCTTATTCTTGTCTAGCCTCTGTTTTCATGAAGCCACTTCCAGGCATTATCTGTAGTCAGGCTCATACATAAAAATCAGCTGAAAAACGATTATTGTCTTCTTTTTAATGACTCCAGTTTTGGTGG
Source organism: Dicrurus megarhynchus (assembly GCA_013399195.1). Taxonomy (NCBI): domain Eukaryota; kingdom Metazoa; phylum Chordata; class Aves; order Passeriformes; family Dicruridae; genus Dicrurus; species Dicrurus megarhynchus. Next base: position 144,578 of record VXAD01008432.1, read on the forward strand.
ATGGTTCCCAAGGTGATTTATAGTTTATATTTTTCTACATATTTAACTACCTAATAAAGATAAAATAAGCATTTTGGGACAACAAAGAATAAAGGTTGAACTGAATAAATTTTTATTGCAGAATTTACTTGCAATATCTTGCCCTTTCAATGTCCTTAAATATGCCCCAGACCCCTTCTATAAGTTTATCTGACTTCTCTCAGCAGTACAGTCCATATGTCTCTTAATATCCAGAAATTAACAATGATAGTTATACCAAGCAGTCTGGCAAACTATTGTCTGTATTTGAGGGAATAATTTCACCCTATGAATTGCAGTAAAAGGCAATTTTGTCTAATTACATTGAGCATATTGAAATGTTAGCTTTTCCCTCATGGGTACTAACACCAGATTTGTAATTGTTGATGGGACTGAATTTAAAATGTCCCTCCACCTGGGAATTAGAAGACACAAGTTTTGAATATATGACCCTTACTTGTTAAAGTTTTAAATATCTTTACTGTGTTCTTATAATGCTTATCTCTGTGCCATTATGAAAGAAAGACTTCATTTTTTTGGAAAAGATTTTCCAAGTTGCTGTTTTAATCTGTTTTATGGGATAATCCATACACTTTTAAAATCTTTTCTACGAGTGCAAAATTTCAGTGTACAAATATTTGTAACAATATTTAGTAATTAAAAAAAAATATTATTTTAAAATCTTTTCCAAATGCTCTTGACCAATTAATTTGTTGGTTTTGAAAATCCTGATTCATGTAGGAGTTTATACAAAATACATACATGAATGTACAGTCAATGTATGCTCCTTCACCTGTACTGTCCTGGATTATAGACTATGAAATAACCTTCCAGCAGAAAAGTAATGTAATTTACATTGGTTTTCCCCTAAAAAAAATCCCAGTTTTATTCATAAAAATCAGGGGAGAAAAAGAAAGAAAGAAAGAGAGAGGAATAAGAAAACAGTAGTTTCATTAGTTCAAAACAGTTCCATTTACAAAGATGTGGGGTGATAACTGGGTTTTCTAAAGAAGTTAGCTTTTTCTTCACATAATGTTAATGGTAAAACTGTTCTTCAGTATGATCCGAACAGTAAAATTTCAGTCAATGAAATTATATGAAATAAATTTTTGTCAAATAAGGCTTTTTAATTTTACTTCACAAACTGATCCACAAAATTTGTGGGAGTTGATATACATATACAAGAAATGACAACAAGAATAATATTAGCTCTGGATCTTTATTGTGTTCATCCTTTCATGTGATAAAATGCTTATGTAATGGAGAAATCAAGAAAAACCTACAGTGACCCACCCAAAGCTAACGATCTCTTAGTAATTAGCTCAGCAATAAAATTTAAAAAATAAATATTTTCAAGTATAAAGAAAACTGGATATTTTAAAAAAAGAATAGTAAATTCTGTACATGCCTCTAGTTAAATATGGGCAAAATACCAGATAAGTATCAAGAAATATTTCACTCCTTTAAGTCAGGAGGAACAGGAGTTTAAAGTTCTGAGTAGGTTCTTGCTCAGATCATGAACTTGTTTAATGCATGCTAGATATGTATATCTGTACTCATCCTTATATACATAGAAGAGAAATAATTCTGCATTTTCCTGGGAATATTCTGTTTTCACACATCAAAAATTATAATCTTTGCACAACTGCACTTTCATCCAGTTGCTCAAAAACTCAAAGGAAGATGAGTGAAACTATAGTGAGTCTCAGAATGAATGTAATAGTCCAGATAAGCACAAACACAAGCTGCTGTCCAGATTCTAAGTGGATATTTTTGCTGCTTAGAAAAGTTTTCTATTTTGTTTTATTTTTTCCCATCATTATTACTAGTAATATTTTGACTATCCCACACTTGCCTTTGACAAAAGGATTGATGGAGATAATAGAAAAAAAATTCAGTGTTAAAACAGCCTGAATTCTCAAAATAGAACTCATAAATAATTAGTATGACTAAAGGCAGATGAACACTAAGGATGTCTTTATAGTCAATAGGAATAAATCCACATGATGGTTAAATCAATAAATCAATATTCTTATATATGCTGTGTTCTCCTTTGTATGCTTTTAGTGTATTTTTTACATGCATTAATGAGACATTAAAGCATTAACTCTAAAAATGGCATTAGTGTAGATCCCATCAAATAATAACTTTATGGGAAGGTGGAGGAAGAAGAATGACTGTGAAGGCATTGAGAAAGCAAACCTATAGAGGACATCAGGTTCTGAATCCGTACTGCTGAAAGTGTGTTCTCATGCAAAGGTGTTGGGTAGAATGGTCTTGTGAATATCTTTATTCCACAGGAGAATTAAAGTTAGAAAAAGTTCAGCCCTAGGATATTATGCTAAATGTCCTTCCTGATATCCCAGATTCCCAGTGTCATTCAGGTTTGAAAAGGCCTCCCAAGATCCCTGAGCCCAGCCTTTCACTGACCTCTGCCTTTTCAATTAGACCGTAACACTAAGTGCCATATCCAGTCATTGGTGATGGGATGGTGACTCCACCACTTCCCTGGGCAGTCCATTCTAGTGCAATGTCTTTGCTGAGACATAGAATATGTATCAAATAGATATTGAGGAAAACCTCATCTTTTTCTCCACTTTTTAGTGGGTTTTGTGAAAAAACTCTGATCATGCGAGTGTTAGAGAGTTTCATGTGCCAGACCTAAAGTAAAAGATATCTTGTTTAGCAGGTAAGATTGAAGGAGCCCATAATGGTCTGTTATGGGGTTTTTTTTTACTCCCTCTCCTCCCCTAATGATTGCTTCCTGCCATCAAGATTTAGGACTTCAGCTAATCAGTGTTAATTTGCATACTTTGCTTTGACTTAAGTTGAACTACTCTTGTATCTCATTTCTCAATCTATATTAAATTACATTCCATTCCATATTTCCATATTATTCGATAAGCAAAATGTCAGAAATTTTCTCATATTCCGAGGAGAAAATACTCAATTTGAATTCTTGAAGGCAAACTCCTGACCAAAGCAATTAATGGATTTATTAATGACAGGCTATTTAACTGACAGTCAGTGAACCATACATTCAAGATTAGTATCAGTAATGAAACATGCAAACCATAACATTACTTTTGCACAATGAAGCACTTGGGTCCTGTCATTCTACTAAGTGGAACCAGGCTACTCTCAATGACCCCTGGGGAGGTTGTACTGCAAGTCTGGGCAGCTGTCAGATGTCCTGGAAACACTGACAGCATGGAAGGAGCTCCGAGATACTTCCTTTCCAAGGTCTCTATATCCATGCTAGAAATGTTCATGCTTCTTTTCTATTTCTGACCAGACTGATTCCTCCTTTTCTTCAAAAGTCTTTTTGGTATTTCCTGGTTACTGTTGAGTCCAGCTGATGATCAGCATTCATTTTAGGCAGATGTTTTTCTTCCTGTTTAACAAGATGAGTTTTTAGCAAATGCCCTCCAGACCGCTTTGTTTGCTGTGGGTGGATCATGTAGGCACACCCACACCCTCCTATCCTCCTATCCCAACCATTTCTTTGTAATTTAAAAGTTATCCTAAGGTTATAAAAAAGGAATGACTACCCAAAGAAATGTCTGAGAAGCAGGATAATTTTCTCTTGCATTCTTTCTTTTCTTCTCAAACCTGTGTGCACACATGCACTTGCAGATATACTGCACTATTTGGTTATCAGGGAATATTTGAAATATCGAACTTATAGAGTTGATGACCTAAAATAATGGAATAATTTTAAACATGTTACACCATGTCAAGTTAAGATGTGGGTACTTCAGTTTCTTTTGTCTAGCCATCACCTGTGAAATCAGGAAAATTAAGTCTAATTTCATTGTGTTGCAAATGATGCCAAAGGTTTTATAAACTTATAAGAAGGAAAGGGCAGAAAAAAATGAAAAAAGAGAAAGGTAACCTATGTTAGATCCTAAAGATTACTTGGTACTATCAAATCCGAGTAAATAATATTGAATTTACCTGGAAAATTCACATTTGAATACTGGTATATTCATACAGACAGACACATACACACTTTTGAATTGTTATTGAAATGAATATATATTGTTTCAAGATTATGTTCATATAGCCGCATGACGTGCGGCAGTTGCTTTTTGAGCAAAGCTTTTTCCATTGTACAGTCTTGTGATGTAAAATTTGGATCTTCATTTTAAGTGGTGGCACATATAAACTTTTCTCCAAGGACAAAATTCTAGACAGACCCTTGCAGAAAGAAGTATAAGAACTATCTAAAGTGTTCAACAGACATTTCCAGAAAATTGCCAAAGGCAAGGTTTAAATGAACAGCAGATTGGTACTGTTTAAGTTCAATGGACACAGCATGTCACTTTGAGACACTTTCTTATCCTGTTAGTGGATTGATCAGAACAGAGCTCTGTTTCTGGTTCTGCCATAAAGGATAAATGACACTCTCTACCTTGTCAACCTGTCAGCGTGGCTTGACCTATAATATAGACCTAACTTTTGCTCTGAGTAACTCTTAAGATATTGATTCCCCAAAGGACATGTGGCTGTTACACAGTAGCTGGGATTGATTCTGAAAAAACACTGTCATATTGTTAAGACTCAGAAGCATTTTCTAACCCCTTAGTGGGGGAAAAAAAGGTGAGAAAAACATAAAAGCTTTTCTTCCAGTTTATTTAGTAGGCTGCAGCTCAAGATGTTACATGTCACATCAAGTGTTCTCAAATTTTGATCATTGACTCAACACATCCCATCCAGGAAACATAATGCATTTCACATCATCACTGAAATATGGATGTCAGAGGACTTAAAAAAATCTTCTGATAAAGAACAAGGTAGTCTGAAATTAACTGCTGAATATCAAAGTTCCTATTTCTTTTTTATTTTTTGTGCTTGTCTATTTTTTCTGTCTATGCTGTGACTTTTATACTTATAGAAACATTCATTGAAACTCATAAAAAACCTAAACAAGGCTTTGGGAGTTTTTTGTTTTTATTTTGCAATTCTGAGAATTTTCTTTGCATCACATCAATATGAACAAAGACATTACAATAAATATTTGAAAAGATCTATAATGTATTAGAACTAGATTTTTTAATGCTACTAAATATTGTCAAGAAAAAAGAAGTTTACTAAACTCTTCCCACATAGTATTAAGTTCTTTGTCTCTTTGATTCTCTTGAGTGTGAACTAAATTTTTCATGGGAAATGGACATTATGCTTAATTATGACATAAATTTTATTTCTTTTTTAAGATGTGAATTCCAACACTGACAAAATCCACCATATGAAGGTGTCCTTGTTCCAGCCAGGACAGGATTAATTTTTGCAGTAGACAGGAGTGGCATGGGTAGGTCTTGGAGGATCTGCTTACTGTTTCTGACCAGCTAGCCAAAACATCAGTTCAATTATTTCCAGAAGTTATATCACTTTTTGCCGAAGATGAGGTTGAGAATCATTAGGCGATACTTACTACACAAGTTTGGTCTTACTGAGGTAAAGATATACTTGTTTGAAAGACAGAAGAAACTGAATTAAAGGTTGTGCATTATCACTCAAAGTAAAATACTATTTACATAACGAGAAAAATGATTGCATAAAACTGTAATCAATCTATGCAATATTGTGTTTTTATTACACATATTTAATATGGTTTTGATTTTCTTCATTTTCTTTATAATGTAATCATGTTCTTGATAAAGCATGTGAAAGCAACTCTGTTGAGAGGAGCAAAAAGTTAAGGTAGACACCAGATGAAATATCTGTAAAACAAAAAAAACCAAATGCATCTTGTCTGGGTTTGGTTTTTTTTAAGAGCAAATGAGAAAGTCTAGGAAAATAAGCCTAGCAAGAAAACTGCCTTGCACCCTAAAGGGTGAGTGGTGGTGATAATGTTTATATGCCATTTTTTATTTCTTTTTCATTTTGATGTATTGCTGAGAGATAGTGCTTAAGTTTCTGTTAAATTTCTGCTTCAAGTTTCTGTTCAAACATGCTCCTGACTTTAGAAGCCTTGTGGATTTGAAGAGGGAAGAGGAGAAGAGGGAAAGGTCTGTGAGGGAAGGTTACTCACACTCTTAGCATAGTCTGGACCCATCCACATCAAACTTCTCACAAAGAGAAATAATCTAAACTATATATATATATAACTTGTGTATATACAATTTATACATTCAAATTTCTCATCACGTACATTTTGGCCTATATAAAGAATAAGTTACACTGAATATATGCAATGCCATGTTGCATTTACCACACTGTATACATCTTTTCTCCACACACAGATGTGTTCATTCGCTTGTAGAGTTATCTTTGCCCTATGGGTAATGGAGTGTTTCAGAATATTAATATGTTTATATTAGCAGCACCTGTCTAAGAGAAGGTGTATGTATTCATCGGTTACAAATAGGGAATATGAACTCTAAACATTGCTTTTGATAACTCTAGGGTCTGTCTGTATTATTATACTGTAATTCATGTGTTCAAAATTCTGCTCTTTTGAAATTCATTACAGCTGGCAATACTTAACATTTTGTGAAAAACTTCCTGGCATTAAATCTGACTTCTAAAACGTGACAAATACATAGTAGCTACTTTATAAACTGTTGGTAACAGGCAGCTTGACATCACCTTAGAGCAAAACCATGGAATATTTCTTTTTTACATTTAATGTTAAGAAAAGTTGTGCAGTGTACCAGCTACAGTCCTTCCACCCATGCTGAGGAAAAAACCCATTCTTTTAATTTAATAGTGAAAGAATTCCACAGAAAATACCTCAGGGTACATGCATAAGGAGACCAAATGATGGCTTTATTTTAACTTTACTTTAACTGATGTCCTCAGTTGTGAGCACTCAACTTCTCAAGCAGAGCTGCAGAAATCCTCACCGGTTGGCTGCTCCATGGGGTGAAGATGTCCCCTTGGAATATCATGGCAGGGACTGGCAGGCAGGACCCATATTCCATCATCCAGCCTGGAGGAGGGCAGCCAGGGAGCACCAGGTCATGTCCAGTCCTGGCATCAGTCTCCTTACAGGGTCTGGGTACAGGATGAAACCAGACCAAGACAGGTCTGTGGGTGTGCCTGGCTTAGTGGGACACATGTCCAGGCAAAGCAGGGATGTGGGCAGCTGAAGACTGGCTCTGCCATGTTATTACTGGAGCAGGGGGTGTAAGACATGGACATAAGACTCCAGCAAAAGGCTAGTAAGAAGATGAAGGAATTAGAGCATCTCTCTTAAGAGGAAAGGCTGGGACTGGAGAGGAGAAATCTCCAGAAGGGTCTTTTCAATTTACACAACCACTTGAAGGGAGGGTGTAAAGAAAATAATGTGCTCTTTTCAGTGACACATGGGCACAGCTCAAGAGGCACGAACTGAAACACAAAAGATTCCCTTTGAACATCAGAAGACATTTTTACTTTGTGTGGTGGTGTCTGAACACTGGCAGAGGTTGTTCAGAGATGTCATGGAGTCTCTCACCTTGGAGATATCCAAATGCCGTTTGAACATGAGGCTGGGCAACTGGTTTTAGGTGGCTCTACTTGAATGGATGGCTCCACACTCTAATCATGAAGTCCGTTTCGATCTCAATCATTCTGTGATTCTGTGATTTATGAATTTTTTTTTTGTTTTCTGAACTTACTATCTTTTATTTTTCATAGAGCAATGGGAAAAAAATGAGGCAAATGGTTTTTACACTGCAAAAAGTATGCAAAGTATTTTCTTGTTTCAAATCCTGTAAAATTCTAATACTATTTTTAAGAATAATAATAAACAATAGAATTACTGTTATTTTTTCCTTTTTTGATAATTTTAATTTTCAAGCAAGTTGGTTGTAAGATTAACACAAATGAAAGCTTCATTGTTGTAAACTGAACAATTATGCATGGTTTACTTGCTTCTGTTTCTCAGCATCTTAAAGCTGCAGCTTCCTAGTAGGGCATAATGCAAGATTTTATACAATAAAATGCTTTGAATTAATCAACAGAATTAGCTATTTTGAGAAATCTAATCACCTACATTTTGCCATCTAATTAAGCTTTAGAAATATTATTATTCCATCTGTATTTAATAGACTGCCTATGACATTTGATTAAAAGTCATGTTTAATGCTGACTACATAAGACCATGACACATATTAAAATGTAAAAAACCAAAAAATGTGCTTTGTTTTTGAAATGATAATACACTATTTGCCATTGTGTAGATAATGAAGTCATTTTAAAATACATTCTACAGTTATTAGCATTTAATAGCATTCCAGTAGTAACTATCTTATTAAATGGTAAGGAACTTAGAAAAAAGATATCAATGATTGACAGCCCATGATGATGATAAATAAATGTGTGACGTTTTGTTGAAAAGTCATTAAGTGCTGGACATAGGTCTATGATAAAAAATGCTCTCTTCCTTTGGAATAAAAAAGGAGCTCAATATCATTATATTTGGAAACTCTGAAAACAAATGTGAGAGGCATCACTAAATAGTGTTTGCTTCCTTGGAATGGAGAAAAGAAATATTTCCTGATATTATCATTAACCACTTGGTTCACTGAGGATCAGTGATAATTGCACACCGAATGTAAAGAAATAAGTGGCATATAATTAGCTTTTTCAAATAAAACTAATTGCAAGAAAAATAGCAAAAAAGTAATACATATGAGAGTGTGGTAATTAAAGACAGAAGGACAGATAATCATACAATAGTAATTAAACGATGTAGTAAATGATAAATACTGCCTGTTAACTTATATCTTATTTATTTGTTTTAATTTGTTTTAATTTCTTTTTTTTTAGTATTTACTTTTTACATATTGGCACTGATTTAACCCCTTAGCAAAAAAGAAATTTTCTACCAAATGCACGTGGACATTTATTGTGGGTTCTTATTTTGTTTTTCATGCAACAAAGGCAACCAGCTCAGTCCTTGGAGTCTTTTTATGTGCATTTTGATTCTGTAATTTTTAGACTTTTAAGATGAGAGGAAAGTAATAATAATATCTGGGAAATATGAATGAATTCCTTAAAGATAACAATCCAACAGTCTTGAGTGTGACTTCTGATCTTCATAAATGCTTGAAAATAAGGATGTTTGTCTTCCTCACTTAATTTGTCCAAGTGTGTATCTTACACTCAGAGAATTGACAATTTTACAATTACCTTTAAAATGTTGTTAATATCTTCTCATGAAGTTATATTGGATGTTTGAGAAAACAAATATTTTTTACTGTATATAGCATAGAGACAGAAAGGGTGTTGTTTATTACTACTCCCAAATTCTGTACACTTGCATCCAGTGTAGCCATTCAAAAAGTCCCCGGAAACCCAGGTTCTTGGATACTCAGTGGGCAGAGCTTCTATTCCCTCCTCCTTGTAAAAGAGGGGCTACTGTGCAGTAAATTGAGGAAAGAAAGGAATCATTGAAAGGGAAAAGAAGAGTAGTGAAGAAGGAACCTGCTGGAAAACAGGATGCCTTAGAAGGGAACACTAAGATAAAGGAGAGCCTGAGAACTTCACTTCACATGAACTGCAGATCAGGTTCCATCTCTCTTTCTTTCTTTCCAGCATCCCTTGTACTTGTCCTCTTTGCTTTGGTGAGTTCTAGTTTTACAAGAAAAAGCTTTTTCCCTTGTCTATGCTGCAAAACATGGTTTCTTCTTTTGAAACATCCTATATTTGAGGGTTGAAGTTACTCTCCCAAACATTAAACTATTTGTGGAGAGTATAGGCTGACAAGTGTCAAGGCTGTTTCTTTCATTCGTTGCACTGCCTAAGTTCATTGCTTGAAAACAAAAATTTCATGCAAATACAGGCTGCAAACTTGCATAATTTTCTCAATTTAACTAATAAAAATCAGTAATTTAAAGATTAATAAATCCTTACTTGTACACAGCTATCAAATTAGTTCTTCAATAGATCGAAGAGATTTGTATCAGATCCTTCTATCTGAGGACAATGAATCATATACACTCTTTGGGACTCTGTTAAACATTTACATAATATCCAACAAATGCAGCATCAGAGCGCTTAACTACTCCAAAGTGAAGTTATACCAATTGGACTAAGGGTTTTCCAAAGAGTCTGATTGATAAGAAAACATAAATTGTTCTTTCAGATTAAGTTACTAAGAGTCTTCAGATTTAGCAGATGGGAATATTAGGATTTTTTGTTAAAAGCTGGGGGTTTTAATTCTACAAGCATCTTTAGAAAACAGTAAGGGTTTTCTTTAAGCGTAGTTGTATATGCAAATGAACAGTTATATACTATATATGGCTGTACATATCTATATACAGAAACATATATATAAATATATAGAGATGAATATTTCTATAAGCTTCTTGTCAGTCAACAGCTACTGAGAAGTTACATTTCTTTAAAATTAGGACAGGAAACCCAAAATCTGTTCTATGTTTTAAGTTTTCCATGCCACAGTCATAAGAGACAGATATCTTTCTAAGATTCATTTTGCCATATAATGGTGGTTTTCTTTTCCCTGCCCTCTTATCCCCTTTCCCTTCTCCTTCTGCTTCCCCTTCCCATTCCCTTCCCCTTTTAATATGTAAAATCCTCTCCCCTTCTGGAAATCCAAACATGAGAGTTAAAGTACATTCACAAAGTGCCTGCTTCCACCGTGTGTGAGTTTGCAGAATCATAGAATGGTCAAGGTTGGGAGGGAATTCTGGAGGTCATCTGGTTCAACCCCCCTGTTCAAGCATGGCCCCCTTGGGCAGTTGCCAAAGATGGAGGCCACACATCCTCTTGGGGCACACTGTTGCCATGCTCAGTCAGCGTCACAATACAAAAATGTTTCCTGATGTTTACAGGTAACATTTTATGTTTCAATTTGTGCCTATTGCCTCTAATCTTGTCACTGGTCACCGCTGGAAAGAACATGGCTCCACCTTCTTTGCAGAACTTTTTTGAGGTCAGTGTGCTAAAGGTGGGGGGTTTTCTTTCAATAAAAGAAAGTTAATCTGAGAAAGTAAAGAATATCTACATTTCACATGCATTCTCAAATTCATAATCCAACCAAAATGAGAAAAAAAAAATAAAACAGGCTCACACATTTGCTTAAAAAAATATTGATTAATTGCTTCAATAAAGGTGGGAGCTCTTGACTTTTATAATTTTGATTAAAGAAGCAGAAAGCATCTGGATTGATAACACTGGGGGAAAAAATTGCTCTAACCTTTTCCTTGAATATGTCATTAAAATTAAAATGTAGTAAAATTTGACTTCCAAATGATCAGATAATAACTGAAATTTCCCTTTAGCACATCTAGTGAAATAACCCTGGCATGTATTAGCAAAGTAAAGTCTTATAAATAGTATATGTACTAACTGAATTATTGATCCTTTGCTTTCAATGTATTGGTTTTTTAGCTTTTTAGCAGACATCACTTTTTATTACCTTTCCATTCTCGAATTAATTCAATAAAGATCAAATGTATTGACTTGGAGAAACACCCTAAAGATTGTTTACGTACTCAAGCTTTCAGTGGAGGTAGGATTTGCTGGAAAGACTTTCCCATAGACATATGTATCTCCAACACATTCTTTAAAATGAAGAAATGCACACTACAAGGTGAATACAAAAAAACCACTATAAAATAGTTTTCCTTCCAATAAAAAATAAAATTAAAAATAAATATTCAGTCCTTCTTTTTATGAGACATTACGTTGTACCTCTGAGACTTGCCACTAACAATTCAAAACTCTCGGTTTATGCATACAAATGATACATATTTGTGTATTTAAATGCTAAAGGTATACAGAATTAAGAATACCTTATATTCTTTGGTACCCACAAGTAATAAAATCTGTAATCTATTTCTGTAAGATGGCCAAATTTGTCAATTACCTGAAAAAATAGCTTGAAAAAATACTTAGTAACATGTTAAAACCACATAATTTTAGACCAAGATGCAGGGTAACACTTTTGTATGTAAACACATTTTACGCAAAGAGAAATTTTATGCCATTGTTTTAAGAAAAGAAAATAGAAACTCAGATTACTCTTTGCCACATGTGATCCAAGAGATGACACTGGAATTTCCATCAAAGACTGCAATGTATTTCATTGCTCCAGAGAAAGAGTTTGGTGTATGATTAAGTATGATTAAAAAACATGAAGGTAATGAAATAAATTACTGTATATGTATGGATTTATACCTCAAAAAGAAAAACTTTATTGGCTGCATCAATAATACATTTCATGTTTCATATGGCAACCCATTATTTCAATAAGTGAGATAAACAATTAATACTTCCAAAGTGTCTGCATTTTTCAGTTGGAATTTTGTCAGGTGGTTGTGTAAAAAAAATTATCTTTTGCTCTCTTCCTTGTTCCTCACAAAATTGTTTGGTGTTCAGAATTAAATCTTACTTTAAAAATTATTCAATTAGTATTTAATATTAAAGGTAAAAATTTCAGTCTAACTTTCTGAACTAATAAAGAAGGCATAGGTTATGTATATCCAGTTTTGGTGGTATATGTGAATGAAATTCAGTAGCAGTAGAAAGGATTGGAGGGGAAGAAGGAGAAATGGAAGAGGAAGTACAATCAATCCTCATGTAGCAAAATGAGTCTTAGGAAGAGATCTTTGGTGTGATTATGGCACTGAAAACTAAAATAATAGTGGAACAGTTTTTGGCTTTCCTGTCCTAATTGAAAAGAATTATAACTTCTTATTTGTGGTTGCCTGACAAGTTTTCAAAAGCATTTGTTTTATAAAATACCAATTATGAAGCGACCACTTACAGGCATATACAAATGTATAATTTTCTAACTAGCCCTCTACACAGCAGTATTAGGCACAGGTACACTCTCCTGTACTTCAGCCACCTGGAAGCCAAATTCAGCCTAAGCAAATAAGGGTCAGAGTACAAGGTTATTTTTGAAGGAGTTTCCCATGTTTAACTTATTATTGACTCCATCTTACTCTTCTTGTTTGGTCTAATGGTGTTTTGTATCTCTGAGAGCATTTCATCTACATAAGTACATGTCACATATCTGTAAGTCATCCCACACAGTTTCAGCTTCAGCTTCTATTCTTTATGTCCTCATTCAAGAAAAAGGAAAGAGACAGTGATAAATGATCAATCTATTCATATATTTTTACAAATAATAAAGTTCATGTGCAATTATCCTTCCTGTGATATAGTTACTAGTCAATAGACTCCAAGGATGTATTCAAATTCTTATGCTATATTTTTTATGACCTTTCTTAGAATTGCTACTTTAGTTTTGCTCAGTCACAGAGTTGATTTATTTATAATAAGCAAATCACTATTAGGAGCTGGCTGATTTCACTGTGTTGTTCATGGCTCACAGATTCCCCAATATATCTCAATATAGTATGTAGAAAAAGATGCAACTCTCCAATAAATATCAGAGATTGTATGTTTCAGAAGAATATTAGGAAATAAAAGCTTGAACTGCTAACATTAATGCTTGATTATGGAAGTCTCTCTTGATAACTTTAAATTAACATGATCTTAATTTCCTTGAATGTGCTACATATTCTCCCATAGAGTTACTGTGATTTAACTTGTATTCAGTAAATAGAGAGATTCAGAATTCTAGAGCTGACTTTTACTCACACAGGGGTTACGCTATTATTTATTTTGAAATTTGTCTTTTTTTTGCTGTTGTCTTGAACACATTGAATCAAATGCTTATTCCACCTCAACAATTTACAGTGATCTGACTTAATAATGGACTATATATTAAACCTTACATAGTAAAAAAAAAAATTCAGACATTTTTTCAAAAACTGAGGTAGGAATATGTTTCATTTGCAGAAAGATTAATTTATCTTTTATTCATTATCTCAGGGCCTAATGTGTTTAATAAATAATACCCAGTCTCATTATTTTATACGGGCAAAAGTGCTTAATAGTCTTAAATATCTAGACTTAAATAACTGGAAAAAACTATGGTTAGATGACAGATACAGGTATTACAGCATTATGAATGATTATATTTTTGTAGTTAAATAATGAATTTTTTTTAAAAAGGAAAATATGTCTTCCTCCTAGGAAGAACTAGACACAGCATGTGGAATTTTCCTTTTAAATTTTAGGCTTTTTAACAAAAAATCTGCTTTTCACTTTCATCGGACCGTTATGTCTTAGGTCCATTGTGCCTTTTGTCATTTTGCTTTTTACTTCAAGTTTGTTTAATTAAGTCTATCCTAGTTGAGTTATTACTAAGTGTATTGGGTTTGTGTGCCAGGTTTTTGTAGAGGTAGGGCTACAGTGGTGGCTTCTGTGAGAAGATGTCAGAAGTTTCCCTCATGTCCGGTAGAGCCAATTCCAGCTGGCTCCAGGATGGACCCACTGCTGGCCAAGGCTGAGCCAATCAGGAATGACAGTAACACTTTTGTGATAACAGGTTTAAGAAGAAAAGAAAAAAGTAGTTGCATGGTTGTAATTGTGGACAGAGAAGAGAAGAGCACAGTGAGAATATGTAAGAGGAACAGCTCTGCAGACTCCAAGGTCGGGGAGGAGGGGCAGGAGGTGCTCCAGATGCTGGAGCTGAGGTTCCCTGCAGCCCGTGGGCACCTGTGTCCCTGCAGCCCATGGAGGACACTCATGCTCCTCAGAGCCTGAGGGGGGGCTGTGACCCCGTGAGAAACCCATGCTGGAGTAGGCTTCTAAGTCCCTACCCACAGACCCATGGAGGGAGGAGCCCACATTAGAGCACATTCCCTGGCAGGACTTTTAATTCTGTGGGGGACCCACACTGGAGAAGCTTGTCCTTGAACGACTGCATGCTGCCGAAGAGAATTCATGTTGCAGCACCTTGTGGTGAGCTGTTGTCTGTGGGTTGGACTCACGTTGGAGAAGTTCATGGAGAACTGTCTCCCATGGGAGGGACCCCACAGTGGAGCAGGGGAAGGACTCCTCTCCCTGGTCAGTGGAAGGAACAGCATGGGATGATCTGACCATAATTCCCATTCCCTGTCTCCCTTTGCCACTGGGGGAGGAGATAGACCTCAGGGGAAGAAAGGGTGGGGCGAAGGTGTTTTTAAGATTTACTTCTCATTATCGGGTTCTGATTTTATTAGTAATAAATTCAATTAATATCCCAAATTCGAGTCTGTTTTGCCCATGACAGTGTTTGGTGAGTGATGTCTCTCTCCTTATCTTGAACCCATGAACCTTTTGTTATATTTTCTCCTCCCTGTCCACTTGTAGAGGGAAGTGATAGAAAGGCTTTGGTGGATACCTGACGTCCAGCCAGGGTCAACCCACTACACTAAAAAAAAGTCAAGAGGAGAATTTTTCTAATTCCTCAAAAAAAACAGATTCCTTTATTTCTTCAGATTACTTTGCAGAGAATCTAAAAGTTTGAATACCATAAGGAGCCACACAGGATTTCAGAGAAAGTTTACTCTGAAGTCTTTTATTCTTTTAATAATAGTATGTCAGAATTGCTAACTTCTGCAAGTTACGGTTGTATATTCCTATTAGATATCTGACAGATGCTAGCAGGTTTTTTGTTATAATTATTAATTTTCAGACAACATTTTAAAAGGTGAATGGAATTTTTGTATAATTGAGCTGTCCAACAAACCATATGCTTATACCTGTCTTAGAAATGATCATAAAATAAATGTTCCAAAGTGAGTAATAAAATAAAGTGAAATACCTAGAATGATTTTAAATGAATTATCATAATAGCATAATATTAATCAATTAGACTCCTTGTCCTCATAATTCTTTCCAATATAGACCAGTTAAAGGCTAACTCCTGACATATTTTTATCTGGAGATTTAGGAGTTGGAGTTTATTTTTCTAGTGGGATTTGTGCTTTCAGTTTTTGATGAATTTTATTTTTTAATTCTCCCAGATTCATGAAGTACAGATTTACCTGAAAGATTTGCTTGTCCACTACCTACAATTCACCTCTTCAATGAGTGATTGTAAAACAGATGTTGTTTGAAAGGTTTTGATAACGTTTCAAGTTTTAAATGTTATGGACTGTTCCAACTAAATCAAACAACATACAGTGCAAAAAACCAGAAACTTGACGCTATAGAAGAATAAAAATTCCATTTGGTTTTGATTACATAGCAGAAAGGATGCTTTTCTTATGCATAGATGTTCTAAGTCTACAGCAAGAATCACTCCTCTGAAAAACATAAACTTTACTACCTAAACAAATATGACTATGGCAGGATATGAATAATAAGAGGATTAGAAAATTAGTATAGCCAAAATATGATTTGTTATTCACATGTTAGTAATAACAGCCTTCCAAAACTGAACTTCTTTGTTTGCTCCACTCACCTGAGAGGTTATTGTAATTTAATTTGGGGGTTTTTTCATCCTGGTTTAGTCTGGTTTTTATTTTCCAAAGCATAATACTATGATTCCTTAGCTATTTACTTGTAGTTAGATCAGGATTTTCAAGGTCTCCGGTTTTTAAGTGCCTGTTTCTTAAAGAATAGGCTTTATTATAATGAGAATGTTTCACGAGATCATTCATTGTGAAAGTGGAATGCATTAAAAAAAATGCTGAAGATAGACTAATTATCCTATCTTTATCCTTTATCTCTAGCTATTTTTCTAGCTGTTCTATTAATTCCTTTGCAGTGACTTAAGCGTGCAGAACACTGCTAATCTGTGTGGTGTCTGAACATCTTGCCAAAATAGTTCATTACTGTGTGGAGAAACAGCACAGTGAAACAGTATTAGTCTTGTCATTCTAAGTCTAGATTTTATAGGTTTTTTTATTTCTGCATTGGGTTCATGTGGCAAGATTTTGATAGTGAGGGTAGAGTTGGCTACTCTGAGAAAATGCCACAGCTGTCTCAAAGGAGAAAAGAGATAGAAGAGGAAGAGAAGAGGAAGAGAAGAGGAAGAGAAGAGGAAGAGAAGAGGAAGAGAAGAGGAAGAGAAGAGAAGAGAAGAGAAGAGAAGAGAAGAGAAGAGAGAAGAAAAGAGAAGAGAAGAGAAGAGAAGAGAAGAGAAGAGAAGAGAAGAGAAGAGAAGAGGACAAGACTTAACTTTTTCATGTGGAAGGGACCTACAACAATCATCTAGTCTAACTGCCTGACCACTTCATGGCTTACCAGAAGTTAAAGCATGTTATTTAGGGCATTGTCCAAATGCCTCTTAAACACCTACAGGCTTCAGGCATTGATCATCATCCTCTCAGTTAGGTAATTAATGCTAGTGTCTCCTGGTGCAGCTTTGAAGCATTCTCATATGTCCTATCACTGGATCCCAGACACAAGACATCAACACCTCCCTCTCCACTTCCCCTCCTCAGGAAGCTGTAGAGAGCAATGATGTCTCTGCTCACCCCCTTTCTTTCCAAACTAGACAAATCCAAAGTCCTTAGCTACTCCTAATTTTTTCCATCCCTTTTACCATTTTTGCTGCCCCACCCTGGCCTCATTCAAGAAACTTCATATCCTTCCTAAATCTTGGGACACAGAACTGCATAAAGCAGTCAAGGTGAGGCCACACCAATGAGGTCACAAAGGGACAACCACCACTCTTAAAAGGCTGATGATGCTGTGTTTGATGCACTCCAGGATGTGGTTTGACCTCTTGACTGTCAGGACACACGGCTGACTCACATTGATTCTGCTGCTAACCAGCATCCCCAGATCCCCTTCTGCAGGGCTGCTCTCCAGCCAATCCTCACCCAATTTATACTTGTGGACAGACAGAATCATCTCCAGCCAGACTCAGTGCAGGACAGAGCTGAACCTGTCAATCATGATGGTGATTCTTTTTTGATTAGATATTTAGGAAAGGGTGTGAGAACGGTGTGTGAAAAATATATATTATGGAGAAACAAAAGAGCCCTGCGGCCATGAATGTGAGAGAAGGAGGAAATGGCCATGTCACAGCAGATGTACACACTGCAGCCCATGAAAGTCCCCACAATGCAGCAGGTGGGAAGAACTCATGATGGAGCAGGGAAGAACTAGGAGAACTAAGGAACGGCAGATGGGAACAGTTACGTACTGACCACAGCCCCCCATTTCCCTGTGCTGCTTTGGTGTGGTATCAGTATCAGGACTGAAGTTGAGCCTAGAAAGAAGAGGGGGAAGGTGTTTTGAATTTTCTCTTCAATCAAGTCTGAAACTCTGAGGGCAATAGTGACTCTGCATCTGATACAGATACACAGTTTAAGAGAGAGAGAGAAAACTGAACATAGTAATAATAATATTCCCCTTTTCTCCATCTATTTATCCTATATTTAAGTAAAAAAAAGAAGTGGAAGTTTAAAGTCCAAGAAGAAATTTCATGTTTTATCTTCCTGCATCAATTTTTCTTTACCTGAATTGATTCTTTTTCAAATGGTATATTTCCCTTATTAATCTAGAATTTTTTTTTTTTTGGTGTGGTGAGGATTTCACAGGACAAGATAAATATCCAATATGCATATCAGATTTGTTTACTTTTGATCCAATTATGCATTTGATAACCTGAAAGATAGAAATTTTGTTTATCTGGAAATAGGACAGAGAGGAAAAGTATCTCAAGGCTGGGAGGTGTCTAACTGCCATCCAGACTGCAATATTTAATGTTTGAATTTAGTTTCATTGCTTATACAAAATATTATTTACCTAGGAAACTAAGAACACTAGCTCTTTGTGTATCTAGTGAAATCAAACACAACCGACTGATGAGATTAGGATGCCATCAAATTTTTTAGTGAGAAAAATCTAGCCTAGATAATTAAAAAGATGAAATTGAGGGCAATGTTTTGGCGAAATCTTTATGCAGCCCCAGCTGAACAAATATGGTCCTATGAAATATTAAAGAACTATCCTTGTGTGAAGAAAGGAATTAGTGGCTGTAAACCTAATCTGAGCTTCTTAGGCCCTCATGAACCACCTCAATGATAATTTCCATAG
The DNA here is from genome assembly GCA_013399195.1 of Dicrurus megarhynchus. NCBI lineage: Eukaryota > Metazoa > Chordata > Aves > Passeriformes > Dicruridae > Dicrurus > Dicrurus megarhynchus. Next base: position 163,442 of record VXAD01008432.1, read on the forward strand.
AAAAATAGTGTGTCCAAAGAATGTTTTTTCCCCCATATGAATTTTCCAGATGCTGTCCTAGTCTCTAAGCACTGCTACCTGCAGATGTAAATCAGAGGGTACTGTTGCATAGGAAAAATTGTTCTGCATTATTTGGCCACTGGGTCAGAGTATGGTTTAAATTTCTTTGCATAAAGTTTTAGCAGATATCTGTTCTAGCTTTCATTGACAAGAAGCGGGACATTTTATTTTCTACAATAAGAATGCATGCATATATCTAAATGTACTAAAAAAAAGCACTGAAATTGTCCCATCTGAGTTAAAGAGGAGAAAGAGTTAATTAAGTTTTCATCCAGCTATTATATCTTTGTGTTGCTTATTTCTAATATCTGTAACACTCACAGGAATATATTACCATATTTCTTTAAAAGAATTTCATGAGCAAATTTTTCAGCAAGGACAATATTTGATCAAAAACCTAATAAAACCCGTTCTAATCTAACTTCTCTCTTCGCTCCAGAAGAAAATACTAACTAGTCACCTGTATTTTTAGAGTTTATAATATGTTACCAGTGGAGTGACTGGAGGCATGCAAAATATTGTAATGCATTTGGGATAAATTAAACAGGAATTAGTCTTTTCTAATTTTTTCTAAAAATATGTACAAATAAATGTTGGTTTGTTTGCTTTGATTTGTTTATTTTGTTAATTTGTTCTAGTAGGAGCACATATATTCTGCTTATACCTCTTTTATACTTTATATCAAGCATATGATTCAGATACATTTTACAACATTTTTGTTTATAAGGTACCAAAAAAGCTGGGAATTCCAAGTCTGTTAATGTACTTACACATTAAGCCATCATATAAAACTTTAATTAATATGAAGCAAGTAAATAAATCCCAGAATCCTTTAAGTATAAAGGAATAATAAAATCACGCAAAAATACAAATCTACCATATTCTTGAGATTTTTATCATTCTTACTCTTGTCATCCTTTCAGTTTTCAGAACTATAGAAATAGAAGAGAATGGAATGGTTTGGGTTGGAGGGGACCTTAAATATCAGCTAGCTACAATCCATCTACCGCAGGCAGGGACACCTCACATGAGACCAGGTTGCTCAACGCCCCATCCAGCCTGGCCTTGAACACTGCCAGGGAGGGGGCATCCACAAGTTCTCTGAGCAACCTGTTCCTGTGTCCCACTGCCCTCACAGAAAAGAATTTCTTCCTAATATCTAATCGAAACCTACCCTCTTTCACTTTGAAACCATTCACCCTTGTTCCCCTTGCAAAATTCTCTTTCCATTTTTCTTGTAGTCCTCTCTTTGGGTACTGAAAGGTTGTAATAAGATCACCCTAAAACCTTCTCTTTTCCAGGCTGAACAGTCCCAATTCTCTCAGCCTTTCCTCACAGAAGAGGTGTTTCATCCCTCTAAACCCTCCTCTGGATTTTCTCCAATAGGTCTATGTCCTTCCTGTGTTGGGAATATTTAAAATAAAATTTACACATGATTCTAGACTTGGGGGTGGAGTGGGCAAAAAAGCTACCTATACAGGCTGGAAAAATAGACTGACAGGACTGTAATGAAATTAAAAAAGCCCTGGCCTAAGGAAGGAAAACACTAGCAAGTCAAGAACTGGTCTAGCTTTTTGCTTTAGAAGTTAATTCTAGTTAAAGGTATGTTCACTTTATGCATTAAATTAAATGTCCTATCATAATACTTCAAACAATTTATTATCACACAAAGTAATCAGACATTCCAAAACTAACTCTGGATTCACTTACCTCTGTCATCTGTAAATAATTCATGTCTAATATGCCAAAACCATTGCATTTTTATTTTGGTTTTATACTTAATGAATTTCCATTTCTATAATTAACCATTTCATAAGCTGTCAAGTAATTTTGTTACTAGGCATTTGCAAAGGGACAGGTGAATCCTAAGAAATTTAACCATATTCTATGAATATTACCAAAAAAGTAGAGTTGAATTTTGAGAGGTACATATCATGCTAAGCACAAAAGTAAATTCTGTGTTTGCAGTACCTACTCATTTCTTAGTGGATTTGTCTTCTGTTGTTTTGTATGGTTTCTGCTGAAATAAAATGAAGTTGGTTTTCTATATCAATATGAAACAGAACATAACTTCTATAAAAAACCTATCTTGAATAATCAAACTAAAGAGACTACCTAATACATACAACTTTTAAAAGTAGATAACTGTTAATATAGAAGTAAAATCACTAAGAATACTGAAAATATTCAGATACTTAGAGTTCAGAAAGTGGTGAAATTCTTTGCTTGGCTAGGGCTTACATGATCTACATAGAAATATTTTTGATACAAAAGAGAAATTGGAGCAGAACTCTCTGTAATCCCTTAAAAGAGGAAATCAGGAAGGTGATTCATCCGGTATGAAGATAAGCTGCTGGGAAGGTGCAATGACTCACCTGCAGAGGTGTCAACACTTCTACATTGATTTCAGGGAAGAATAGAATGATTTATGCTAGATGACTTAAAATATGTGAAATGAACCTCATCCTTATTCCCCCTGCAAAGAGTTTCTATAAGGAGAGAAGGGTGGAGGGAAGAGAAAGGGAAAAACTAGTGGAGAAAATAGCAACTATAATCCTTCTCTTTATTCCTGATTCCATTTGTCATCTGGCTAGTCCATGTTTGCTAGACAAGTGGTGTAGTAGATAACATATTCTTTCTTTTTCCATTGAGGAATTCAGAAATCAATACACAAATGTTCCTGTTATTTTTAGGCAAGAGAACTGTGCAAGCATAACAGAAGTCGACCTGAGGCCTAATTAATTACAGCATAACTTGAATCAGAAACTTTGTCTGGTTTCTTTTTCTTTTGTGATTGTTTTGTTGTTGTTGTTGTTTTGTTTTTGTTTTGTTTTGGGTTTTTTTTGTTTTCTTTTTATATTTTATAGCATTGGAGACAAAATTTTAATTTATTTAAGAATTAGCATCAAAGTCAGAAAAGAAAATCCAGTAATGTATATCTCAAGTGTTTTATGTTGATTATTGTCATTACAATGAAAGACATGTCATCAGCCTCTGATTGCATGAAGCTTCTATTTTCTTTACTGCTTCAGTGGTGAAAAATACGTACATGGACTTTTCTGTATGCTTGCACCATGTTCAGGTTTTTTAGCCAGTACTTTACTGGAATTAGGGCTGTTTGCAGTAGCAGCCTAATAATCTAAAAGCAGCCCAAGAAACTAAGCAAAGAGGCTTAAAAGATCAAAATATTACAAAGGGACACATTTTAATTTTTGTTTTTTGCTCATGTTTGCATGGTGCTAATAAAGACTTTCAAGCTTCTATGCTTCCAAGCAAGATGGATGCACTTATCTCTCAGTATATGGATATACTAAAGATGATATCTGAGTCGGATGTCAGTAGTTCGAATGTAATTAAACTTGAATCAATAAACAGCAAGAGCAGTAACATTCAAATCAGAGGTTTATTTTCCCAAATTAACCCAAAAGTTTGCCTGCTTTCTAATATTGAACTTCCAGCCTTACAGTGGTGAGTATTTTATTCAAAATATATTCCTAGATATATTTCTGGAATTCCTATTAAAGTGCAATATACAATGAAAATTCATAAAAGACACATCAGTAAATTCAATAGTGAATTGCAAAAAACCCACCAGCTTTTTATTACACCTTTTTATTGTCGGACAGTCATGTCTGACCATTCATTCCTATCCGAAGGCATGCCTAAAGAAGAGAAACTGCTAAAAGAAAATATAACTTTGAGAAAATATAACTATTTTTTGTCATATGTTCTCATTAGATGCACCCATATGTTTTTCTGATCAAGTTAAACCCCTATTTGGTACTGTTTTGAAAATGGCTTTGTCACTTTTTACATTGTTGTGCCAGTTTGGCCAAATTTGGAGGAAATATCCTCTGTGAGAAAGGCAGGTTACAACCACCCCTCCTCCACCAGGTTTGGGAAAAAATAAATTTTCCTCAAGGGAAAGTGAAAGAGATAAAATTATTTATTTAACCAACACAAAGGAAAACGATAATAATGATAAATAATGAAATCTCTCACTATGGAGAGAAACCTGAGAAGATTTCAGAGTCCTTCTGTATGTGTGGTTTCTCTCCTCCTCGGAGCTGAGTCGGCGAGGCCGTGGGCCCACCTCCGGGCCTCGGAGAAAAATTCTCCCGATGTGTTCTGATGTTGTTGAAACAGTCCAGAAGGAGAAGAAAAAGGGGAAAAACCAAAGTCCCAGGAAACAAAGGTCAGCTCTCCGTCTCCCTCCTGAGAAGAGGAGCCAAAACCTGGCTGAAAAGCAAGCACGTAGCTTCCTCCACTCTCACCGCTACAAAAAAAAACCCCAAGGAGTCTGTGTCCGTGTCCTTGAACAATTGTTTTGAAAAGTTCGCTCGGTTTTTTTTTCCTCTCCCCGCTCTCAGGCTCAGTTTAAAGGTACAGAAAGGCACAGAGTTAATTTCTGGGCATAGAGCGGTGATAGGGGATACACATCATAAAGTCACCCCAAGACAAATGTAGACTTCATCTTCACTGAGGAAACAGGCAGAAGTTGCATAATGTTATGGGATACTCAGTTCCCTGTATCGGCCAGTATGATTTCTTGCAGATTGACTAACAAAATACAATTGCATGCTGATGTCAAGAAATTTGTTGGCAGCTCCTATTTAAAGACTTTTCGAGAAAAGTATTTCAGGCTTTTTCCTTTGCACAAAAAGTTAAAATGTCAACATAAAACATCTAGCATAGATGAATCTTCACAATTGTATCAAAGAGGAAAAAACTTCAAGCAATTTTAACATTCTAGTTAATTTAAATTGCAAATAGAACTTTTAGATTGTACTATATAAGTATAATTTTACTATGGTATGTTGCTTTACAGTTCCACTAATAAATATGCAGGATGGTGGTGCAGGTAGCTGCTTTGCAATTTTTAGAATTACATTTACATACCAGAGCTATTTAGTCTGAAAATATACAAGTGTTTTGCATAAAAGCCGTTTTCTGAATTCCCTGTTCAGGAAATCAAAAGTCATTCTATTAATGCAGTGAGCAATTAATTTATCTAAAAAAACCCCAACTTCGTAAACCTAGGATTTAGTAACTTTCCATATAACAAACTGTAATGACACATCAAATTTCTTACCTGTCATTTTTGGTTAATTAGATGTATTTTAGGGTTTATGTGTGAATATTTTCTTTTCAGCCTCAGTATTTCCTTTTGCCTCTATAATTGCCTCTGTAGAATAGTAGTCTACTGCAAAAAGGGCTAGCAATTGCTTATAAAAAAATAAGTATTTTGATTGTAGCAATGAATTATGGACTACATTAAGAGCTTTTCTGCTTTTTCTGTTCTGCCTTATATATGCTTGCATTTCTGTTGCAGACGGAACAAAAGGCCTGTTGAAGAATGTCTTTTTGTCATTTTTTTGGTTGCATGGAGCTTCTATTTTCTGCTTCAGTGGTGAAAAATATGTACATAATCACAGAATTTGCAACCTTTGAAAGGTGTACACAACATAAAACCCCATCCAAAATAGGTGGCAGTCTCATTTAGAGCCAACAGAGCAACTTTTCATCTGAAAGTGTAGCTTCTAGAGTTTCTTGGGCTTGGTTTTATTTTGTTAAAAGTTTACAAATTACTCAAATAAAAGAAATACTCATTTTGGCAATAATTTAACATGCAATGAAATATTTAAGCTTTTCCCTGCTGACCAAACATGTTTCAAACAATTTCAACCTGGGATTGACTTCTTTTTCTCTCTACCCTGCTCCTCTTCTCTTTTTAATGTGTACCTATGGAAACTGTGTTTTCTCTGCCTCCAAGTGCTACAGGACAACTTTCCATGTCTGCACTCTTGCAGTTCATACACGGTGTATATCAGCAACAGGTGTTTGTACAGCATGTCTTCTCCTCAAAGAGAATAGGATATCAGATAAGAACTAACATTTCCGAATGCAAAAATGCAGTTTAGATTTGCACTGACTTATGGGGAAATGGTTACAGACTGATTCAAAACACTTGAAATATTAAATTAATTGTGAAAACTGTCTTAATATACTCTGTGCTCTGTATGAGCCAATTTGTGCTACACAAAACAGGAAAACATATATCCACAAAATTTTAATCAAGTTTGGAACAAAAATACCCAAACTTTTTGCAAGGAATGAAAATTCTGATTTTAATTTACCTTGGTTGAAGTGGAGCATGTTTATAAATATGCGTGAAATTGTTGTTTTATTATTAAGAAGAGAAATCTGTCATTATAGTAGGTTTTTTCAAGATAAATTTTGTGTACACTTTTGGTAATACTCAACCAAAAAATCAGGTGTAATGAAGTACAATTATTTGCTGTGTATCCTCTGCAGTATTAAACTTCATGAAGGATAGATTAATAATATATTTTTAAGAACAGAACCTGGAGAAGTAGGTGATCCCAGAATGTTTTATAAAATTTTGTTGATTGCTTAAATGTCTTAAATATCACCCGAGTATTTCAAAAAGCCACTGTTAAAAGTCATAATCTTCAAGCTTGTGACCTTAGTTTTCATATTTGTATTGAAAAAATAACACCAAATTTCATATAGTTTAAATGTTCATATAAATGGAAAAGAAAACCCCAAACACCAAAACTGCCACACACTTGTTTGATTTACAAGAATGACAAATAGATGTTAGCAAGCAAGGATTCATGCAGATTTCCTTCCTGCAAGTTATTATGTCCAATGCTTTGTTGGAAAGCATGTCCTACCCTTCTATCAGAGTAGAACACTCTGCTATACATACTTAAAGCCTACAAAGTAAGACCAAAACCAACAAAGAATGCTAGTTTATCCATTACTTGAAGTTCAAATTCACCCTTGATTTTTTTTACTTAGATACACGCTTTAACTCAAAAAAAAAAGTATACTTAATGGTGAATTTAATGAGTTTCTGAAGTCTGTATTAAACAGCCAATGACAACATAACACTATTCTACAAAGTAAAATATTAATGTTAACAAAGCATTAAGGGTTTTATTGTAAGTTATATCTGAGTTATCAGTGTACTGATCTCCATCAGCTATCTCCTCACCATTCTTCCACTTTTAACCATACAAGATATCTTATTTTAGGTTTTGATCCATTATTATTCCTTTGGAAAAGGAGTGGCTGAAATCTGTGAGCTTTATTATGCAACACTGAAAGATTGAAGTCTCTGAAGCAGTGATTCAAAACCTAAAACAGTTTATTGAATCAAGGGTTTTACCAAGAGTTTTGGATATACACAATGAACTCTCTGGTGTTGCTGGCAAAGAACAACCGCAAATGTGTTTAATAACACAGTAATTAAAACCCTGATCCAGGTAGTGGGAAAACTGAATTCAAATAATTCCTGTCAGATTGGATTCACATCCTTTTTTTGTTTTTAACAAAGAAGTCCATGCTGGCAGTGTTTCATGTTTAGTCTGTAGTACTGAATACAAAGATTGAAAACTCAGTGGAAAAAGAACAAGAGCAATCATGAGTGCAGCCTGGAACATGTTATAAGTCACAGGCACTGGCTGAGGCACTGATACACCTCATTTCTGCACAGAGAGCATGTCTTAATATTTGATTGAAGAGCCTTACTATTCTAAGAGCAAAATACTTATTACACACCTGAATCTTTCCCATCTCTTTGTTCAAGTGACAACTGAGTTTGAGTTGGTGGTATTATAAGTTTATATTCAGTTGCCTTTAATTTTTCAGTCCACTTTCTTTAGGTGCTTAAATTATTTATACAGAATAGAGCTTCTAATCAATTAATAAAACTGCATAAGGAAGATAATATTCCCTCACCAATACTGCACATTTGTTTTAAAACATCTGTGTTCCTTTTATAGATTAATCAAAATTTAGAGAAAAAATATTAAAAGCCTGTTAACCTGGTACATTTTTGATATATCAAGTTACTTACTAGGTAGGCAAGCAACCTGCCTTACCTGGTAAATAACTACAGGTTATTTACTGAGTAGGTCCTTTAAGCATGAACAGTAGCAGACTGGCTTACTCAAGTCACTCACGGATCATTAACTTATACCTGCCATCTCTGAGACTCTAAAAAAACCCCTGAATTGTACCACATTCACGTAGGTCTTTCCTCAAGTGACAAAAACTGAATATACATGTATATATTTATGGTTCAATGCATTCCTGTTATTTCTTTTCTGTATGTCTCACATTGTTTCCTAACTAGAATTACATGTGTCTAAAAGTAATACCAGATAATTTTCTCCTATTTATGAATGGTTATGTCTTTTGGCTATTTTATAGCTAAAATAAAAAAAACAACCTACCCCCCAAAAAAACCCCACAACCAATGTTTGCAATAAAATACATACCCATTGCATTTCTTTTTGCAATATTTAATATATTTTGTTTGTTCAACAGTATCCTGCAAAAGAGAAAAGAAATTCTAGCCCTTTTTCTTGCTTACTTGCTTTATCCCCTGTCATGAAATTTTGGATTTGTAAAAGCCACTAATCTGACAGCTCTGGAGGATGTGGGCAGTTCATTTCAGCTCTGTCCCACTGTCCTGTACACTCCAGGTTATTCAAATTTACCAAAAATCATGAGGAATATTCATTCTATATTTATTTTTAAATCATGGAGTTTCCACTGAAATAATAAAAAAGACTGATGTATTTATGGAGCTCGGGATACTCTCATTTTATGTAGGTAACTGTAAGTCTCTTTAGTAAATGTGTCTGGATAGACTTATAGACTGAAAGTAAGAGGCCTACAGATGCTTATAAATAACACCAGACACAGGAATAAAAGTATTATTACTACCAGTGTTAAAAACTTTCCCAGAAGTGCTCCCATACTCTTCCTCTCCAGGTCTAAAGAGTTCTCTTCTTATCAGCAAGGATCAATTCTGCTTAGCCATGAATACCAAACCACATAGGAAGGCATGACACAGTAAATATGATGTTAAAGGCTTTGCACTGACTTAGAGCACTGGGTCTCAGAAGATTCCCAGGCTAGCTGTGGCCTGATTGGATTCATGCTTGTTCAACTGTGGTACCAGCTCAGACAAATCAACTATCAAGCCACTGATTAAATTAACAGTGAATTCCTCTTTGCTTGCTCATAAACAGATATCTGCATATGCACATAACCAAATTTGGAGAGTAAAAAAAAAATGTCTTCAAGCTGAAACCTGTGGCGTACAAATTTTATTTTCCATAAGACGTCATTCTCATCAGATAGAAAACAAAATACTTTTTCTCTCATATTGCTCCATTATAACACAAGTCAAGCTATGAAATTCTTTTGCTGTGTCAGAGGTAGCTTTGCAGCCCTTGTATCCTTTCGTCCAACCGGCCATTGTATATCCTCTGTTTAAAAAATTTTCACTCAGATATTGTGGCCAGGATTTTAAGTATATTTTTCTTTATCCCAGTAATGGAAAAAGAATCTTATATATGAGAAAACGATTTGTTTAATAAAAACCCCATAAACTACTATAAGAAAATGAATCTACTTTTATTAAAAATTATTTAATAATTTAGTTGCCCAAGAGTTGCTGATAATTTTCTTAGGGAGGATGAACATCTGAATAAAAAAGTAGGAGTATGGTTTCATCTGTGAAAAACCTGTTTATTTCATCTTATCTCCCACTTCCGACTTGTCATAAAAACGAGACAACTGGCTTTTGTTGTGAAAAAGTAAGATCGTTTATTGAACAACAGAAGCCAAAAACGAAATCCTTAAAAATAAAAAGGTAAAAATAAAAATAAATCCCAGTGCGGGAATTAGACACCTAGGCAGCCGCACGGCTGCCCGAGGCAGGGAGCTGTACGGCGCCGAGGTGAAGCTCAGATGCCAAGGCTCCGAAGGCAAATTATATTGGCTCTCTGATAGAGAGTAAAGGCCAAGTCTGTCAGCACACGGCTTCTCCACCGCTACACGCGCAAGCGCAAAAGGCGAAAAAGCAAGACTCCTCCCATCGAGGGTCCTTTTAAATGGTGTTGGCTCCTCCCCTGACCGCCCCTGTCCAGCCCCCATGGTCCAGTGGGATTGGTGGTATTATCCCGTGAGGTAATTCTTTCCTGCCAATCGGCTCTTGTGTCTAGGGGATGACATTATTCCTGGTGTAAAGGCGGGAAAGTCCCTCATTAATATTCTGGTTACCATGGAGCCCAGTTACAGGAGTGTCGGTGAGGAGCTATTTTTAGTAGGTGGCAGTTAAGCCCGGTGGAGTTGACTTAGCTTTGGATTTTACACAACTCAATTTTTGAATAAAGCATGAATTGTACAGTTTAAAATAAGTTTTCTTCTTCTTAAACCAATCCTATATTTAAATGTACATAAGGTCAAACTACTTTTAGTGTTTATAGACTCTCGAAACTGTATGTATCATACATAACTTTCAGAACTTTATAAAACATTTAAAATCTTTAAGAATGGAGAGAAGGACCACTCCAAAGGAATGCTCAGGATCAGCTTTTTGGTGAGTGGAGTGGCCTTAGCAAGTAGAGTAAAAGAAAAACTTTTAAAAGTGGGAAACTGGTCACTCCAGAGGAATGCTCGGGGTCAGCTTATGGCAGTTTGGAGTGACCTTTGTTGTTTTAACATTTAAACTAACATTAATAAACAATAATAGTTTTACTTTTACAACTTTGGAGATTTGGGATGGTGTACTGATGGACAACTTGGTGCAAAAAGCCAATTTTTAACAGGTCATATATGACACGACTTCTATGAGTTGCTTGAGGACACTGGCTGAGATTCAAATATTTAATATGGAATTTAAATGTCTAAAATGGTCTCAACTGAACTGCCAATTCAGGAGGTGGCACTTATGCAGAACATTTTACTCAACTTCAATAAAGATCTGGAATTACCTTCGGTCTTGATTTACAGTTATAAATTTTTAGTAGTGCCTACCTTCATTGATTTTACAACAAAATTTTAGAAAGCAAACAGTATCAAAGAATCTTTTCAAATGAATGAAAGTAGCCATGGAATCAGAACACTCTCTGGCTTTTCATTTTCTTGGAAAATTGAGCTACTAGAAATAAAATACAGAGACATTGCTCTTGTGTCTGATTAAGAGAACTACTTCATACCAGAATAATAACAGAAACGAAAATAAATCTTTAATACTGTGCTTTCAAACAAATAATATAAATGTAAAATGAGGGAACATGGAGATATACGATTAGTTACATACAGTTAGCTGAAACAAACCCCAGAAAAGATGTTGCAATTACTGCATTGTCTTATTTTATGGATACTGGTTGTCAGTGGATCTACTGGAAAGCAGGATCCTGTGATCAAGCCCAAATGAAGGTATTTCTAAACATATCAGTTTAAAATGCCTGAGAAGTGGAACAACACAAATTTTAGAATTATTTTGTTTCCCATTTGTTCTATACTATTAATCTGGACAGAAACAAATAATACAATTAAAAATAAACAAAGAGACAAAAAAACCCCAACGAGGAAGCAGTTATCTTCAGGCCCTGGAGACAAAAAAAATTCACTTCAGAAGCTAATTTAGTCCCTTTTAACATAGATTTTTTTCACTTAGTCTCAAGAAATTCTATGTAATTCTCTTCAAGCATTAAATTTAGGGAAATGTATCTAACAATAAGTGCAATTATAAACAGCCAATATTGAATTTCTTTATCCTAATCCATATAATTCGCTTCTTAGTTCAATAGGGGTATAAGAAGCATCAACTTCTTAAATGAACTTATGTAAGTTTTTAGTCTTTAGCTTATCCCAGTATTTTAATTACCTATGTAGTTGTGAAAGTGGGGAAATAGAGTCCTAACACTGTAATATTCTGCGCTGCATATTAAGGGATATTCTTGTTGCTTTCCAGTGGATGAAAAAGATTGACTCTTTTCTTCTTTATGATAATTACCTTACAAGACGGAATTTCTTCATATTTTGATCCTTTGGTTTTAGGTTTCTGAACCCAAGAAAATCCCATAGAAGTTTTCCTCTTATTCTTTTTGTATTTATCTAAATTCTTTTGTAAAACATTCTTTCAAAATAGATAAATAATTGTCTTGCTTTTCAAATTAAGCACCCTTGTTAATTCAATCCTGAATTAATTTAATCTGTCATTTGTTTTCCAGTATCATTAAATTGACTGACAGTTAGCTAGCACTAAACACTTTTCCTACAGCCCTAGATGAACTTCAGTTTTTCCTCTCATCCTGATTTATTTTGTAATTCTGTATTTCCTTTCCTGTGCTGCCAGATGTAATTATTTTTATTTTATAATTTTATCATTGCCTAATTTTGCTGAAACTTGTTAGCCCTCCCTTCTTCCAGGAAAAAAATGAGAATTTTGTCTTAGTAAGTGCAGTAATGTTCTCCATTATAAAGGGGTAATTTAGATGTACCAATGCTTGCAGTCCTTTCAAAGGACATAAGAGATGTGCATGCCAAATTGATTCAAGTTAAAAAAAAAAAATCAGAATTATAGCTTGCATGTCCTTTTCCACTGCTATCCACCAACAGATCATCCATCCCTTGACTAAAGACTGGAGACAATTTAAGCAGACACATGAATAAAAGTACCAAGAATTTGAAAACTTTCCGGTAGAAGTAGCAACATTTTGACAGAATGTCTAGTATCTGACAAAGATGATCAACAGTGTTCTAGAATGGCAGTATCTTTTTAATGGAAGGTATTTCTCTTTTTCTCGCTGATCATTATAAGTAAGTTTACACTTCTCAAACATTTGTAGGACAGCACTATGTGCTATTGAAAACTATACATCTTATTCTGTAAAGAGGGTAAAATTATTTTCTGGTATTCCTCAAATCTGCTTTTCTAGCATGTAGGGTTTGCTTTCAAGATTTTTCTTCAAACCAATTAGGGCTAAGAAATTATGACTCAGTTTTACAGTGCTTAAGACATAAATGACAAGAAAATGGAAATGGGATTTGCACACACAATATATATCTTGTCTGTCTATTTACTATCTACCTGTCTATCCATTGATCCATCTGAAAATGAGAAGAAAACAGACACACCAGTACAAGCTTCAGCTTATATTAACAATCAGAGTGTAAATTCAAGACACATAGAGATCTTGACACTGGTAGCTTCAATCTGCCAGACTCCTTCTCTATACACAGTGTGCCAGCCCACCCTCTAGTCATCTCCTGTGAAGAAAGGTTGAGAAAATTGGAGTTATTAAGGTTGGAGAAGAGAAGGCTCCAGGGAGACCTTAGAGCAGCCTTTCAGTGCCTAAAGCCGGCTTATAAGAACGATGGCAAAGGATTTTAATGGGACTGATAGTGATAGGACAAGGGACAATGAATTGCAACTCAAAGAGGGTTGATTGAGACTAGATATAAGAAAGAAATATTTTACCATGAGGATGGTGAAACACTGGAACAGGTTGCCCAGAGAAGTTGTGGATGCCCTATTACTGGAAGTTTTCAAGGCCAGGTGGGATGGAGCTTTGAGTAACCTGGTCTAGTTGAAGATTTCCCTGACCAATGTAGGGGAGGGTGGACTAGATTCCATGCATCTATGATTTTATGCTTCTTTGTTTGTTCTTTCATCATAATAATTTTTTGGTGATATATGAAAAATCATAGTTATAGTCTGAGAATAAAAATATTCTAAGGGGCTTAAATTGTGCATATAGTAAACAGGAAAACCTTAAAACCTACAAAGGTTCCTTATTTTAGATAAATCATCTAGGTGGACTCAATCTTCATATAATAACAATGATAATGATGATAATGGCAACAATGATATGATAACAATAATACCCTACCTTCTATTAATTTTATTTGGTGTTTTACTGAGAATTAGGATACTTGAATGTATTGGCCAATTGTATGAGGATGAGTTCTTCAGTAGTAATATTTAAGACAGATTTGAAAATACTTTTAAATTTGGAACGACATTCTGGACACTTAATTCTGTCCTTTATCGGACAGGATTTGTAACTCCCAAAAAAAATCTGTAAGAAAAAAATGTATTGGAATGAGGTCTTGTAGTTTATCCTATTCTAATTCAGTTAGTGCAATTACATTATTTTCTACCTCAAAAAGAATACAAATTACAATTATTTTCTTCTCTAGAAGGCAAAGTATTTACTTAACAGTGATGAAGTTTGAGTTGCAGACTGCAAACTCTTGTGTCATGTTTTCTTTCTTGAGAAATTATATTTTGCAATGAATAAGGCTGACAGACCTGATATTTAAGGAAGTGCAATGAGTCAATGTGCTGCATGGTTATTAGATTCAGACCACTAATGGATAAACTTGACAAAAGAGTTTGATATGTCAGAAAGTATGCTTTACTCAGCAGTAGAAAAAAAATGCCTACTGTATGTGATAGCTGACTGGAATGAAATGAGCAAAGAATTAAAGGTTAAACATCAGGGAGTTGCTACTTACGTTCAAATAAAGATTTTACATATATAAAGGAAATTGTAGCACTGTAAAGACTAAGAATCTGTGAACTGTGACAGATGCAGGTGAAGAGAGTGCACCATGGAAAATATGAGAACAAAATGATGTATAAAAATTTGGTTATTTCTGTGATCTTATTTCCCAGTTATCTAAGCAGTAACATTAATTAGACACTGCATATTTTTCACATTAACTTATTAAATGACATCTCTGGGTGCTTTCACCAGGAAATTATTAATGATGTCATATAATGTACCATGTTCTCTTCATAAATATGCCTGAATCTATCAGATGTGTTTAAAAAAAATTCTTGTAGGTTTTTTTTTTTTGTCTAATGAATCACAAGAATTTATTCAGCCTTATTACTTAAAGTTAAGAATAACCTTTTAATTTCATTAATTCAAAGCTTACTTTTCTTCTGTACATGCCTGAAAGGTGTGTACCACCTGCACCTGTATCACTTGGCTTCCTTTCTCTTCACTAGGAGTGCACAGTTTTCAGAGGTTTTATAGGACCAGCGTGCTGGGTTCTCTTCTGTTTCTCTTCACTGGTCTTTGGTGGCCATGGGGTTGGAGCAAGGCCCTGTGGAGTGTGATCTACACTGAAAGCAAAGATTAGCTTTTCCAAGTATACTATTTGGCAGCACTAAACACTGTTCCAGTACAGATTTGCAATTATATAGAGAGCATTTTCTTGTGTGATATAAAAATTTTTGTTGATATTCTGATGTATTGGATTTACATTACATTGCAAGGTTTTAGTAACTAGGGAGAGCTTCAGGGATGGTTTTTTGAGAAAGGGTGGTTCCAGAGGGCTCCAATGGACCCACTGCATGGCACAACTTACCATCACAGTCAAGGTGGTACATTTCTATTATAATGTAAAAAAGAAAAGGAAAAATGCTGTCCAGCAGTCAGAGAAACAGACCTATGAACTGCAAGGTAAGAGAAGGAGGGGGAGGAGGGGCTCCGAGAAATGTAGATATTTTCCAGCAGCCCATGGAGAGCACCAAAGCAGAGCAGGTATTTCCAGCAGGTATTTCTGCAATACATGGAGAGGACCACACCGAAAGAAACAACCACACTGCAGCCTGTGAAGGGGACAAAATTTCTGACAGTAACTGCAATCCATGCAGAGAACCCATGATGGAGCAGACTTATCCCAAAGGACTGCAATCTGTGGAAAGGACCCACCTCAAAGCAAGGGAAAAGTGTGAGGAGGAAGGAAGGGCAGAGAGGAAGTGTTACAAACACTCCATTATCCAACATCTCTCATGCTCCATGTGCTTCTTGGGAAGCAGGGGAAGGAGATTGAGGACAGGGGAATGAATGAGTGAAGTTCCATCTGTGTAAAAAGGTTGACGGTGACAGGAAGGTGTTTTAGTTTTTTGTCTTTGTTTCTCACCACCTAGCTCTATGTTAATTGGCAATAAATCTTTTTTTTCCCAAAATCAAGTCTGTCTTGCCTGTGATGGAAATTGGTAAGTGACCTCTCTTCCCTTATGTCACGCCATGAACTTTTTCATCTACTTCCCTCATCCTGTTGAGGAGTGAGCCAGTGGCTGGATTTGAAGATCTCGCAGCTGATCAATGTTAACCTACCACACTGGTGAAAAAGACCGCAACAGACAACATGTAAAATGTTAGTTAGGTCTTGGGTTTGTATGGTGTGAAACAGGTTAAAAAACAAGCTGGTCAGAATCCTTACCCTTGTCTTTAGCCTATTTAAGTCAATGAGGGTGGAACCTTCGATAGGATTTAAAAATTACGTATTGCCTGCAAGAAATGATATATGACAACTGGCATAGTGGTCTGTGCCCGCCACTTCATGTTTTCACTGCCTTACATTAACAAGAGAATAATTTAGCTGTTTTTATTCACTTCTTTATCATCTCTTCATGTCTAGGTTCTGTTCTGGTTTTTTTACTACATTAATTCGACAGTGCCAAATACTAATGAAAATAAAGCTGGTAAGATGTTTGGTATATTGCTGTCAAGGTAAAAGTGCTAAACACACTAGAAATATTTCTTTCCGCTACAAAGAAAGGAAGGATTTTGATTTGAATATATAGGGTAGGTACTTAAAATAAATATTTTTATTGGTCTTAGAGAATTAAAAGTATCAAATATGGAAAAATGCCAAATTATATTAAGGAGGAGAATGAGATTAATCTGTCTAGTCTACTCACTGAAAAAAAATCGTGCTAGTCATTTGACTACATATTAAACTCAGTTGCATCAGGGGGAAGTAATGACATTCCCAGAAGCCATTAAGTGAAGAGCTACACTATGTATTAAGTTCATAGTACAGTACTTATTTTAAACTGCTTGCACAAATTAGTTCATTAAAATATACTCCTGTTGGAGATGCCAAAATTTATGATAGACACTGGGGGATGAAAAATCTAAGTGTGAAGACTAGAAAATAAATCAATAAATTGTTTAGGGAGTTTCTACTCCTCATGATCTTTGAAAGAAATGTTGATAAATACTCTCCAGATATGGCAAACTATATGTAATATTTTCCATGGTGGAATGAAGAAACATGGGTTGTTTCTTCTTAACATATCTCCTCTGGTTTATTGAAGGAACACCTGACTATTTGTAAGGAAAAAAAATCTGTGACCTGTTCAGTTTCTCTTTTTCTCTTTCTTTTCCTATTTTCTTTTTATTGTTGTTGTTGTTGTTTCTAGAGAGCAGAGGCAATCCATAACTTATTTAACATTTAATTAAGAATAATGTTCTTTCAGGGAAAAAGAATAAAAAAGGAAAAGTAATTTTATGGCTTTGGCTAAAACATTTTAAAATACAAGGATAGCAATAAACCCAATGTGACCTGCATCCTGATAGATTCTCTTTGGCAGACTTCATCAGATACTTGAGAATAATGTATAAAACTAGGTGTATCTGAAGAGCAAGTCATCACAAAGAGGTTTTTACACCAGGTGTTTCAGATGATTGGCTAAAACCTCCAGCAGTACTTGTCTCTCCCATCTGACTGCAGAAGGAGCTTACACAACTAGACAATCTGTGTAACTCTAAGTTATCTAAAATTGCAAGAAATTAATAGTATTCTACTTGTGCATCATCTACAATGCATTATAACTTTCCCCCACCCCCTCTGGGGAGTCTGAATAAAACTGAACATCTCAGCTAATGCTTAGGAAGTCTGATTTTGACTCTGTAAAGAGTACACATAAACAAAAAGATCCATATAGAAATTAAACTAGAATCCTGATCAATTGTTCTGACAATAATTAATTATGTACTGCAAAAGCAATGGAAATACACTACATATAACTCCCAAGGTACACTTAAGAATTATCAGCACCATTTGTGGTTTTGTGTTATTGCCAAAACCAAAAAAATCAATGAGGTTTCCTTTACAGGTTTTTCCTTTACAGGAAAACAGAATGTGAATGAGTTTTGATTCAGACATTTGGCTTTATATGCATGAATAATTCTTTTCCTTAAAATTAATTATTTTCCCAGAAAGGTTGTTTAACAAGATATGTCTCCCTTGGCTGACTTGAATGTTGAGTTTTAATCTCTGTACCACTTTATATGTCATGTACAAAATACATAATAATTTGCAGAGAAGGAGACCAAACACTGAGAATGCAGAAGCCAGATATTCAGTAGTTTTTAAACACACAGCTTTCTTGTGTTTTCAAATCTACCTGCACATATTACTTGGAGACCAATTACAAAGTTGTAAGTGTAAGAAAGTTATTTGCGATTAATAAAAGATAAGAAGTGTATACCCAAAAGAATTAGTAATGAAATAGAGAAAGAGTATGCTGCTTTGAAATGAAATTAGCTGAGAGCTTTATTTATGTGCCACCTTAGAGTTATTGGGGAAAAAAAAAAAAAAGAAACACAGTAAAATTTACCAGAGATTTATTTTTGAAAAAAAAAAAAAAAAAATTGCAATTTCATTCTGGTGGCTTCAGTGACAGCTGTGAAGCCCAGAAAAAAAATCATAAATATTACATTTTGAAAAGAGACCCCTTCATGAAACATAACTGTAAAAGATGCACTCAAGAGTATATTCAGATATTCTGTTCCAAAAGTAAATTTGCAATAAGGAGTGTATTTGTGTGTGTCAGTATAGTCAGTAATGCATTTATTGCACAACTATCTAACGTTTCTCCCCATAAGTTCCTGCTCTTATTAATTAATTGCCAGCAATGATCAAAACCCACAAAATAATATGTATATTCTCTCAGATACTTTTTCTTATTCTAAGAGAATAGAGAAAAAAAAGAGCTCTGGAATGAGGATAGAACTTAATTTGCAGAAGATATTTTAACATAAGGGGAGAATGGAGGAATTTATTTATCCTAATAGAAGTCACATGTTAAGGTAACTAATCTTTGGTAGAATTCTCAGACTGCTCAGGTCAGTAGATAAGCTCAAATGGCTCTCTTAGGATTCAGTGGATCACATGGGGAGCTCAAGCAGTTGAAATTAGGGGCCTGAAAATTTTATTGTGCATGTTGGATCAATCTTACTTTATAGGTAAAACAATTGTAGTGATACATTCCTACATATTTTCAATATTTAAGGATCCAAACACCTACACCTTTGCCCCTTACTTCTTGGTAGTGAGCTAAAAATTAAAACTGTTGGTTCAGGACATTTCCTGAAGGAATTACTAAATATAAATGTAGAGTGAGGAACTTATAGATGCCTGTAGTGGATGGATATAACCAGGTTTGGTAGCAAGGGTGGATTCTGTGAGAAGATGCCAGAAGCTGCCCCAGGCCAGACACAGTTGGCTTCAGGCAGCTTGACAATGGTCACATCATAGAACATAACACATGAGACAAGCTCCTGGTTCCTCATAGAGAAAAAAACATTTAAGAAAGGGATAAATTACTGGGTGGAGGGACGAGGGGAAAAATGAGTTAGATGACAATGAAAACAGACTGAGAAGTTCTTGCCTAGAGAAGACAATTTCAGTGTTCCTCTATCAAGTCAGTTTAAGTGGTCTTAGTGTATGTGTTTTTATGGACCAGCCTTAACAAAATCACTGAATTAATTCAAGTTAATGGTGAACTTTTTTTTAATGGGGTTTGCCCATATAATTATAAAAATCTACTTTATGATGCTATTAATAACTTTGTTGGCAGTTAAGGGATAGCAAATCATGTCACTGAAACAGAAAAGATTGCTGGAGGTGGGAGGAAGAGCAGAAATGAATCAGTTCTCTTGCTGAAAAAAAATGCCTCATAACACCACAATATGTAACTTCTCTTTTTCTTTCCTTTTCCCTTCTTCCTTCACTTTTCCTTTCTCCTGTTTAATTTTACTTTTTTTTTTTTTTCTACTAGCTTGAAAACAAACTCGTGGGAGATTGCAAGTCAGAATTATAATTTAATAGGAAGACTAAAATAAATGCAATAGTACAAGAACAGTGACAGAGTCAGGATACAACCTGACACCCTGTTAGTCAGGGTGGTGGTAGCAGTCCAGATGATGTGGTCCTGTTGAAGCGGCAATATTGTGGAAAATGGTCTGGTCTTCGACTGAAAGTCCAGTGACATAGCTCTTGTCCTCTGGGAGTCCCATTGGTAAGGGCTATTTGTGCTGTCCCAGACTCCAGATTATATCCAGGTGGGAATGCTTGGCTCCTCCCCCTGGGCAGAGCATCTCACAATNTTCTTTTTCTTTTTCTTTTTCTTTTTCTTTTTCTTTCCTTTTTTCTCTTTTTTCTCTTTTTTCTTCTTTTTTCTTCTTTTTCTTTTTCTTCTTTTTTCTTTTTCTTTTATTTTCCTTTTTTTTCTTTTTCCTCTTTTATTTTTCTTTTTATTTTTCTTTTTTTTCTTTTTCTTTTTTCTTTTTCGTCTTTCTCTTTCTGCTTTCTTTTTTCTTCTTTTAACATCCTGAAATTAAAATACCATCTTTTGTGATGTGAGATAAAAATGAGATGAAGATCACAGCTATGGCTATAGAAAATAATAGGGAAAAAATTTGCTTTTTAACTTTTTCCCCTGGCAAGAGCAGAGTAGTGCATAAAGTCTTCTCACTGATTTCTCAGTTTCAACCAAATATGACAGAAGGAATATCAGATCATTGATGTATTTCTCCTAAGGGAATGCAAACTTGCACTAGAGGAAAAAAATTGCATATTATCAACTGGGTGGGACTGTCACAAGTGAGGGTCTTGGACTCATTTCAAAACAGTATTGGACCCATTGGAAACCACCTCCAAACTATCCTTCTGCAAAATAAACAACAAAGTCAAGAAACTGAGATACTCACCTACTTATGCTTATTCTTACTTTTCTGGGGGGAAAAAAGGTCAAGTATTTACTTACAAAATCATAACCAGTAGAAGCTTCAGCAAGTTCAGTATCTTATTAAAAACTTGCAAGTAATAGAAGAGAAACTTATTAAAGCCTAAGGGGTACAGAAATCACTGTGTATAAATATGTAATTAGCAAAAGTGTTTTAAAAGATCCTAGTAATGCATCATGTTTCCCTTGTAATTACAAAAAATTCACAAAAGCAACAGCAAGGTAGCTAATATTCCTGCACTGTACATTTTAAGTTAAGAATGTTGATATCAAATGAAAATGTCAATGTCTCCTCCATTCTATCTTTTGCAAGAGAAAGTTGCATATAAATCTCATACCTTGCTTCTCTCTGAAGCACTGATTTAAAAGCTAATACTATGAGAATCATAAATTAAAAATTTAAAAAAAATCATGATAATCATAAATTTATAGCTATTTTTTTCTGGGAAAAATAGTATGGTATGTTTATAAATGAAAGCAGAAATTTCTATCATGATTCAGAACCTGCAACAAATACACAGCAAGAAGAAAGTCATGGTCCATGTTCACCAGTGAAAAGAGAAATGTAGTAATTATGTTGCACTATGCCTACATACATGGCATGTCCAAAAGCCAGTGTATAAATTTAGGAGAAGTAAAAGAAAACCCAAACCAAGCAGAGGAGTCATTCAATAGTGCTTTAGAAATTGTTATAGTATAATTTAAATATGTTTACTTATTGAAGAAACAGGTCACTGGCTGTTGGCTGAAACTAAACTCACAGGCAGTGGCAAGTTGCATAGCTTTTTGTGCCTTACTGTCCAAATCAGAGCCTTCTCACAGCTACTGTGGCTCCAGGTTGGCCCCAACATAAAGGTATTTGAGGTAATGCAGTCCCAAACCTGCCTGAAGTCTAGCCATTGCTGGAGCATGTGCTGGACTCAGAAAATGATGGGAGATAGGGTTCCAATAATACAGACACCAGCTTTGGACGCATTCCTAATGCTACAGAAGCTTTTATTGACTTGCATCATACCTCTATAAGATCCTTATTCAGCTTACTCCTACAAAATTCTGAAGATTTAAGATTCATGTTACTGATATTTCACAAAGTGAAAGCTGGCAAAAGATGGCATATTGCACCATCAGAGAACTGAAGCACGTGGACTTTGAAACCACATATATCTTACAGATTACACTCTGAATTCAGCCCAGGAGTGCATCAAAGTCCATTGAAAGCAAAATATTTCTCTGTATGGATTTTTAAAAGCTGGTCCCAAGACAGGAAATTTGATGACTAACAGAGATGTCATATACAATAAATACATTTTGTGTGTAGTAAAATGGGACAACTAAATCTATACTACTGATATAAATGAAATTAAAAACTATTTATTTTTAACTTTTTCCTTCTTCACCTACAGATTTTGGACTGGAGAGCTCTAGGTTCACCTATCACATTCTGGCATAATCAATCTCATCAACCTTGATGTAGATTCTTTCCTTATGGGAGTTTTGTTCAATTCAATTCACCAACGCTCATTTAGCATTAAAGTTTTTCACTTTCTGTAATTCACAGCATGAAAAAAGTGGAAAGGGAAAAACTTGGAACTGTCTACTGGATTTGAGGAGGAAAAATACAGAAGGTAACGGCCATACAACCATGAAACAGTATTAAAAATATTTCCCACTTTCAGGCCACAATTCTTACACAACTTTTCCCTTTGGGCCATTTTGAACTACAGTTACAACACTGAAAGAGTAGAATCTGAAGTGCTTTAGAAGCTACCTGGTTCTGAAGCTGATTCACCCCTAACTTTCCATTAAATACTGTTCACATGAGGTTGAGCATCTCTACTGAAAATAATCTCTCCAAGGAAATACCAAAACATAGTGTCCACGGCCTTCTGTTGATTGTCAGAAAGAGCGACTCAGACAAGGGCCCACAAGTCGGGTGTTCCCTGAAAAAAACTTGTTCTTTCTCATTAGAATTTACTCCTTTGAGTATTCTATGCCTGTCACACTTGGACACGAGAAAAGACACTTAGACACAGCTCAGTTCAGACAGTACAATCAGCCAGGCCGAAAAGGCTTGGCCTCTTTATTCGGACAGTTATATACCTTCTTAATAATCACCGTGGATTGGAGGGTGAAAATTACCACCCCTCAATCACACTGGTCAAAGGAAATATCCATCACACATCTCCGCCCAGGAGAAAGAATGAAAAACAATAAAGACAGTTAGACAAACATAGCTGTGTTTACAGAAAATACGTGAGAACTTCTATCACAGAATTAAAAACATTGAAGAACTGCAAAACTCAGGGCAACATATGCCCATAGATCTTTCTAATCATCTAAAAAGGCCCCAGGGGCTTACACAAACTGAGTTGCCCTGAAATGTCATGGAAACTACATTTAGGCCCAACACCTGCATTCTGAATTTACCTAAATTTGCAAGTAAACTTCTTCTCATAGTATCAATAGTTCAAATTATATATAAGGACAATCTAATTTATTGAAATAACAGATATCCCCAGTTGCAAATTCAGTGGGAATACAGGGACAGTGCAATTGCTAAAAAGAGGAAAAGTATTTTCCAAAGTATAAAAAGTGAGACTGTAAATCAGAAGCTTATCTTTGAAATTATTAAGTCAGGAGACAATGAAAAAACCAGTTTCATGAATTTTGGTAGAAGTCCATGAATCGGGATTTTAGTATATCATTTCTAGTTCAAGTCTATTCCTAGGTAAAATTTATCAAGGAATATTGAATATTTTAATGAGCTGAAAAAAGACAAAAGCTCTCAATAGAATTTACATTTAGCCTAGATGCCAAGTGCACATTATCATGCTTTATCTTTTTGACATGAGTGATATGTTTCACAGTAATAAAATTCTCAGATGACTGCAATATTTCCACATAACCTTAACAAGGAGAAAGAGGAATTAAAATTTCATAGTGCATTTAAAAGTCTTATTGAATACTTTATTTTCTTTTAAAAAAATAATATTTTAATAGAGCAGAGAATTATGTTCTTTTCTCATGAAGCAGACCTGGTAATCTTCTCCTTCATATTTCATATCTATATTTCTAAAAGAAACACAGTAGAAAATATTTTCACTCCTCTTTCACATAAAACACAAGTTTTTTCATTTTTTTTTCTTTTAATAAATACTATGGAAAGAATAATTAAGGTATTTATAACATGAATCTAAGTAATAAATATGTCATGACCTTGGTGGAATGAAGGTTTTATGCCTCTTGCAGAACTAAGAATAAAAAAGACTTTATCAGATACTTGCATCTAATTGCAAATCTCATATTAGGACCAATTGAAAGAAAATATTTAAAGGCATTATTTATAAGCATACTTGATATTTTTGTCTGCAAAATAACTTCTTTTCCTAAGAGAAAAATAATCTAGGTTTTTAAAAAATATGACAATTACTGTATATAATAAGTAAAAAGTGTCCCATGTCCTGTTGTCTTTACTTACACATCGGAGAGGCAACTCTTATTCACTACTTCTGTTTTTGTTGACATTACAGAAAGAAACTGTTTTACTTTACTGATATTTCAGTGAAAACCTGAGAGAAGTTTCAGTAAGAAGCAAGGTTAGTCACTTATTAATCAAACATATTAAGGAATCTCCAGAGATCAGGAAGAAATCTCTGCTGCTACACTGTGTGCTAAATCCTCTCTGAATATGAATGCTCCTGTAAGATCCTGCAATGTTACCAGAAACAGCTGGGGCCTCCCTTGGGCAGCCACTCAGTGAAAATTGGTCAACTTACATGACTAACAGTAGGAATAAATGTGTTCGTTAATGACTCTGTGCAAAGACCGTCTCATTTCTTTTAGACACCTTTCTCAAATTTAAATGCTTTAATTTAAATCAGATAAATTTTGTTAAAACAGGTTTTAACTTGAAGTCCCTAAATTCAGAGAGGAAGAATGGGAACTAACAGCTTTCTTTATCTGAAAGAAATAGTAAGGTATTGTGAAGGTACTGAAATGTAAATATTGGTAACTCCATTTCATATTTGTGATGTACAATGGTGTTGCCATCTGCCAAGATATTTCTGCTTGCCATAAGCATAGCTAACAAGTGTTGTTTGTAACAAGTGCAAAGTCTTATCTGCAGCACTCCAAGATTTTTTTGTTTGCTGTTAATAATTTCTAACTACATTTTTTCCACTGTGATTTCAGGTAACTGTGTTCAAAATTATTTGCTGACCCTTTTTAAAAGCTGTTTCATTTCAGATGCGCTTAGTTCACAGTATTTTGTTTTTCATGCCCCTTTATGTTTCAACAATTTCCTTGAAGTATAATACTGTTTATTGCTTGCTGAGCATTTAAACATTTATTTTCAGAAAATCCTTAACCTTAGTAAAGGAACCATCTTCATAATGTATTCAGTTAACACAGATAAGGTCAACAATAGAAACTCAATAGGGTAAGCTCATAAAATAAATCAATTTCAAGAGGCAGTCTAGAGAGTTTTAAAGTAATTGATTAGCAATGACTTTAAAAGGATGAGAGAGAAAGAAAGAGAGAGAGAGAGAGGAAGAAAGAAAGAAAGAAAGAAAGAAAGAAAGAAAAAGACAGAAAATGAAAGAAAGAAAAAGAAAGAAAGAGAGAAAGAAAGAAAGAAAGATACAAAGAAAGAAAGGAGAAAGAAAGAAATAGTTGCATGCTTAGTGAAGGAGATTAGAAAAACTAAAAAATTCTCTTTCCTAAGTGGAACATAAAGCCTGTTTAAGAATTTTAAAGTTATAAGGCTGTACAAAAAAGATGTAATGAGTAACTAGCTATAGGCATTAAAACTAATATTAAAAACTTCTTACAGCACATCAGAAATAGATGGTTTTGAAGAGAAGCTGATAGGATTGACATAGAATCATCTCAAAAATAGAACATTAAAGGAAAGATAGAACATAATAGAAATGCTAGATGAATTATTTGTATTAACATTCACAGCAAATGAGTTTAGGGAGATTCTTATTCCACATTTCTGTCTTTATAGGGTATGATATAATAAAATACCACACACTGATGTGTTAGCGGTATACTTTTAGAGCATATCAATAAAAGGCATAGAACTAAGCTATTTCAAACAAAAGTTCTTAAAAAAGTCAAATATGGAGTTACCAAACTGTTAACTGGTATGTTAACTATCATCTAAATTTGCCTTATTTTCAGATGATAGGGAGTAGGCAAGTAAGAAAATAATTTTTAGGAAAGGTTTCAGTGTGTGTGAAGAACAGACTGGTGGGGAAAACAAGGAAAATCGGTTTATGTTATAATGTGAAACGGAATTTGTTTATAAATGGAGAAACAGAAGATATGGGAAGAACCAATACCGATTTTTATATCAAGAAGTTATGTTTTAATAGTCTTTCAGAATTCTCTAAAGTAGTCACAAAGCATTCAGATAAGCCTGGTATTGATAGAATGAGCTTAGATTTTCAAAAACTTTTGACTTTCAAAGTTACCCTTATAAGACACTTCAGAAAATTAGACAGTTTTAAGAATTATTAGATGTAAAATATATTGGCTTCTCACAGATTAGTAGCTTTATCGCAGGAAACAAAGGGAAAGAATGGACAAATTTAGTGGTGATCTGTACTGAAAATTGTCCTGTTCATCATACCTGTAAAATTATGTGAAAAAAGAGGAGCAGTAGCAAAGATAGTTCTACTATTGCAACAGTGAGTTCTAATAATACATTTTCAAAGTAATCAAAAATAAAATAATCAATGATAAAATGAGCAGATGAGAAGATATTTACATGAATCCAAGTTATGGATATATAGAGAAAAGCATTTTTAACTGTTCTTACTGCAGTGATAGACTTTAAAACTCCATTTGTACATTTAAACCTATATTGCCATGAAAAAAAAAGGGAGAATGAGATGAAGTACTAGAACCCTGACTGTTAGCTTATTCCCAAAGTTTGTTTTGGATCTCTTAAAAAAAGAATAAATTTTTTTTTTAAAAAGGAGAGGGGAAAAAATGTAGGTTCTAAATGTTGTGAATGTGCTGTGTTTTATGTTATTTATCTTTGAAGCTAGGAACATTGTTCTACGTCATTTAGCAATATAGACATGGTTAAAATTGATATATGTAAATCAGAAAAAGATCTTATACATATCCCAGATAGTTCTATAAAAGCGTATGGTTAATTGTTGGCAGCACAAAAAAAAGTCAGAATCAAGGGGTATTAAGTAATAGACTAAGAGCTATGTGACTTTACTTTCCTGTGTTATCCTTTAATTCCATTTTTCATTCAAGGCAACTTACCTCAAAGTAATTTAGTAAAACTGAAGATACTAAGTAGAGCAAACAAAGATAGTCGGATGTATATGATGAATTCCATATGAGATGATATTAATATGAATTAACATAAGAAATTCTTGAAATGAAAAATTACTATAGGTTGTGAAACAGAAGCAAGGAAAGAAGGGAAAAAATTCTTCATTATTTCTTCTAACACAACAATTAGGGGACCACGTAAGGTTATCAGATTGGTGGTTAAGAAAAAAACCAAAAATAGTGATACGTCACATCACATATAACATATAAATGAATGGAATCAAGAATTCAAGTAATAATAAACTTGTATGCCAAATGTGTTTACATGAGTTAAAAAAAAATGATTGCACTCAATCAGGATAGTAAGATTTGGTGTCTTTCATTATAGTTATTCATTTTATATACTGTAAAAACCCAGTATTTCTTCAATGTCAATAAAGAAGAAAAGTTGTGAGAATTAATTCTGAAAATAATGTTTCAATACTTTTCCAGATATAATGTAATGAATCAATTAAAGGGATATAGTAGTTTAAAAGATATGATACAGGCTATAGCAGGCTTTAGTATAGATTGAGAACTGCAAGAATGTTAAAACAGAAGATGTATCATTTACCAGTATGAAATTTTTCTTTAACTTCAGAATTTGTGTGACATTCACACGTGAAACTCTAGTGCAATTCCCAGTTTTCAGTTCACCTGCATTTAATGAAGACCAATTGCCCTATATTTTGAGCTGGTTATACTTGAAGCTGTGGCTGCATCTGAAATCTCAGTAATAGATCTGTCCACAGCCCAAAATTTGTCAAATGTAATAGACTTGAATAGGGGAGTGAGCTGCTGGAAGAAAACTGTTAAGCTTCCTCTTTATTTACAAAAAGAAAGATAATAATATGTGTCTAGATCTGCTTCTTCTTTTACTGACATCTTAACAGTGATCTGCATTACTTCTCACCCTCCTTGTCTCATCTGAAATTTCTTGCTCTGTCCTGATAAACAACCATTCTCTTGCCTTCCTCGAAACTCTGCTTCTTCAAGAGGATGAAAACAAACTTGAGAGATACAGGGATGGCCTGAGAAGATGTTCCTGTTTCCACCATACAATTCCTGGCCAGTGGAACATGATTGCTTAATGCATCCACAATTGAGTACAGCAATGAGTCTGACTTGACCCCAGCAGCAGGAACATGGAGTAAGGCAGGGCAACTGAGACTTTCGGTGTAGTCTGTTTTCTGACTGATTCAGGAAGGTTAGAAACACTCAGTATCTTCAATACAATAAATAACTTATTGCTTGGTTTTTCCAAAGCCCAGAAATAACTGTAACATCACTACTTTCTGCTCAGAGCCTTGTTGATTTCTCTGTGATGACTTGTAGCACTTTAGACTTGCCTTTTGAATAGTATTTTTTGTATGAGTTGCACAAATTCTGCTTAAAAGATTAATCACTAACTACAAAACATGTTTGGATTTATGCAGTGTTTAGGGAACTGTAAAATAGAAAAAAAGCTTTAAAAAAGCAATAAAAATAACAATAAATTAAAGATTAAGAGAAGAGAACAGTCAAAATAAGGGAGGAGAAATAGTTAACAAGATTTGTTCCTCCTCCAGATTAGAAAACAAACAAAAAGAAACAGACAAAAAACCCCTTCCCCCCAACTGCTAACCACAAACTGAAAATAATTTGTAATAGAAATAAAGCTCCATGAATCAGCTTCTTCTTTGTTCATTCATCTTTTTTACCTCCCCACCTGTTTAGCAAGGCATATGTTGGGGGATATTACTGCATCAGAGACGGAACTTGGTATGACATAAATACCCGACTCTGTGAGCAAGTGGTCCCACTAGAGCCCAAATCCCCACAAAATATTCAAAGAATAGACTGTTGTAAACTACTTGGTGTTGCCCTTTTTCTAGCAAAGCAATATTAAACATGTATTTGAGTTTGGCTTCACATTATATTGTGTTTAATTATTATTATTTTCATTTTTTGTCTCTATACCCTGCCAACATGTCAACCATATTGACTGGAACTATTTTTTTCAACTTTATCTTCAGAACACTCTATGTTTTAAGGCTAAAAATGCTAATATAGTTCCTTTTTAATTAAGAGTGAAGTTTAAAATCAAGTCCAAAGTTTGAACATGGAATCATTTAATTAACAGATCAAATCCCTATTTCAGTTTTGTGTCTTTAACTTGTTGCCATTTTTCACTGACCAAGCAAAAGAAGCTTTGTAGAAAATACCTGAAAGAGCAGTCAACATTTGTTATTTCTATTCTAATTCTAGATAACCCAAGTCCATAATCTAGTGAGGACTAGATTATGACTGCAACTCCTGTAGCTTGATTCTCACTGTTAGACTGTTTTAGAAAAATGGAAAAAGAGGGGTAATGATAATGCTTAAAATTTCCTGAAAAAGGAGTAATTTTCTTCCAGAAACCAAGTGTCCTGTAATTTTATGAACAGTTTTGCCCATGGTGCTTCTGTATCATATTGTCACAAACAATCCTGAGGTCCACAAGTAAGATTTTTGTAAACTTTTCAGTATGTATTTGCTTGATCTTCAATGGGATCTGTTTTTAAGACTGAAATTATTAAGCAAAAAGAAATAGTAACTGAGCAAAAGCTATTGCAGTATTCTGTAACTGTATTCACATAAAATCAATCAAAATAGTTACACCACATATCAGCAGGCCAAGACATATCATTAAGAAACGTGAAAGTCTGATTCAGAAACAGTGATACAACATCAATGAATACATGTCTTGCATGGGTAGTTCTGCAGTTAATTTTTGACAAATTTTTGCTTGTCTTCATTCTGGGGCTAAAGAGTGATAAAATTCTACAAAGAATTGTCAGAAAACAGCAGAGAAGACGTAATGCTGTTGTGAACATAAAGGAGTGTTGAAATCTGGGCTCAGAGACAAGGAGCCAAAGGCAACTACTCAGACAGATGAGTCTTTAAAATAAACAAAGACATATTTCTTCAAATCCTCTAAGTTTCTGCACTTCTAATGGCCAATGTAAAGCTTCGAGTGGATTTAAAGCAGTGCACTGAAGCCTAGGGGACTTTACGTGGTACCTGGTTTGAGTGCATTACAACCAAAAGCAACTCACTAGAGTTAAAAAAAGAAAGTTCACTCTCAAATTGTTAGTGTGATTACTTAAATTTTCTCTTAATAAAGCATGTGATAATATAGGCCCAAAATCCCCACTGCCTTTGTGCTTGTTTTCACTTTTCCTAATTTCCCTCTTTTCTCTCCCTCCCTTACTTCATTTCTCTATTCCTTCTCTTTACCCAGTAGTTTTTCCTCTTATATTTGGAATGTAGTTGATGAGACTTTCACAAGGTCATATGATCTCCTGTTTTCTTATCAGGCTGTTAGCTTCAGCAGAACCAGCTGACAGTGAATACCTGAAGTTTTCACATCTAACTGTACAGACATCTACTGGATGTGCCCAGGTGAGTAATACAGTCCCTGTAGGCCTGATTCTGAAAAGCAGAGATAATTAGGCAATTCAGAGTGTTTCTCAGATACATCTTAATTCTGCACAGTACTTTCACTCTTTCCAGATTCTCTTACTGATTGTCTTCTGTTTTTATGTGTCTGTTGCTTTTATTTAGTACCAGCTTTTTAAAATAGAATCCACTTTTAAGATCCTAAGCATTTGGATATTAAAGAAATTATATTAGGGGTATTACCTTAACTGTCCACTGTTATCACCCCCAAGGTATAATTAATTAGAGAAAATCCTCACATATAAATCAGAACATAGGAATAATCTTTAAATAGGTTAGAAGAATGTCTATATTAGCTACAAAGGGCACAGTGATTAAGAATATCAGATTAGCTCAGAAGATTGTCACGTTGAATGCCTATAAATTATATGAAGTAAAATCATGTTCTAGGTAAATTGAAAACCTTTCATAAACAGACTTTTTGATTCTGATGTAACATCCACTGATGCTGTGAATGAGTGTACTTCCTTTAACAGTTTCAAAAGCTATTTGAAGTTCAACCTTCATAGTGTACTGCTAAAATTTAACCTCATAGGAATTACGAAGATATTGGTTATCAGTTTTCCCTGTAGTTCTTTATTACCTAAGGCCTAGCATAAGTTGCTTGAAACTAATCTATCTTTAAAAACAACTTTCCTGCATTACACGTAAAAACTACAAGTAGAACATAAAAATCCTTAGTCTTGAAATCTCTGTGTATCTATTCACGCATATCTGTTCCTTTCCATGGCTAGAATAAAAATATATTACAAGCAGTAAAGTGCAATGAAGTTGTCAGTAGAATGTTGCTATTTATTATGGTAAGTTACAAGTTTTAATTTTTAAGGTGTTTTATTTCTAAACTGAAGGTTTAAAAATTTTTTTCCATAAATCTTGAGGTCTCAGTGTTTGTTGTTCTTAAAGTGCTGGAATATACCTTTAAAACACTTGCAGCTAGTTCCATGAAAAAAGTGCAAAACATTTAAACCTACTCTCTCCTATTTGTGTGTCAACATAAAACTCTAAACAACCCCCAAAATTCCCTGCAGTATTTCCATTGCTCTAGATGGATGTGAAGTCTATAGATGTCTTATTAAAGCTCAGCTGGCAACTAAAGAACTGCGCCTGCCCAGCGCACATCGGTTTTGAGCACATAGTCTAACTCTAACCTGACAAGAATTTAGAGGAGGATTATGCTGTCCTTAAATATCAGCAGGTTCAAGAAAGAGTAAATGGGGAAAAGGAGGGGACAACAGAAAAAGAGAGGACCAGAGGTGGGAAACATAGGAGAAAGTACCCCACAGCATATAGATTCTGAATTAGATTGAGCTAAATAGGGGAAAATCTGTTCTAGGAGCAATATTGGAATGAAGGACATTGCTCCTCTTTCCTTCTTCTTTTCTGGGTACTCACCTGAAATTAAATAACTGCTGCATAAGTTCTGCTCTGTACAACCTGTTCACTGATACACAATATTTAAAAGACAGGATCAGATCTTTAGGACTTCTATTTTAATAGAATAACAGAATAATTAGGATTGGAAAGGACCTTAAAGATCATCTAGTTCGAAACTTCCTGCAATGGGCAGGGACACCATCCAGTAGATAGGTCGCTCAAAGTCCCAATCTATCTGGTATTGAGTACTTCCAAGGATGGGACATCCCCCATTTCTCTGAGAAACCTGTTCCAGTGTCTCATCACCCCCACAGGAAAGAATTTCTTTCCAAAATCTAATCTAAATCTACCCTCTGTCAGTTTGAACTCATTACTCTTTGTAAAAAGTCCCTTTCCAGCTTTCTTGTAGACCCCCTTCAGATACTGGAAGGCTGGTAGAAGGTGTTCTGAAGCCTTCCCTTTTCCAGGCTGAACAACACTAACTCTCTCAGCACAGGAGAGGTTCTCCAGCTCTGTGATGAACTCATTGAACTTCCTCTCAACTTGCTCAAACAGATCCATGTTCTTCTCATGTTGGGTGTCCCAGAAGTGGATGCAGCACTCCAGGTAGGATCTCATGAGGGTAGAGGGGGAGAATCACCTCACTTGACCTTCTGATTACACTTGTGATGCAGCCCATGATGTGATTTGCCTTCTGGGCACTCATTGTCAGGTCATATCCAGCTTTTCATCCACTAACACCCCTAAGTCCTCCTCAGGGCTGCTCCCAATCCATTCCCCATACAACCTTTGTTTGTGCTTGGGATTGCTCCATCCAAGTGTAGGACCTTGCAATTGGCCTTCTTGAACTGCATGATCCCTTGCTGAATCAATACATTAAGTATTCCTCTGTTTTCTAATGGTTTTGATGCATTTGCTTGTCTGTGTCTAAAAAAATTGGAGTGCACTGTAAGTAAAGCCAGATAATGTGTTTTATCCCTCCTTTCACTTGCATATTTTATAGCTGTGTACTATAACCAAGAAATACAAAATGTTTCCTTCCTGAGTAAATGTAACTTGAAAATCTCTGACCTAAATCTTGGCATAAATAATTGACACTAGGGCATTTGCAGTGATAGAAGCTCAGAAGTAACTTTTTTTCTGTAAATAAGTAGCTGACTGATTTTCTCAAGTACTGAGCATCTTCACTGTTTGTTTGTTTGTTTTGTTTTGTTTTCCTGCTAAAAAAAATGCATGATTCATCCTACCTTAAATAAAGTACCTTCAAGTTGGATCTCAAAGTCTGAGCTAGTCACTTTAATTCCTTATTATAATCTTTGGGGAGAGATAAATACATTGAAAAGGAAATTCATTCAATCTTTGGGCATTTCTTGTCCTATCAAATTATTATGTATAAGAAGCTATTTTTGTTCTTTTGCAATAGAAAAATCCTTAAGTAACTTTATCCTATTTGGACATCAGCCTTTTAGATACATAAATGCTTAGTATTAAATCTAAATTTAGAGCTGAGTCTTGCTGAAGACCACAGAATGGAAAATCACATACTACAATTTTTTAAATTTTTTGGTGTTAAAAATTTTCCCTAATTTAAAGATGCTCTTTTTAATGACATCTTACCATGTTCATAATAATAATATTCATCTATTAATATCGTTGCTCTGAAGGAGCTTAAAGGAAGCAGCTCGAAATTGTATTCACCTAACTCAATGAAAATCCCAAGGTGCTCTTCTTTTTACTCAGATTTTTACTAATACAGAATTTCAGAAATCTTTTCCCTGATCATTAAAACCTATCATTAAAATATTTTTCATAAATAATTCTCATTTATGAACTCCAAAACACAAAGGAGAGGATAGGGAATCACAGAGTCACCAGCCTAGAACCACCACAATCACCCCTAAACCATATAGTCAAGTGTCATATCCAGACACCTCTTGAACCCTTCTGGAGACAGTGAATGTTTGATTCTTCAGTACAGAAAAGTGAGAAGAAAATAAAATACTTGTATAAGAGCATCAATTAAATGGCATTCCGTGCTTTGTATTTCAAAAAAGAATAAAAAGTATAATGGCATTGTTCATTCTATTTTAAAAATAAATTTGATTGGATAGCTGAACCAAAAGTCAGACTGCTCATGTAGCTGTCAATCTTTCAGCCAAGTAATAGCTATATAACTATTTTTCATTATTATTCCAAATTATCTTAATCATTTTATTACTAGTGAACTTTCTCCCTTTCTCTACAATCAGACTTTTTTTTAGTAGTATGATGATCAGAATCAAATGAATTCTTAGGGATGTAGGACGTTCTTCTGCATATATACATATCATTGAATTAAGTAATGTTCCTTGCAGTATAACTTTCTCCATGAAGAGAAAAACAAGCTCTCTAGTACTTCCAGGTAATATTTGAAATTGGCTAACAAAAATCTATCTAAAACTATAGCACTTCACCACACACCTTTAGTTTCTATCTAATATACTCTTTATATTTTTTTCCCCTTGAATTTCGATTTTGCAATAGTAGAAATGAATATTTTTTTTTTAGAAATACAAAACTGAAAACTACATACATTGTGATATTTTCTGAACAGAATAATAGAAGCAGTGGATCAAAATGAAACATTAATATTTTATAGATATGCTAGCTTCTTTTATAGCTATAGACAAAGATAATAGACATTGTATCTTAATATTCAAGTTTTCTTAGACTTGAAAAGGGGATGAATACTCTCACAATCCAAGTGAAAATGAAGTTCTGTAAGAATGAAGAGTGTGGAATGAATATAGAATATATTCCCAAGAAAATTATAGTATAGACCTATTATATGTTGCATTGACAGTAAAAATGCACTTGGAAGGGAATGTATGAGCATATTGATGCCATAATGATTTTTTGCCTTTTCTTTTAAACCCCTTTTATACCTTTTCACAACTTCTGTATTCCTTAGTGCTTTTGCTTATGTTCTTGGACTTGTTTGTTAAGCTAGGAGACTAAACATTTTAGAAGTTTTGTAGTTAGAGATCAATATGCCCCAGACCCCAAGGTCCTCTCCAGAACACATTTTGTAAACTAAGATAGAACCATCCAAGGAAAGGTTCTTTGAGGAGGGGGGCTCATGTTAGCCTCTCATTGGAGAGTTTATGATAGATATGCTAAGTAGTAAACCCTATAATGGTATACCAAATCTTTCTTTTAGAGAGAGCATTGCAGTGTGTATTGAGGTGCATTTGACCTAAACATAGTGCACCTAAAGATCCTTAAAATAAATACCAATGTAAAATCCCTTTTTCCCTTCTAACTGTGTTTGACTCTTGATTTTAAGACCAAAAAAAGGCATCAGTATGAAAGAATTTTCTATTCAAATATGAGAATAAAATAATTCTGAAATAATTTTGAAAGACTAAAATTCAGACAGTCCAAACCCATTAATTACCACTTTGTTCAGTAACCAGGAAAAATCTTAGTATGAGTTGCTATAAACCCTGCAAGAAAAGCAGAAGACAGGGAATCAAAACATGCTAACAATTATTGGCCTCTTTTTCTTAAATTCTTCATAGATTCAAAAAAAATTTGCAGGTACCAAGAAATGACTAGTTACAGTAGAAGTATTGCAGAGTCTTTTTCATGGTGCTTTGCTGCACAGAATAGTTTCAAACTAAGAGAATAAAATACTATTTTATGTCCAAATAATATCAGGATGAAAATAATAAACAGATTCTGTATTATCTGTCATAAAACAGATGACAATACATTTGACAAAACTGGCCACTCAAATGCTACGAAACTTGTATTTGCATATTTTTGTATTTTTTATTTCTATATTTTGTAATTTTTCTGTTGTTTAGAGAAGTATAATTTGTAATAGTTGCTCTTTTATTTTATCGTGTCTTTATATTACGCTATTATATTTCCATCCAGTTGCATGTTAGATCAAGATTGGCTGTTCCAAATTCTTTTGGAATTAACTCTGGATAACTTAATGGACATTACCTTTTCATTATATTTTGCATTTCTAGATTGCATTTGTGTAGCATCAACAGTGTGAAAAAAGTGATCATATTAACTTGCAAACAGAAAGAAAATAATTCAAAGAGGATATCTATTAAATTTAACACATTTATAAAGTTTTCAAGGTTTTCTGAAAATTTTATCAGAAACAGAAGGGACAGGTTTTGTCACAGGAAAAATGTGTATCTTTCAGTTTACAGCATAGTGACATATCTTGTTACTACAAAACATATCATAGTATATGTTAGATTTGAAAAAACAAACCAAAACTCAAACCTACCTTCAAAATATTTTTACATGAATTCTAATAATTTCTTTTGTTACTCTTTAGGAAAGAAGGAAAAAAGAAGGGATGAAGTAATGCATACATATATGCATTCATATGTGCCTATGTAGAGAAATGGAGGCTGGTTTGGAGGCTTCTGAAGGATTTTTTGTGCAGTAGTAAGAAGCTATACAATTAGAAAGGCTTTATTTTGTAAACTTTTATATTTTTCTCCACTGTCTATATTGTTAAAATTCAAAATGGCAGAGTTCAAAGCCCATGAAAACGAGTGAAAATAAAACGTAATGTCTGCAACACAACAGATTATTTTAAGGTATGAAAACAGTAGTAGATGAATTTGAGGACAGAAGGAAGAAGACTTTGTATATGGTAATAAAACATTCCATCTTTCTGCCAAAAAGTATGACCTCAATTTTAAACAGCAGATTACAGAAGCAGAATTAAATGGTCTGAGCATCTCTGACAATTTGAAAGTGAATATTTAATTTATAATTTACTAGAGAAGAATCAGAAAAATTAGTAAGCAAAAGTTATTGACTATAGACAAAAAGCTGGTTTCAGGCTTACACTGATGTAGTATAATATAAAAGAAAAAAGATGAGAAGGAGTAGGTCATGTTGACTGCTTAACTCATCTCTCTAGCAAAATGTTCGCAGCTGGATGCCCAACTGCTTGAGGCCTTGGCAAACATATAGACAAAACACTGATAATTTTGCTATGCACAGATGTATGGAATAAGTATAAAACAGGCAACATCTAGTGCCTGTATTTGGTATATCCATACATTTCTTCATCATAGAATGCCACAGATGATGCAAACCCTCTGTGGAAAAACAACTGAAGTCTTTACCATGAGTAGATGACCTGCTAGGCCTGTGTCTTCCCTGCTGCCTCCCTGCAGGGTGGTCCCAGGGCTTCCCTTTGCTGTGAGGTTTGTGAGTCTACAGAATAAAAGAACACTAATCTCAGCATTCTCGTTCTTTTCTGAATGCAAGTCCATCCGTGATATTTCACACATCTGGTAACAATGGAGAGTAAAAGCCACAGTAATTCAGACATTACAATAAGTAAAATGCCAAGATTTTCGGAGTGCTTTCTTTGAAGCACACAATGCAAAGAAGTAAAGAAAAAGTTAATACTGATTTTTTTTCTGAATGAATCACAGGGTGTATTCTCAGACTCTATGTGAGTAGCTACCTAATAAGAACTTTGGCTATGTACTTGGGGAAGCTGAAAAGGTTCATCTGGAGAAGTTACTGAATCTGAAAATTATCAAAATGTATGAAAAGCAAGCAAGATTAATGAAGAGGCATTTGGTGGCATATCTATAGGGATATATAAGTGAAGTGGCTGCCACTTGATGGTGCTGACGAAGTAGAAAAGAAAATTGATATAAAAGACTAACAAGAAGGAGTCAAAAACATAAAGGAAAGTATTCAAAGAATCACTGAAAAATTACAGAAGACTAGGAAATATTAGTTACAAGATGTCTCAGAGGAGAAGAAGAAGAACAAGAACAAGAACAAGAACAAGAACAAGAACAAGAAGAGGAAGCAGAGGAAGAAGAAAGAACATCAAAATCATTTGCAGGTGAATTTGAATTGGGCAAGATGGCTGTCATGGCCAGACTAAGGGTCAGTTTTAGAGAAATGAAAACGAGCCTATGTGGAAGACAGTCAAGTGTTACAGGCTCTTTTTCAGTGTTGCTCAACAAAGTGCAATAGGTATAAATCTGTGAAGGAGACAAAGAGATATCAGCAATTATAGAGAATAATTTAAATGGTTTAATAAACAGTAGTAATTTTGCAGTGATTACCCTGGGGCAACTTTTCTTGTCTACTGGAAAGCAGGGAAGATGAATTATTTATGTGATGAACATACTTCATCAAAAGGGAGAAGACATATTTAAGAAAATAAAAGCAAGAAGATAGCAAGTGGAGTAAAAAAATTACAAGTGCAATACATTTTCCTTAATTAAACAGTAACTTCATTAAAAATGCAGCTTTAGAAATATTTAAAAATCGATTGAACTATTTTTTATGTGAACAATTATGTAATTTAGTGCATTTTATTGTGCATTTCCAAAGTATTATTTTGTAATATAACTCACATTGCTGATAAATTCAAAATAAAAAACTTCTGAACTGTCTTGGTTCATGTCAGACACATCAGATCAGTATCTTGTCATTTGTGGTACTGGAAACAGCAGTATTGCCCTCATAGAAAGGAACATTTCACCCTTTTGAGTTATTATTTACCAAAACACAATTTTCCAATTTCAAGCAGAAATTCTAATGGAAAATTTCTAATTTCATCCATATTTCATGTTATTGCAGATTAAAAAAAATTTACTTTTAGTGGTATAATAATTTGTGGAAAGTTCCATTCACATAAGGAGAATACAATAAAAACCCTCAGATTCACGAGAATAAAATACAACTAAAAACTAGTTGTGCATATTGCCAATAAAAAATATGTCAAGAGGAATATTTTTAATGCACGTGCATTTTATACTTTTGTGTACATTTTTTATATATATAGAGGCAACTAAGTATGTGACATACTTGCTATGGAATAAATTTATAATTAATATTTTTACCTGACTGTTAATACTGATTTGGTCCTGATAGATATACTTAAAACCCTTTGAAGCACTAGTAATTTCACCAATAGCAATAGTTGATAAGTATCTGAAAACTCCATTGGTCTTATTTATTAAAAGATGCATGGAATTGCCTTAAAAAATTGTTGCTGACTGTTTTAATATATTAGAGATTCTGTCATATCAGAAAAGTCTGAGAGGACTGTGTGCTGGTTTGGACAAGTTTGGAGGAAATATCCTCTGTGAGAAAGGCAGGTTACAACCACCCCTCCCCTACCAGGTTTGGGAAAAAAAATTTTCCTCACAGGAAAGTGAAAGAGATAAAAACTAGTTATTTAACAAAGACACAGGAAAAGAATAATAATGCTAAATAATAAAACCTCTCACTATGGAAAGAAACCTGGGAAGATTGCAGAGTCCTTCTGTAGGTGTGGTCTCTCTCCTCCTCCTCAGAGCTGGGTCGGTGTGGGCCCGCCTCCGGTGCCTCTGTGGAAAATTCTCCTGATGTGTTCTGATGTTGAAACAGTCCAGAAGAGAAGGGAAAAAACCAAAGTCCCAGGAAAACAAAGTTCAACTCTCCGTCTCCCTCTGGAGAAAAGGAGCCGAAAGCTGGCTGAAAAGCAAGAAGGCTACTGCAGCAGAACACAGAGGAGTGTGTATCTGTGTCCTTGAACAACTGTTTTGAAAAGTTCGCTCGGTTTTTTCTCTCTACCTTCTCGGGCTCAGTTTAAAGGCACAGAAAGGCACAGGATTGATTTTCTGGGCATAGAGCAGAGATAGGGGATACACATCATAAAGTCACCCCAAGACAGCTAGGAATTGTTCTGGATGGAAAAGATTACGCTTATGGGAACTGAACAGATTGTGAAATGCTTCATGGAGGGAAGTTGAGAAAACAGAGCCAGATTCTTCTCATTGGTATTTAGCAAAAAGAAAGGAGGTAGAGGGCAAAAACTGAATTTCAAGAAACTCTGTTTAAACATTTAAAAAGTAGCTTGTTCTTTGTGAGGGTGATCAAACAAGGAGACTGCTTTCCCACGGAGGATTTGAAGCCTCCATATTTGGAAATATTTAGGAAGTGATTTGACAGGGTCCTTGGGACCCTGCTGTAGCCAACCCTGCTTTGAGGGGAGCTGGACAAACTGATCTTCAGAGGACCCTTCCAGTCTCACATATTCTGTGACTGTGTGTTTTGGGGTTTTGTTTTTGTTTGGGTTTTGGTAGATTGTTTTTTCTCTTTAATATTATACAAAAGATGGCTAAACTTAGCTCAAAATATTTATTTTGTACTTGCATTTCTGTCCATATATAAATACAAGAAGTAGGGACCTAATCTAAATAAAGTCTACCAAGTCAAAAAAGAGAATGTCCACTGACTTAAGAGTTCTTAATTACAGATTCATTAAATATTTGTAAGTAATTCTGCACACAGAACAGAATCACAGGAAATTATTATTAAGTAAAATATTCTAGAAATAAATAAACAATCCTTGCCTCCCAATATATTTTGTGATTATTTTCACAAAAAAATAAGAGTTGGGTCACAGTTGAGCCTATATTGTTGAAAGGAATTTTTTGAAGTTGAGTGTTGAAAGCACTTTTTACTGGGTTTATCCTGGTGCTTTATGGAGATGATGAAGATTTTTCATCACATCTTGTGCAGCAGACTTATTGTGATTAGATTGAACTAGTTTTGTTTAATGACTGTTGTGATGAATATTATAGCATTTCAATTGAACAAAGAATTAAAGCAGAGATGAGTGAATCTTTGCTTAAGTAGCAAAATGCTTCTCACTAGAAGAAAACAGTTTTAGTTACTCCAGCCTCCCAAAATGGATGTTCTGAATAAAATCAGGTTGCCTTTCATTCTAGAATTTATTTATGTAAACATTTCCCCTGAAATAAAGAAAAAAACTTAGAGACTTCCAGCCTTTCCTTAGGAGTGTGCACCTCAGGGAAACAACGGCAGAATCACCCTGACAAAATGTGTCTCTGCAGAACAGATGATTTACCATAGGTAATAACCAAATGGAGATAAATTGGTACAAAAGAATTTTATCACTTCAGTGTTTCTCTAACAGGCTGAAAGCTTTGGAAAAACATGAGAGACAATGACACATTTAAATAATGCTTCACTTCTGATTTCACAGTTTCCCAGAGGAATTTATTAAAACTACCAAGACATTTTATCATATAAATTTGATGGCTAAAAAACAAATCTTAAATTTTGAATTCATCTTGCTAGTCTCTTTTTCTAGTCAGTATGCTTTTTTTTGCCACAGCATACCAGACTTCTTGTCCATAGATGCACCCACCCTGGTTGCCAAAGCTGTGAAGATAGCAATACTTCCTTGCAAGTTGATATTCATTTTCCATTTTGACAACATGTTTTACTTCCTCTTGAAAAAGAAACATCAGAACTTATTTTTTTCCAGCATACCTAGGTTATGGAAGTCTGTGCTGTTTCAGGTTGGTCAAGCAAGAAATATAGACTACTCCCATGAGGGGGAATTTTGCATTCCTGCTGATACTGCAAGTTGTTATACCTCTGCATCTCTCCTGAAGATTTCAACATCTTTTGCAGTACAGATTAAGTAACTGAAGAGTGTGTAAAACTGTTGAGCTTCCAAATGCTTAATCTGAGACTTTAGAGCTAAAACTAATACTCACAGTCATTGAAGGGAGTACCTGAAGTGAAAAATAATAAATTCTGGATAACTGCTGACCATAAGAAGACCCCTGACCTCCTCACCTGCATAAATAAGTGCATGCAGAAAATGCATTTCTGAAACACATTCATATAAAGAAGTATTTACTTAGGTGAAAAATCTGAAGTTTTTACCTCTATGTTTTATTTATTATAAGTGGTAAATGTATAATGTATATTCTGATATTCATGTCTCCAAATGAAGTCCTGACTCTTTGCATCCAAAAAGAAGTTCTTTGATAGGTAGATCGTTCTAGTCCCTTGTTTCCTTCTTAATCTCTAGTTACTAGTTTCATTAAAAGGTAGAAAAAATTGTCTTAGATTTTAATGTTTAATATTCTCCTTTTTTTCCAGTTTAAAGAATTAATATTGTTCTGGCATATGTAACAAAATTACCAGTGTCAGAGTAGTTATTCATGTGAAAATTATTTTAATTAAATAACTAAATATACAGTGTATTGTATTAGAAGATTGTGGATTTGTGGTGTAACATCTAAAGATACCACATTGAGATCTCTGAGTGGCAGTCTATAAAAAATTGATTTTGGGATGATCTTCTCAAGAAGATAAAGAGAGAATTTGCCTGAATTGTATGTTGTACCATATGCAGTCACTTAAAGAGAGAGTTGATGGCATGCTTGGTATAAAACATTAATATTTTGATTTAGTACAATTTCAAACCCATTTTGCACTGAAGGAAATTACTATATGCAATACCAAGCAAAAGAAAATCAAATCCAGTTTAAATTAAGTATAGGGATATTGGAGATTAAATATTTTGTTCATTTTAAGAAAATATTTCTGAAGCAGCTTGTTTTATAAGCAAAACTCAATACATTCATAACATGAATGAAGAAAGAAATTTGCTAAAATAAAACATTTAGATTTTAATTAAATTTTCTCTCTTCTAAAAATATGGGCTTAAAAATTAAAAAACAAACAACAGAAAATCCAAAGAAAATAATAACTAAAACCTGAATAGTCCCAAATCAACAAAACCAACAACAACAACAAACGCCATAATAAGAAATGGCATTTAAACATAAGCTTTGACTACATGAGTATCTTCATTAATACTACTTCATGGGTACAATCAGAGAAAATTGCCAAACTGTTTTTTTTGCTTGCTTTTTATGAATAAAAAGCTAAAAGGCTACCTGAATGATAAATATGATGAGAGAGAAGCAGAAAATATATGAGGTTTTGAGATTTTAAAATGCTAAATAATCCTATTTTGGAGAAGGAAATTGAATAACCAGGAGGCAATTAGGTATAGATTTATAACACCTAAACAGCCTTAAGACATCTAGAAAAATACTTTCACTGCAATTCTACCTCTTCCTATATTTTCTTTTTAAGTCCAGTTCTTCTGACATGTGTAGTCAAATGTCCTGCTAATAACAACATTCTCTCTGTTGTGGTATGAGAGAGATCAAAATAATTTTGAAGGCAAAT
Organism: Dicrurus megarhynchus; assembly: GCA_013399195.1. NCBI lineage: Eukaryota > Metazoa > Chordata > Aves > Passeriformes > Dicruridae > Dicrurus > Dicrurus megarhynchus. The sequence continues at coordinate 206,421 of VXAD01008432.1, forward strand.
GTCATTAATGTCATAAAAAAATTATTATCTATGCTTAAATTACATCTGAAAGAAATTTTTATGTGTAGTAATATGGGGTATACCAAAGATGGCTGAAGCTAAATTGTACATAAAGCTTTCTTTGTTGGATAAGCCAATTTTCCAGACAAATAAATACAGCAGATTTGACCTTGCTTTCTTCAAGACAAGTAAATCAAGGGGACCAAAGGGAGGAAATATGAAATTACAGGAAGAGGATCACTGTTGCATGGGTTGACCAGGCTATTTTGTAAGAAAAAACAGTCTTGACAGTTGAAGTAATAGGAAATCAAACTTTAAAAGTTTAGCAGAAAAGTTGTGAATTAAAAGTTCAGCTCTAAAGCCAAAGACCATTCAGTTGAATACAGCACCAAATGAATGAATTATTTGCATATAATGAAAAAAATATATTTTCATAGTAATATTCTATTAAATAATTAAAATTAGGAATATGGATTGCTTTACACCTGTAACTTGTTCAGAAATTAATACAACTTTCATCACTAATTTTCAGAAAATATGGATTTTCACACATGCAAGAGAGTTACTAATGTATTCAGAATACAAAGCAGTGTTAATACTGATACGTTAATATCAGTATTAACTGACAGAACTGATGTCGGAGAGAACTTATAGACTCTACCTATGGACACACTTTGGAAAGTCTCTGAAAAAGGTTTTCTTAGTTAAGGCAAAGCTTTTTAGATTAAGAGGAAATGCTTCTTAGGAAAAATAAATATAATGCATCCATTAATAAATTTAAGTTGAAAAATATATATTGCTAAACAACAGAATAATTCTATCCTACCTATGTTTCGGTAAGAGTACCTGTGTTTTAAAATAAACATCAGTAATTTTATGAAAATTATTTTGTGATGTGGATATTATACAAACCTTCCTCATCTTGTTTTCTTCACATATAAGTTCTCACACAGATTTTCTAGCTTCTTCCCCTTTCCTCTTTCCACTGACAATATTAAGACACAACGTGCACTTGGCATGGGAAAATTTCCAAGACAGTGAGAGAACTGGTTGTCATGAAATGGCAAAGTTTGAGCAAGCTAAACCTGAAGAGACAAAACCCCAAACATTTCAATACTAATTAGTAAGCAGCGGCCTAATGATTGAATAAAACCTTGTCTTTGATCTCTATTAGAATGTTGGGGTTTACCCATTAATTTACCACTTGGTCTTTATTATTTGGCTTACGCAAACTAAATGTGGGCAGAGTGGCCTGTGTCTCCCTGCAACAAACCAGCCCTCACATTTTAAGAAATGAAAACAGCTATAAAACTCTCAAACTCAGGTGCATGAAAATGAAGGAAATAAAACTACACAAGGCCAAGATATTAAATATCTTAATACATAAATGATTATTTACAACTACAAAAACTTATTAAACTCAACTTTTTCACAATTAATTTGCCAATTGGAAACACCCCTAGTGTGAATCTCTTTCCTCCATTTAGTTCTTTCCTGAAACAGTCTCCCATTGTCCTTTACTCATCAATCCTACTCTCTATGAATCTTAATTGCACAGAGAAGAACACCACTTACTCACACTCCAAAAAAACTATTTAATTGTTTAGACACTGTTACATTATGTTTTAACCAAGATCTTAAAACAATGGAGGGAAATATTAATAAGTATGGGAGGAAAGTTCTTAAAGGGAGGCAACAGGTCTCATTGGAAAGACAAAATTTCATGATCAATTCAATATGGTTACATATCTACATTTGCATATTGTAATCACTGTGTGGGGGTAATATTCCAAAATTCTTTTGTCTTAAATCCTGGCTTGGTTCTACAGAGCATCATGCTCATAACTGATGTCAGAAACCCATCCTGCCATATAAGAGGACTGGAGTGATTTGCCTATAGTGACCATAACAAATGTTGTCATATTTCATGCCTGCCCAGAACTCTCAGTTCTCATGACCCTTCACTAAATTGTTTCTTTGTTGAATACAGTACAAATAAATATGATTATTATAGTCCATAGACAAGAATGCATGCACAATATTCTCACTAAACAAGTTTTTATGAAGTTTTATTTCATATTTTATCTTTCTAGCACTAAAATTCACACCATATCCTTCTGTGTGTGGAAGAATCCTACTTCTGCAAGTATAGAACACATATACTGTCATTGCCATAGTGCTTATTCTGATGAATCAAACACACTCTGCAAAAGCTGTGTCTTTGACATGTGAAAACAATTTTTCCAAGCAATCTCCAAAAATATACTACGGATAACTGTATTTTGCAGAGAAGGTAGGAAGCTCATAGATGTTTTATATAAAAACTTGTATATATGAAGTTGGAGAAAAAAAATCTGAGAATAAAATACTGCTAAAGCAAAGAAAAGCAATTACATAATGTCTCAGCTACTTCCATTTACCTGGAGTAATCTTCTTAATGCAAGATTATGAAACACAAGCTAAATTCTTTAATCCCATGCTGTGTCTTGTGCATAGTTAATATTCAGATTTTTTTCTATGCAGAATAGGATATTTATATGTTTCTTTTAAGTATTTGGAAGCAAGAAATTGCTCCCCACCCTGGAAATACACATAAAGCATCAAACATCATTTATGTTCTGTGGTGACTATTGCAATTCTACCTAAAGTCAGTATTGATAACATGTAAATAACCTTTCAAGTTCATCTGACAGCTCTCTAATAGATTAAATCTGCATCTTATACAGCCTTATATATATCAGATTCATCCTGAAGACCCCACAGGTTATGTATAGCAAACAATGTTCTGAGTATACTATTGCTCACCTGTGTTTGTGTCAATAAACAGACACTTAATGAAGCAAGCTTAAAAGTCATAAAGCTGTCCTGAATAATTTCTTTCACCTCTGCCAATGTTATACACACCACAGGGGAAAGTAGAAGTTAAAATCTATAAAGAATTTATGCAGAGAGATTCTAAACCTGCTGATATTGCCATCTTAAATCCTATGTGCTCCTGCCACCATAGGATAAAAACTGAGAATACTTAAAAACCCTATTCTACATCAGCAGTCCAGATGTAGCACAGCTAGGCTGAGCCTAACTTGCCTCTGGATGCTGCTCTTGCCTCAGAGAAAAGAAGCTGTAAACTCATTAAATTGGCTGCTGATCCTGTAATTCATGTCAACAGTGAAGTTCAGAACTTATTCTTGCAGGAATTTTGCTTGATTTTAATTACCTTAATCTTGTAGTTGCCACACAATAGGTTTTGAGAGCATGTACTTAGTCTGTGCTGAAGGAAGATCTATTTATCAGCCATCAGTTTTTCCAACATAGAGAGCCATGTCACCTTTGACTTTCTACTGGATTTGATAGTTTTTGTTGGGGAAGATAATATTTATTCCTTCTGGTCCACACATTAAAAAAAAAGAAAAAAAATCACTTTTTTCTAAAATCAGGCATGTCATATTCAAAGCATAAATGCTCTATTTTATTTGTTCTGCACATATTTCCTTTATTTCTACTGTAGTAAATGTCAAATTACTATCTATTGAGATTAGTGACTATAAATGTAACATGTAAATATTGTGTGATAGAATAAATAATCTATTTTTTTGGTATGACTATCACTATCTGAGATATTATTAATTGAGATGTATGACTGAATGTGATGTGATCAAGATATCTGCTTTTCCTGTTATTTTAATATTTCAATGTTACCTTGCTACACGTTGTACTTAGTATTCTTCATATAATAGTTTATCAAATATCTTTGTTCTGTAATAGCCAGAAAAGAACATGATCAAGAATCTTAATTGTATCAAACCAAAGTTGGAACAGGTCAAATATTTTAACTTGCAAGTCTGTACATAGTTCAGAAGAAGGAAGATTCTTTGGTTATGCTAACAAAACCCACAGAAAATATATTACTTCCATTAGTAGACATTCATTCTGAAAAAGAGAGAAACAGGACAGTTCTGCCTGGAAAAAACACATAAAATTTTATGTTAAGGTTTTTTCCCCCATGATCATTGGGAATCTGGACTCGTATTCCTTTTCTTCTTTTCTACTAGTGGCTGACCTTTTCCATTTAATAGTCAAATGGGTTAAATACCTACAAATGCAGTCCCCTCAACAACTCTTATAATCTAGTCTGGTTCCACCACCAAATCAAATTTGGGCAGTACAAGGCCAATGCCCTTACCTGAACTGTCCCTTTTTGAGGTAGGCAACAAAGAGTTTCTCTCCTACTTGCACTAAAATTAACTGAAAAAGTCAAGTCAAGCAGAGCTTTTTCCAAACATATCACAAGAAAAAAAAAGAACAATTTTTCCAGAGAAAAGAAACACTGACTAAACAGAAATCTGTAGCAGTAAAAAAGCAGTAATGGTATATTTACCATGAAATTCTCCTTTCCCCCTCTTAACTGTAGAGAGGATAACAAGGATAACAATCTAGTTCAGCTCATTAATAAATGTAACAACTTTTCAACCTCGTAGCTCATGATAGATTGAGTTTTAATTTGTATTTTATGCAGGATTCAATCTAGAACAGACTGAGATTGATGAGACATTAATCAATCAGTCAAATCTTGGTCAGAGACAAAGCACTAAAGAAAGGAAATGGACAGTTAATATATCCATTTCAAGTGAAGAGAAGAATCTAATTAGCTTTCATAATAACTGATAAATCCTAAGAAAAGGAATTCCCACACAGCAGTTTCTGGGCTTGGGTATATTGTTTATTATGTTGTCTGTTGGATTGTGCAAGCATAAGTGTAACAAATAAGAAACTACAGACCTGAATATTTTTGGGCATTATTAATTTCCTGAAAGGACTGGAAAAGCAACAAATAACTTTGGGAATTAGAGAGATAGCACTCTCTCTTTGTGTCTGCTCCTCTTCCAGCATCTCTCAGTAACAGCATCTGAAACACTTAGTTTCTCTTCTGCCTAAGAATGAGTGTTAAATAGGAACAAGAAAACCTTGTAACAGAGCAGAGGTAAACAATAGGTCTTACAAAATATGTTTACTTATTAGAAAAGGCTACTCCTAAAGTAATTTCTTTTTAAAGGAAAAGGTAAAAACTGAGGAGAGGCAGGTAGTACAGTGTTCCTGGCATCTGACTTCACTTTGTGAATTCAGCTAGCATGTTCTTCCCAGATTTATTTGAATGACTAAATGATAATGATATAAAAAAAAACCCAAAAAACCAAAACTAACCAACCAACCAACCAAACCAACCAACAAAAAACCCCCCAAACCCCAAGCTATTTACCAAAAAGAAAGGAAGAACAAACAAAGAAAGAACGATCAGATCTTTTTTTTTGGTGAATGTTATCTATGTACAGAGTTTGATCATACCATTATATTATAGTTTGGGTGGGAAGGGATTTAAAAGATCATCTAGTTCCAGCCACTCCCACCATGGGTAGGGACACCTTCCACTAGACCAGATTGCTCATAGCCCCATCCAACCTGGCCTTGAACACTCCCAGTGAAGTGGCATCCACAGCTTTTTTTGGCAAACTCTTCCAGTGCTTCACCACTTTCACAGGAAAGAAGCTCTTCCTAATACTGATCTAACCCCACCCTCTTTCAGTTTAAAGCTGTTACCCCTTACCCTATCACTACATTCCCTTGTAAAAACTACCTCTCCATCTTTCTTGTAGGCCTCCCAGGTACTGCAAGGTCACCAGGGAACCTTCTCTTCTCTAGGCTGGAAAACACAAACTGTCTCAGCCTTTCCTCATAGGAGAGATGTTCCATTTCTCTAATAATCCCCATTGCCCTGAACTGGGAAGAATCTATTACCACTTTCCTTTAAAATATATTATATATGTAGATGGAAATAGATGATAGATGATAGATATAGATATATAGATATAGATATAAATATAGATATAGATGATAATATAGATATAGGTATATAGATATAGATATAGATGATATCAATATAGATATAGGTATATAGATATAGATAGATATAGATATGGACATAATCACTGACTCTCGGCTAAAGAAGCAGCATGCACAGAAATCAGAATAATGGACATAGGCCAGCTATGCCAACCTTAGGCAAAGTGGATTATGCATTCCTTTTCAAACTCTATCAACCAGGAAGCTGTGAAAAGGAACAATATGCTTACCAGGACCTGGAAATAAAAGCTATAGTATAGTTGTCAGTTAGGTTTGATCTCTTAGTACTTATAATTCAAGCACACTTGCCAGGTTTTTGAGCTCTGGCTTTCCTTAAGAAGAACATTCAAAAGTTTAAATACTTCATTGCCACACTGCAGATTCATTTATAAGAGGAATCCTGTAACTGGATTAATGAATTTTGCTGCACTGCCACCACTGACAGGAAAAACTAGTTTATCTTTTAGCTTTTTACCTCAGGTAAAAGATAATGTCATTCTTGCTCTATAAATGCTTTCATGTGGACTAAGATTTTACTCCCTGGTCTTTTGCAGTAATATGAGAGAAAAAATATTATTTGCTTTTCATTGTATATGGCTTGGTTTCCTTTCACTATGACTGAAAACACTTTGAAATTTAATATTTTAACACGTTATTTCTTTTTCGTGTCAATTGGTTTGAATTAAGTTTTTTTGCTTAGATTATGTCATTATTCAGAAAAATATGTGGAAGGACAATGGGAAATTTTGAGAAGATTTTAAAATTAATTTAAGAGTATTTTTGACCTCTCTTCTTAATTGAAGAATAAGCAGAGAACTCATAAAGTTACAGAGTGAAGTTTGGACATTTCCATAGACAGCATTAATACCAAAGAGATTAAGCTGCTCTGAAACATGAAGGAAGAAAATAATTTAAGGCAGCTTTAAGGAAATTATGTGAAAAGTTCCAGACATAATCTGAAACAGTGATTACAGATAGCAACTCTTCTGTTGTTTCACAGTGGAATGATCTTCTTATTTTCTTATTCATTCATGCTGAATCATTATTAATGTGTTTATTTTCCAAGGATTTAGAGACCAGTCTTCATTCCCAAGGAGAGAATGTTGAAATGGGAGATTCTACAATAATAGGCAAGCCATATCTCTGACAAAGAGAAAAAAGAACATAAACCTAGGGGAAATGTGAGAATGATGCCCTTTTAAAAATGCCCTTAGTGGTCATTTCCTGATTTCCATGCAACTGCTAAAATAGGGAGGAAGTTAAAGAAGGGATAACATTTATTTTTAAAACTTTTTTTTCACTGACAGTTAACAGCTAAGAAATATCACCTTACTTGGAGTTACTTGGTTCATAAAATTCTCATAAGAACTATACTTGGCTTTTGAAATAATACCAATTTTTTTTCATAACAATGCTTCAATAAAGACTTTAACAGACTAAAAAGCAGACTTTCAAATCTTTGGATTTGTTATCAGAGCTCAGTAATAACATGTTTCTGCAAAAAGGCTTTAGAATACATTTGTTCCTTCTTATCTTTCACCATATATAAAATACATTTTTCTAATATTATTGCTAAAACTAAGTTGGCATGAAATTCTTTTGAAGATAAGAAAGGTGTAGTCTTTACTTAGGAGGTTGTAGAAGTGAATTCTGGATTATTTTTTCATGCATACTTATGAAAGAAAATTAAAAACTACAGCTGTTTTAGTCAAAAAATGGCCTTTGTAATATCATAAGCCTCAAGGAAATGTCTACAATAGTTCAAAAGAATTATGCCTCCAAAATGGACATGATGTTCGGATAGCTATCAAAAAAAAATTTAAAAGGAAGGGGTGCTTAAATGTTACTTAAACTTTGGAGTTTGGAACACCCAAAATTCGTCCATGAAGATGGCAAGTAAGTCTGTGAAAGATGAGATCGGCTGAAGTCGTGATGGAACCCAGGGAAAATATTGCAGGGAGTAAAAAATTACATTAAATATATATGTTAAGGCAATTGAATCCCACCCAGAGAGGCTAGCTCAGATATAGGTGTCTGATTTTAGTGAGCTGAGTTTCATTCCTTTTGCCCTTACTAATTAAGTTGCATGTGAGGGTTTGTTTGTTTGTGGTTTTTTGTTTGTTTGTAGTTTTGTTTGTTTGTTGTTGTTTGCTTGTTTGTTTTTATTTCCCTTGTTAAAGGACTACTCAAACAGAAAACTGAGTATCTAAACTCTGTTTAGATATTGTCTTAATCAAGTACTCATTCTGGCCAAATGGCCAACTACTCTGGGGGAATTAACTACTGAGTGTTATTTCCTGGCTCATTATTTCCGTTCTTATTAACAAAAATTTCAAAAACCCCTCAACTACAGAGAATTAAAAAGTTTTTCCAAAACGTGTTTTGCTTTCTCAATACTATCTGTGTGGTCACATCACAATTTCTAGAAGACTTGTATCCTGTAAGAAGAAAGACTCCTTGCAGTTTCTATTTTGTTCCCTTTTGACACATGTCGGTATTTGTATCGATGTGATGTATTTGCAGAATGGTAGACAGAGAAAGAAAACATCCCATTTACCCAAAGCATGTTTCTACAGCTCTTCCCTGAAAAAAAGTGACAACATGGTCTAAATTAAAAAAACTTCCAAACAAACAAACCAACAAACTCCAGCAAACTCTATTCCTTGAAACATCTATTCCTTGAAACATTCAAGTCCTGATGTAATTGTGTACAGATTACCTGCATTAGCTTGCCACAAGATGTCAATGTATCCATGATTAAAGTATAAAATCTACATGCTTTCTGCAGAATCTAAAAGCAAGTATGACCCTGTTTATAGGTAGTTCTGCAAAAGCTCTACCAAAGGTATGACTAAAATTATGTAAAACTGAACCTTCATCGAAGCAATGTGGGTGGGCCTAATGTCTTAGTACAAGACTGAGAAAACCTGTGTTAATCTTGACAGCAGTTTGGAAATATAAAACAGTTCTTAAAACTATAGTGTGAATTCCTCAAACTATCACTGAGCTATAGCTACGGCAGTTTCCTTGAACTATTGTATCTCCACTAAAGATTTATTCTGGAAGCATCAAGACCTTAGATGGAAAGATACACCATGATATCACTATGAACTGATTTGGTTGACAGCCTGTGTCAACACCTGGGTATAAACCCACACAGTCACAGAGACTGGGAAAACATTGTCGCACAGATGTCCAATACTTACAGAAGTAGAAATCTTGAGTAGTCAGTGCCCAGCCCTGTCCAGATCCTAACACAGACACTGGAGGAAGTGGATATAATGTATTCAGGCTGGGCCATGCTCACTTACTGGTGTTGTTACTAGGGCTTGTCTCAATGAACAGGAATTTGTAATGTACGTGTGCATGTGTACGTGAGGGTGTGACAGGACATGTGCAAAGTTTTGCTGATACAGAACATCTCCCAGTTGTCTCATGTGTCGTGTTTCATTTTCTTTCCCCCACAATGACAAGGAGTAAACAAGAGTGTTTCTGAGCATGTTTCAGTATTATCTTGTACAAAGAAGGATGTGCAATCTGGAATTTCAACAAAACTAAAATTACAAAAGAAAAAAATTATACCTAATTCTTGATGATAGTGATGGTGCTTTATGCTAAGAAAATTAAGCAAAATGAGAGAAAATTGAAAGAAATTAAGATAGATTTTGGGGAAAGTACAGGAGACTTCAAAATATTAGATATCAGATATGCATATAAGAAAAAACAAATATAGTTTAGCCTAAGAGAAGAAAGGAGAAGACCTTTCTTCTGCAGAAGGATGCTCTTATTTAATTATCATGTAAGAAAGTTACTCTTCCTTATTTGATGGAATTGATAAAACCTGAAAAATGGCAGTGATAAAACCTGATTTCCTCTGGAATCTTAGCCAAATACTTCTTATTTCTTTCCTCTGTATTCAGTTTTCCTTCCCTTTTTTCATGTAATATGTATTTTTTTCTCATATATCTTTTATTGGTTTCTATGACCAAATAGCAGCACATGCTGTGACTTGCTCATTTTTACAGAAAAAAATCCCCCTTTTTTCAGTAGCTTTAATTTGTAACTATTTTATATTGGCTACTGACTTAAATCTTTTGTCTTTGCAAGTTCTACTGCTTGAACTACTTTAGCTACTTCTGAAGAGTTATTTAGTGTTTGAAGAGTTACTTAAGAGATGTAGTAGACAGAGTGATTTCATCTCATTTGTAGTTAACTCCTGAAATTAAACAATTTATGGAGCAATCCTTTTGTTCATCATAAAAAGTTCATCATTCCTTCAGACTGCTATCCCATGTTGTCATTGAGGGCCAGCAAACTTTTAAGGTGTGATTTTCTTCTGTAGTGTTAAAGTATTTCAAAAAGCTATCTTGTTTTTGTTATTCATGATTGGCTTGCTTTTCTCATAAGCTTTTCTTTTCACAGAACCTCAATAATGTATTTTGCTGGCCCACTCATTTCTTCAGATTTCTGGATCCTGGGTCATATAAGCAAACTAGCACAGCTGCAAAATGAGAAAGAAGTATTATAAGAGTTATTAATTTTTACATTTCAAGGGATAAACTGTTCTCTTATTGAACTGAGAAAGAAATTTTGCCATATTCTCCACATTAATATTTTACATTTGCTCAAGTTTTCATTATATGACTCAAAGATAGACTATTAAAATGACTAGTTGATTGAAATTTTGCATTTTTTCTAATTTTTTTGTCTGGAAGTATTTTTTAAAATTTAATTATACCTTACATTTAAATATGTGACATTCCACTACTACTCCATTTGCCCAATATATGAGATAGAACTCAACATTATTCATATCAATACCTGTATATTGAGCAAAATAGTCAAAACTGATCTGAGAAGATATGGACTGGTAGTCCGTATGTACACGGCAACCAGAAAATAATCATCAGGTCATTGACTTTTGCTGTGAAAACAGAGGACTCTTGCCTTCTAAGGTCCAACAAAAAAAGGAGGAGTCATGCAGCATTATATTGTCCCATGAACCATGATTTCACATGGATTTTTACTCTGAAGTATTTTTAAGAGAACTCTTTTATCTGTAACGGCTATCTTTCTAATAATTTCAATAGAAAAATATGATATTGGAGTTGTATGTGGTTTTTAGATAATCACTTAATTACATGATTGATGAACACAGATGCAGAGGTTTTTAAGGGCTGCCCTACTCAATTGCCTCAAACAATGCTATTTTTCTGGAATTTAGCTATGGTATGTCAGTTATTTAACAGTGGTTGAGGAATGAAAGAGTCTGGGAGAAAAATTTGCCTTGTGTGATTGTTGTCACTGATTATAAAAGCAAACTATATGTTTAGTTTATGTGAGGTATTCAGCTTCTGTGCAGATAAAGTTAAATGAAATTATGTCCATCTGCACTCTCGGCAGGTGTCTTAGGGTGACTTTATATCCCCTATCTCCTGCTCTATGCCTAGACATGAATCCTGTGCCTTTCTGTGCCTTTAAAAATGGATCTGAGAGAATGAAAAAAAGCCAGACAAACTTTTCAAAGCAGTTTTGTGTTCAGGGACACAGAGATAGCTGCTGCTGCCACTGCAGAGCAGAGGCAATCACCTCCCTGCTTTTCCTGGCTCTTGGCTCCTTTTCTGGAAGAGAGAGATGGAGAGTTAAACTCCTTTGCTTCCCTGGGACTTCGGTTTCTTCTTTCTTCTGGACTGTTCGACAACACCAGAACACACCGAGAGACCCTACACCGGCTGGCCCAGAGGGGCCCACGCCGAGCAGCCAGCTTCGAGGAGAGAGACCACACCCACAGAAAGGACTCTGAAAATTTACCAGGTTCTCTCCACAGCAAGAGGTTTTATTATTTAGCGTTATTCTTTTCCTGTGCTTGCGTGCACTTTACTTGTTAAATAAATAGTTTTTTCTTTTTCACTTTCCTCTGAGGAATTTCTTCCTGAACCTGGTGGGGGGGGGGGCAGCTGAAACCTGCCTTCTCTCAGAGGATATTTTCCTCCAATTTGTCTCAAACCAGGACTGCAGGACATAAAGGGAACTAAATTTCTGTGAAATGGGTCACGTGTCTTCTTACATCAGCATGGCAAAAAAGTATTTTGGTTACATTTTGTGTGATGTGCTTAAAAGATACAGTTTTTTTCTTGCTTTTTCCACCACTCCCCTAAAAATCATGTTTCATTTTAAGTATTTAATAAATTATTCATTTTCTTTATCATTTCATAATAAATATAATACTGCTGACATAATTTCATGTATTTATTGTTTTCTTGATGAACAGAAGGTTCACTTCTTGTCATTAGTGAAATATAGACATCATAGCCTTAATATTAATTATATTTTTTGCAAAGAATATGAGACAAGAATTATTAAATTTCAGTTTTCTGCTTAAGAAATTAGCAAAGTATTGAAGAAATTTGCAATTAACATTCACTATTAATATATTTATTATTCTAATAATTAACATTATTATTGCTTTTCCTTTTTTTAAGATAATGAAATGCTTTCCAATTACATTTGCAATCACTTGTACTGAAGGCTTCTGTATAGGCCGACACAATTGTTTTGAAGTTTATGGAAATTCAAACTGATTGGAATCAATATTGGATATCCCTTAGCCCACCTAAAGTAGCTAAAGCATATTAAAATTAAAAAACAAAAGTTCTGAAAGGAGACATATTATCTCAGACATGGTTTCTACGTTAGAGAAGTCACTAGATGCGACGCGAGTTGTGTGTGCTGGAAGCCTATAATTTGTGGAGAAAAAAAGATGGCTGTGAGGAAGGGCAGGGTGATAGCATATCAGAGTCCACTACACTCTGACCAGGTTCTTTCAAGGGTTCTACATGCGCAGTTTTTTATGCATAATATAAAATTTACTTATTTAAAGCTATTTGAGGTTGCAGGAGATTTTGATTTAGCAGAGGAATGCGACAATGCTACAAGCGACACTCAGCTGAGTGTAGCAATGGTCATATATAGTTGAATGATGGTACAAGCTTGATGCCCACTGTCTGTCTGTATAATATGGTAATTGTCACAGCACTGGGTGCTCCCACTTGCCAGAAAGTTAGCCCATTGCTCCTCTTAAAGTTCCTTTTGTTGGATGTTTAGTTTGGGATTGCTCACATATGCACTTCTCCTTCATGTGTTGGTCTGGCTGACTCAGGAAGATATTTTCACTTTTCTGATCAAGAGAAAAGCAATTACAGTTTCTTGATTCACTCAGCCAATATAACTGGTTGATTTACTTGACTGATCTAGCCAACAGATCTGCTGAATTGCTATAGCTATGTAGGTAGACCAAAGGCAACCATCCAGCCCTTTTTGTGTTATGTTCATCTCTCTGCAGCAGCTGTAGTCAGTTGCTCTCTACATCCTTCCCTGAGCTTCATGCACACATTGCTCTTGCCAATCTCCTGTGAGTCTTCTTCCATTCCTTATTCACTGGTGATACAGCATGGAGCAGTCTGGACTGAAAGCACTCCCAAATAAACTTCAGGAACCATGTGGAACAACACAGTAAATGCATTCATTAAGTTTCCCTCTTATTTGGATTTTCAGTTAATGTAATTTGAGATATAATGGATTTTCTGTCCATAAATACTAGTAATTTAGATTTGGGGCATAAGAGGCAAGATCAAACCAAAACATCTGCCTACCAGAAAGCTATTAGGCAAAGTTTCAGTTCCTGGATGTAAGTTAAGTTGCACATGAAAACTTATAACTTCAGATGTTCATATTACTTACCTTTGCTTTGCTTTTTTTTTTTTTTTTTTGGCTCAATTTTGTTGTTTGTTTGCTTTTTCAATGTCAGAAAAATATATTAGCTCCCTGAAGCTGATCAGTCTCTGCTGTATACTGCCATTTGCAGACCACTAGTTTAGGTGCTAAGGTGGTCATTTCACATCTACAACCATTCAGATTTAATAAATGAGTAAGACCGATATATGTCTGTTGTGATTTGTCACTGATGAAGTTAGAGAAAGAAATTCCATAGTAGCCTTATTACTCTGGATGAGTTCCTTGAAAGGAAAAGCTATTAACCTTTTGACCCTTAATCACATTTTTAATATCTTGAATTTGTAGACATTTTCCTATGCATCCAGCTGTGGGGCACATGGTTTATTGTCATTGCCAAGTAACATAGAAAAGGGACATTTATCACTGTTGGTTTGTTTGGATTTTTGTTTTTGAACAGGAGAACTTTTGAGACAATTTATTCAATAAGCTAATGCCATCAATCCAAACATCCCCCACCTACCTTCTTCTTGCCTTCTCTTTATATGTAGAGCATGCTGCCATACGGTATGGAATATCCCTCGTGTCAGCTGCGGTCAGCTGTTCTGGCTGTGTCCCACACATCTTCTGCACCCTCAGCCTCCTCACTGGTGGGATGGGGTGAGGAGCAGAAAAGGCCTTGGCTCTCTGTAAGCACCTCTCAGCAGCAACAAAAATATTTCTGTGTAAACAACACAGCAAAATTCCAAAACACATCTCATTGCCAGCTACTGTAAAGAAAATAGTCTTTACCCCAGCTAAACCCAGCACAGTAAGCTACATCACTGCTTGCAAAGGCAAATCAATCCGTTAAACTAAGTGAACTTTTCAAGACACACCCACTGTATGTCAAATCTCTTAACACACACACATTTTAAAACATCTTGAAAACCAAATAAAAATATTTTAATTATTTAGTATGCAATCATAAGGTAAAATTTGATACCACTGAAAAGATTTCACAATTTTTGCTGAAATTTAAACACCCTCCAAATGCTTTCTGTTTTGTTTAGTACAAAAAGCCCTTAAATCAAGTCCTAAAATTTCTGGAGATTATAGTGAACAGAACTATATAGTTATAAACACCACCAAAACAAGTCCATTTTAAAATATTCAAGTCTTAATGACAACCATGGTGGAAACAATGACCTCTCAGAGTTTCAGAAGATCTATGATGACTCCAGTTGGAGCACTTTAGGTGCATTTTAAGTAGACTTAAAAAAAAATAAAACCAAAGAACAAGTTTTACCTGAGTGTCATTTGCACAACTGTTGATAAGAAACAATGAGAATAATGATTTTACAAAGCTTACTTGGAAAGCCAAGTGAGTTGTTCTCTGGGTACTGAGCTTTACAGGTACACAGAGGTACTAGTCTATAAATTCTGTCCAAATTCATTCTATAAACAATTCCAGCAACATTTGCCAAACTGTCAGGACGCTTCTTTATTTTTTTGCACTGATTATCAGGCAAGGTAAAAACAGAAGCGCTGCTGGTGTTCAATGGCAAAAAGTCCTTTTGTTAATATCATCTTTATGGAGTTCCTCAAAAGCTGAAAAGGGAAAAGAGACTGTTATTAGAAAATGCTTCATGGATGCTTGAAATATAAAACTCATAATGTGTGGATTTAAGTCTTAGTAGCCCTTGAGCCTCAGGAAAACAGTGAACTGGACACTGTACTCACTTAGAAATTTTTGCAGAAATTTAGAGCAACATCTTTTAAGAATGTTTTAAAGTAAATATTCCCTTGACAAAAGTATTTGCATTGAGGAAAAAAAAAATCCTTTTTATATCTTCTCACAATTCCTGTAAACAGGTTTTAACATTGACTATGTATATAGAACAAGCAGAAGTCAGTGAGGAGTTTTATTTACTGTATTTTTATTCAAGCGTAAACTGTCTAGTGGAAAAGTGTTTTGCTTGACATCTCGAAAAATGTGAATTTTCCCCTGCTTTGACAGTATAATTCTCAGTAATAGTGAAGCTGGAGTAGATATCTTGGCAACAAAACCAACTCTTTGACAAACTCAGTGATGGTTTCCCTGAAGGCTTTGTTCATGTGGCAGCAGTACTTTACGGTATTTAAAGCATCAGTATGTTGTTCATTGTCTGTCATCTATGTTTGTATCTGATATCCAGCTTGAAAAAGCAGCAGGGAGAGTAAATTCATTTGCTATGAAATTTGTTTGCTCACAGTAAATTAATTTGTTATTAGATACATATGTATATGTATATGTATATGTATATGTATATGTATATGTGTATGTATATATATTTATTAAGCACCATAAGACCACACTAGAGAGAGCTCTTGACTATTCCCAGAATTTTAACAAGACAAAAGTCTAAGCAAAGCTTGGTAGTACTAGCTGAAAATAGTAATCTAGAGTCTGTAAGTTCTCAACAAGCATCCATGTTTTGTTTGTACTGCATTTTTGCTCATTTGGTTGCTGTAACAGCTACCAAACTAGAATAACAAAAAACTAAAAGCAATTTGAACACTTTTACAGATCTGTCTTTCACTAGTATAAAACATTCCATCGGCAAATAATGCACAAGCAGCTGCAGTCACAGAAATTCTGTAAGATTACCGGTAGCAAAGATCTAACACTTCGTAGTGACTTAGAATCAGGATGCAACTAGGCCACTCTTTCAGGTACTGGCCTCAAAGCTTCTCTCAAGACACAAATAGCAGGATTGTGTTAGGATGGTATGTGACATTCAGTGAAAGATAGGCAAACTTTGATACTGCATATAAAAAAAATACTGTTGACTTCATAGAAATTCTTCCAAGACTTACTATATTTTATCAAAATATCCTTTATTACTCTTTAAAACATGTTCACATCAATTATTGTTTAATATTCATGACGGAAGCATTTTTCATACATAGAACAAGCTTTTGAAGGATGTTTGGAAATTGCAACTCAGTAAAGGTTTAGAGTACATAACCCTTCCCAAAATTAAGCTCAAATAATGCAGATTGGATCCCATCAAAGTTTTTATGGGACTAAATTGTCCTTGAGACATCAAGATTGGATTGCTCCTTTTGTTACACGTCTTTTTAGACTGTATATTTCTAAGCAATCCCTTAAACACTGCCTATTTCAATAAGGGCTGGTTGAATTGGTTCAAGAATGTTGACAGGAGCTGATGTCCTCTTTCACAGATTATTTCATTTTATACTTAGGGAACACTTGATCTTGTCTCACTCAGAATTTTACATGAATAAGAGAAAAACAGACCTATGTTTCATCAGTTAATGATTCTACTGGATTTCAGCTAACCATATATTTTCATTTACTTGCAAAATGGTTTTGGGGACTATCTATAAACATATTTACTGTTAAGGCAGAAGCCTGGATGTGCTGAAACCTGCTATTTGGACACTTTAGCAAGGGGAAAACAAGACCATTGATTGTTCCTGGGTAGACATACTTCCAGAAGTCGTCAAGAAAACTGCCAGGATCAGGAGGATTGCTGATGATTTGGTGAAGTGTTAAGATCATTTGCTACCTGCAGATGATGTTGATCTCCAAGAAGCCCTCACTCAGCACAGCACCATATAGGTTGCAATGATTTTCTGATATTGTTCATACCATGAATAATACGGAATAAGTCTGGAGCCCTGAGTCCTTAATGACTCACATAAGGGTGCAAAAAGGTAAGTTATGAATATAAATGGGTAATTTTAGTGTATGAGACAAAATAGCTGTTTCACTGAAACTAAATCATATTTAAGAATTATAACTCAGAAGAGGGAAGCCTTTTCAGGTACTGGTAAATGTTCTCAGTTTGCTTACAGTGAGGAAAAGTGAAGTGGGAATATACATAACTCAAATGGCTGTTTTGACCAAGAGATTTCTGCTTTACCACTCTTGGACTTTTAAAAGTAGATTTATATTACAGAGGTTTTGACAGGGGGAAGCTAGGTTTTTTCCCATTTTTTTTTCCTGAATGCAAAATAACTTCATGCTTTTCATATTTAAAAGTTTTCCAGTAACATTTTTCTTTAAGAATGGATGGTATTAGTAAAGGAAGAACTAGAGAAATTTTTTTAGTCTGCCTTTGTATTGATGGAGAGAAATTCTGCCAAGGTCTATATGCCTTCCACCACTTGTGAAATTTGTGCTGCATTGGCATCCAAAAGGTAGTTAGTTTTAAAAGTTTAAAGGTGTATTTAGGGAACAAATTCTTCATATACGTGCATGACAACTTTGTCAGCTAAATCTCTGTGAAGACTAATCACTGTTAATTAGCAACTTTTCTGTTATCAGCATACTGCTGTCTACACCTGCTGCCTTTGCTCTTTTGTCTTGCATCTCTATGAAGGTTCTGAGATGAAATTTGAGTTCCACAAATTGTAGAAATACACAAAACATTTTTAATTTAGCCTTGGAGTTAAAAATGGTGGCAGGGAAAAGAAATAGAGAACAATAACAGAATTTATGTAAGCTTTAGAGAAGTACAGAGTAGAGGCATGGTAGAGCAGATGGGAATGCATAATCAAGGCATTAGAATGGTGACAAGATGGGAGAAATATGCATTGGTGACTATGTCTTCCTAGCATTGACTGTGAAAATGGGGCCCAGGGAAATGGTATCAACAGCTCAGCAGTACTTAGCCTGGCATTCAAAGGGATGTGGAGGTGCATTGGCTTCCAAATGGCGTTAAGAAATGTCTTTAGCAATCTGATGTATACCCTTTTGTCAGAAGGGGGTCTAGATGTGCAAATGAGACATGAAGAAAACACATCACAGAAGTGCACAGGGCTTTTAAGTGTACATCATTGCTTAAAAGGAGAAATTAGCCATCTAGAACATCTGCATAATGACCAGACTTCATAATCCAAGCGTCACATTTAACTATCTATGATGAATCCTGCATGACAGATTGAGATATGTACTCTAGAAGCTGTATCACTGTCCTGAATATCCCCAGCATTTTAATTGAAGGTGGGACATCAATCTGGGAAGAAAAATTACTCAATTTATGTAGAATTAAACTAACTCAAGCAAGTGGGTCATGTGTTTGTACCTTTGAATTTGAAGAACCATCTGCTGAAATAAACTGGTTTATTCATGTGTCTATATTCTCTGTTCCATATATTAGAGATGAAAGACTTCATGGAATTCTATTACGGTTCTAATTAACTTAATTGAAAAAAAAAATCATTGTATTATCTATTTGGTAAAACCTTCAGCCAAAAATATGAATGAGGCTACAACAAAAGAACCTTTTGGGATTTATCTTTTGAAATGTGCTGTGTATTAATTTTTATTTTAAAAATCACAATGTAGTTGTGTTTTAGTAGAATACAATAGTATTTTTAGTTATGATACCACAGACAACATGAAATAAAATGTGTTATCCTCTATGAATTTTTGTTTTTGATTTCACTGCTTATGACTGCTTTGAACTTTTTGAAACTTCTACTACACTCCACCACTGTGGGAATACATAACCAATTTCTGCCTCCTGCTGAGATTTAATTTTCAGCTTAAAGAAAAAACCAATACATTGTCTAACATTAGATTTCTTGTTCTATTATTTTTTTTCTTGAGGATTTGTAATGTACCAGCAGTCCAAATACATTTCTAGATGTCAAATATGATTTACAAATCCTTAACCAAGCTCCCTAATAAGACCACTATAGAGAGGATTTATTTCTTACTATGAGGAATGTTGAACAAGTTATAGAGAATGTCATTTTTTGTAGGAATTCAGGCAATGGATTCATACAGTGTATTACTAGGACAACTGCCATCTTTCTGAGAAACAAAAAAAAAAAACCCTGTGTAGCTTGAAGTTCATGTTTGTAACGATAAAGATCCTCTCTTGTGGGGAGAGATAGGATGGAATTGAGCTACATGCTGTGGGACGTGCCTGCAGAACGCCACAGCAGCACAAAGAAGCTTTTCTCTATCTGACCTTGGCGGGAGGAGATGCCACATGGCAGAGCCCTGCAGAGAGGAGTCTGCCGGAAGCTGGTGGACGAGTGGGCAGCATGCGATCACCCCCATATAAGGACACTGAAAAAGTGTGTTACTGACATGGCGATGTGTGATAGGTCACTTAGTGAAAAATACCATATAAGGAAATACTAGGTCTTGAAGAAGTGTATAAAACCAGCTCGTTTCTTTGAATAAATGTCTCAGATTCCCTACCGGTCTGAGTCCGTGCCTTAGTTGTGACGTCGTTACATCCCTCTCTACCCTGCACAGAGGAAAGGGTTTACAAACTACCTGGAAGGTTACACAACAGTTACAACTCCTTCCTATGCCTTTTAAATCTGAAAATCCGAAACCTGAGATATATTTAAATCCCTCTCCAAGGAAACTAATACCCTCTTAGGCATGAGAAAACTCTTAAAAATTTGTTATGAGTAGTAACTCGTTGATGCAGCAAGGCTTTGGAAAAGCTTTAGTTTGCTTTAATATTTAAGAAAAATTAGTTTACAGGGTGACAAAACAAAATTACAAAGAACATTATATAAAAAGGTGAGTTACTTGAAAAAAACCACAAACTAACCAGGAGTACCCTAATTGTTTATGGTAAAAAGAAAAGACAGAAACATTTTTGTACAATAACATCTGATTATACTGTGAAAATAATACCAAAAATTTAAAGTGGTATACTACATTATCTGGAAATGAGATTAGAATTTCGTTAAAATTAACCATTTTTGTCATCTAGCAACCCTTGCTATTCACTAAGATATCTTGGGACATGCAGCTGTACTAACAATGGCATAAAACATCAAAGGAAACAATGTGCAGCAGTAGCAACTTGGGGGGTGATAGTGCTGCTGTGGAATCATAACATGCAATGAATCATGGACTTGACCTAATGTTTTCAGAGTGTTTTTTACATGTAAATCTGGATTTTGATACTAATGAAATTAATAGAAAAATCAGACTTCTTAAGGCATTTTGTATTGATTCATTTCTGGTTTCAGAAACACAATAATTTTATACAAATGAGAAATCTTGATTGCTTCAGGCTTGATTTTTGCTTACAGTGTATTTCTTGAATGCACTATTTCTGACAGTGAAAGTAACAAATTTTTGTTTAGAATTGGTACTCTCACGGCCTGAATAGCTTTGCTATAGTCTTTTCTGCATTTTAGTCTGATTTTGAGTATTTCCACAAAACTGAAAAAAAATCATTAACAAAGATGCAACAGGCATGGGGAGGTTATGTCAATGAGCTATTTGCTAAGTTATACTAAAATAATTTTCACAAATATTTAATTCACCACTATTTTTTCCATTAATTTCTTGTGAACAATGTCCCTAGGTGAATTGATGTTGACTCTTATAATGTAAAATACATTCTTTTTCATATTATGTTGTCGCAGAAAATAAGGCATACACTGACACATAAATAATCATCACATACTACTCACTTGTTTTGGATTCAAAGTTAAAATTATTTAAAGGCAACTTTCCCAGTTCTTAAGGAAGAATTATTTTTTTTTTAGCAATGAGGGTGGTGAAACACTGGCCAATTTTGCACAAAATGGTAGTACATGCCCCATCCCTGGAAACATTCAAGGTCAGGTTTGATGGGGCTCTGAACAACCTGATCTAGGGGAGGAAGTCCCTGCTCATTGCAGGTGGCTTGAAGTAGATGAGCTTTAAAGGTCACTTCCTACCCAAACTACTCTAGGATTCAATGATCCTTTGATAAAATAATATGCAAATGTGATATTAAAGGCTTAGAAACTTATGCTGGTTGTTTGTTTATTTTTTATCCAAAGCTGAGGCACTTAATGTGCCTATCCAAACTCTTATCTCTAAGTTTATTTAACCATGTTTTCTGTAATAAATTATAAATATTCCTTATCAGTTACTTGGGACTTATGAGAAAAAAAAAACCAAAAAAACCAAAAAAACCCCTCTTTCCAAACAAAGGACAATCAGAAAAACAAAAGAAAATCAGTACCCACCAATCACTGAACTGTAGTTTTCAAAATTAATTAAAACCACTAAAATGCAACATGAATTTACACATGTGCATGTCATGAAAAATGTTCATATATGGCTGATAAAACCTGCTGTTTTCTGTTGTCTAGGTTTTCTGATTTTTGGTTTTGCTTTTTTGGTTTGGTTTGGTTTTTGAGTTTTGGGTTTTTGTTTGTTTTTTTCTTTTTTTATTTGCTATCATGTTAAAATATGTAATGTAGATATATCACAGAAGAGAGAAACTCAGAAAAAAGTGCCTTGCACTGTCTTTTTCACAACTGTGATTTTTCAGTTCTATTTTAAGAAACCAGCATTTCTTATTGTGTTTTTCCACATTAATTGTATTTAACCAACACAATATTGATATGTACTTCTAGCTTCTCTGTTTAGATACTGTTTGCATTCAGTAGAGAGAAATAAATTTGTTAAATGAGTTTGGCCTACTTTTAAGTCTGTCTCATGATAAGATAGATTGTGGTTTTGGTTTTTTTCTGTATTGTGTGCCAAGAAAGCTGGAGTCAGAAGTTCAAATGTGCATCTTTATGTTTGGTCAGAATAATTCCATCTTGGGTTATATGAAAAAGTTCTGTGGTTTACCTTTTTGCTCTTGGATTACCAAGACATATCGCAACATAAAAAAAAGTAAAGATCAAAGGGCTACATATTAAGAGAAAATAAAGAATAGAACTTAAGAGGTTTGGAAATTTTGTGTTTAAGAATAATGTGATCCTTCCAAATGTCCCAAAGCTATCAAAAAAAGCTTCAAAATTAACAGTACAGGCACCACTGCATAGAAAAGCATGTTATAAACTCATACAAGAATCCTCATCAGGAGCTGGCAAGTCACCTTGTCATAGGAGGAGATCGGGTTGGTCAAGTAGGACCTGCCTTTCACAAAGCCATGCTGTCCAGGCCTGATCTGACTTGGCAGAGTATTACTCGACATTGTCCTTACTTGCTAGTAAAGCCACTGTTCATGATAGTCTAGGATCTCTAAACTAGTGGGAGATGGATATGTTTAGGGATATGAAATTTTTCCTGTGTGACCTTGAAACGAGGTGAATCATCCAGCACTGCTGTGTCATGGATTAATTACCATGGTTTGTATACATTATCCTGGCCTGTCATGACCTAAAGGTTTGCTTGGCCTTTGGGTGTATAAGAGATCAAGAGAATGGGTCAGAAAGACTCTGTAATACACAAGGACATGGGGGCTTTATTATATAAATTTCTCTACTGTGTAGCCACAAAAAACATTAACAATTATACCTATGATTAATAAAGTGCATGTATATATCAAGCTATTGCAAATTATTACCGGCAATCAATAGTAGTTGTGATCAAGAGTACAGCAGCAAGCAATTATAGCAACAATCTATAATAACAACACCCAAAAAACCAGCGATATATAATATCACAGGTTGCAAATTTGTTATAATGAAACAAACTTTTTGATAATATAACAGCAGATATACTTCTAAAACCATACCAGAAGGGACTACAGCCATCCCAGAAGTGGGATGACAAATGAAATTGACCCCAGAAGTGAGCTCAGAAAGGGACCAATAAAATAATTGGCAGAGTCTTGCTTCAAAGACAATCTGTGTCATGGAGTTGGGAGTCAGTCAGGCATCCCCAAAGTTCACGCAGGCCTGTTTAGGAAAATGAATAGTACATGCAGCATGGCAAGTCCTTAGGAAAGGAAGTTCCGTTTTTGATAAAAATTAAGAAATTTTTAAATCACAGTGGCATAAGAAGGTGTAGGATAACACCAGTTTGAGCAGCCAATAGATGATGTTCACTTCTGGATCAATCTTTAGCATTTATCAAATTGTAGTCAGTCTTTCTAAAGCACATTAAAAAGGATACATGAGCAATTTCAGGATGAACTGAATGTGCTTTGTGAGCAAATTTAATTGCTCATACTAGAAAGCATATGTTAGATGGGAAAATGATATACAGTATTGAAATAACATCTGTTTAATTAAAAATAATATTATGTTAACTGACACATCCAAAAATCTGATTAAAGCATCAGTGTTCTACAAAATATTGCAAATTAATCTGAATTGACAAGGTGGGATGGAGAGGGGAAGTTTCAGATATTAAATAGGACCCTCTAATTCAGTACTTGGCAGTCTTAAATTTTGAAAAAAAAATAAAGAAATGGAACTACATCCCAGAACAAGTGTAAGAACTTGTTACTGTCAGTAAAAGAACACACTTATAACAAAATATCTTGTGGAGAAAGATATGATGAGATATAATCACATTATCCATCTTTGAAGTCTGAAGGAATAGCTCAACTATGGAGCATTACATAAATACCAGAATGCAACTCCTTTCTGTAGACCAAAAGATACAGCTCAGAAAATATGTTAATGTGTACGGCCATGTGTGGGCTTTCATACACATCTTAGAAACAGGTTCCTGGGTGTGAAAACACATGACAAGTGGGAAGCTAGGATTCTTGAAAAGATCAAGGTGTCTGCAATACCCACTTTTGTGGATCACTACAAGAAATGCTAAAACATAAAATCTTGCCAAATCACAGCAAGTCTGCAAAAAAAGTGTTCTAAAAGCTAGTATTGTTTTTTAGTTATTGCTTTCTATAACTCCTTGATATAAAAAAAGTAAAAAAATAATGTTTTCCAAAAACTATAAATGCTGAAAAAGAGGTTAGCTGGCTGAAGAAATGCATGTATGATGATGGCAGAAAAATTGAGTGACATGAAAAAAAGCATAAGAAGTAGTCTTGTAGAGCTAGAGAAGTTTCAGTAAAAAGCCTCTACTTGTGGCCTGATAAAATCCTGATGGCTTTTTGAGACTGTGTAAAGTTGGCCCAGCTGCAGGACCAATAAGGATATAGTGGGTATTTTGCTAACCAGTATTTCTGATTCTTTTTATCTCCAGGATGCTGTCATGTCTTGGCAATACTGATTATCACTTCAAAAACTGTCTTCTGTCTTCATCTAGTGTAACACCTCTGAGGCACTCAGTGTGGGAGAAAAGGGTCTGAGAAATACAACTGGGGACTGAAAATCATGAATCTAGTGCTTTATTCGTAGGTTTGCCCTTCATTCCCTCTCAATCTTCACAGTGTAATTTCCTTCCCTTTGTTTCTTCTTGTTCTTTCACACTACAGAAATCACACACACGTGTAAAGGAGTCTGTCAAAGCTTAGATAAATATTCATTTGTCAATAGCAGCTACTCTAATATGCAAATATTGACAGTTATTTTAAA
This sequence comes from Dicrurus megarhynchus, assembly GCA_013399195.1. NCBI lineage: Eukaryota > Metazoa > Chordata > Aves > Passeriformes > Dicruridae > Dicrurus > Dicrurus megarhynchus. The sequence continues at coordinate 231,300 of VXAD01008432.1, forward strand.
GAGCACATTATTAGTTATTCACATTTCAAGTGATGTTGTTTCTGAAAGAAGACATCAGCTCTAGGAATAATAATAATTCAATGACCAAACATTCCATCCTGCCATGAAATCTTGGCTAGCTCTTTGATATTTTACTGGAAGAGGCACTACAGAACAGTCCTAGTGACTCTGTATCTAATTATATTGCAATTGGATTAAAATACCCAAAAAGTTCTTAAGACAGATATTGTACCTCATAGTTCTTCACCTATCAGGTAAACATTCTGTCTAAAATAAATCATATTCCCGTTTTTTAATTTATAGTAGAAAAACAGCAACAAAAAGAAAGCATTATCCTTTTATTTGACTACAGCACAATTTTCATTTGAGTGTTTTGCCTGCTTTTTGTGCCTCCACTCTGAAACTTTTGGAAGGATTCAGGAGAAAAAGCCACTAGAATAGTAAAGGCAATAGAAAAGGTGAACAGACAACTTGCGACATATACAAGAAGGAACCTTCACTTAACTTTTGAAAGAAGTCTTAACAGAGTTTGTAAAGAAGAGCAGAAATTTGACTATGGTTTAGTTTCTGTTAGCAGTGAAAGCAAGAAGAGAAATGTAAATAACATGAAGTTACAAGAAAAACCACTTTATTCAGTTATAATTTCCTATAGGTTGTGGTAAACTGGTAATGGTTGAAAAATTAAAGCAACTTTCCTTTCCCCTTCAAGCTATTTTATGCAAAGCCATCACAGAATCATAAAATAATTTAGCTAGATAGAAACATGCACAGGTCATTTGATACTTCACTGTGATATTCTGATCAAAGAATCAGAATCTGGCTTAGATGTTGCACCAGGTTGATTAAGGTAAAATTTAAAGTATTTCCATGGAAAGAAAATCCACAGCCTCCCTAGGCAATACCTGGCTATCAATTTTGTGATAATTTTTCCACATTCTATCTAAGTAGATTGATGCAAATTGGGTTTCTTGCTTCTAGTCCATTCTCTGTGCACCTCTAGGAAAAGTACCTCCCGTCAGGTAGGTCAGTAAAATATTCCCTTAAATCAAAAGAAACTCAACTTCCTCAACACCGTGACTTTGACAGATAACAATCCTCCCCCTGTGTAGTATAATCCACAGGTTTGCTGAGAGTGCACTCCATCCCATTATCCAGGTCACAAATAAAAATGTTAAGCTGTAGGAGTCCCTGAGGGTGGTTTATAACTCATCAGTAGGATTCTACACCACTAATCAGAATGATATGAGCAAAAATGTTTAGCCAGTTCCACACTTAAGTTACTAGTCCATCTGTCCAGGACATCTCTTGTCAGTGTGTCTCCAGAGATAATGCAAGCATGGGTGTTCATATCAGAAGTCTAGGTAAAGTAAAAATTGACAATATCCACTTTTCTTTCCTTCTCCACTGAAACACTCATTTCATCATAGAAGGAAATCCGGTTGGTCTGGCACAGTTTGCCTATGGTAAATCCATCTTGACTTCTCCTAAACACCTTTTTGTGCTTGAAATGTCTGAATATATTTTCGAGAATAATTTGTTAATTTAAAATAAACTGACCAACCTGTAGTTTCCAAAATCCTCCTTCTTCTCCTTCTTGAAAATGATCATGATATTTTCCTTTATCATTGTCAAATATCTTCTTAAACCAGCAGTAACTCTGACATGAAAATAGTTAATTTGTGGTTATTGAATGTGAAACTGGTATTAATCAAGGGCAATCCCATGGCCTAATCCATACAGTTGATCAGAGTATCCAACCTAAAGTGTCCTGTTGATCCTACCACATGTAAATCTATTTTCATCTTAATCGTGAGTGTTTGAGGACTTAACTATAGTGACCTGAGGATGAACAAGTCCAATACTCTGCTCCATTTACATTCGTTATTAAAAATAGAGGTCATCTGTGGGAGATGTCTATTAATTCTTAATCTTCTCTGACTGTCAGAGCAAAACATATGCCTACATAAAGGGAGGCTGCATTCCTAACTTGACTGGAATGATATTGAAGAAATGGAAGATACACCATGCTTCAAACTATCCAGAGAAACACAGGAATTTGTATAACTCATTTATATGGCAGGTATAAAACTGTCTCTAAGCCTAAATGAAATCGATAATAGAACAACATTTCATTAGGAGTTCTAGTTTCATCTTAAATTAACTGAAGTGCTTTCTTATTTATTGCAGTAGCACACAGCAACTGCCAGAAGCTGAAGGCAGGGCAGTAGGAATAGGAGGGATAGGTTATACTGTCATGGGGGAAAAAGGAACACCAAATAATGCGGTACTACTAAACTCAATTTATGAAGTAGACCAAGCAAGAGAGAAGCTGGGAAAGTTTTACAACCACATGCATACACACACACTCACAGGCACAGATACAGTTAGCTGAGACCTGTCCCAGCCACCACACCAGCGAATGGAAACAGCACAGCCTGAGGAGACACAGCCCTCCATGTGTCCATGTAAAGCTCTGGGCAGGCATCTGACACCTCTGGCCTCCCTGACTCTGTGTGTGTTGTACAGCTGCTTGACAGTGTTCCCTTGGTCTCTATGACTGGGTGGGCTTCAAAGCCACTTATCAGCAAAGGATACAACACAATAGATTGATAACCTGCTACACCTCTCCAGCATTTGCAGATATTTTTCTTCAGTCATCTGTTGATTCATCACTGCTGCCAAGGATCATCGCTCAGTTTCTCTCTGCATTGCCATGTTTGGCCGTAGCCCACTGCATCTGTTTGGGTTGTAGTTGGCTCTGTGGTAGGCTGATACCAGATGTTCTGAGAATCTGTCCCTGCTTACAAGATCTGATGTCTGGGATTTTTTTTGAATAGACAAATACCTGAATATTTATTGCTAGTAGAATACTAATTTTCTATGTTGGAAATTAGTTATTCAACTGAACTATGGAAACTATGAATGTTATCAGATCCATTCCTCTGCTATCTTCCTTATCTTGGTAGTAAACTATCAAATTAGCTAGGGGTAGAATTTACCTTTAATGGTCACTGCTAAAATTGTTATGGGGAACTTTCATGTGGCTGGTGAGCAAGGGTGTCTTCAGAGCAACATATCTCTGGGGGATTTGGCTAGAAAAACACCTTAACTCTCCTCATAACCTTCTATAAGCACATAAAGTATTTATCTATTTAGCTGTGTTATAAAATTGTTTTCATTTTATCGCAATGATCTACCAATTTTCTTAGCATATTTTATTCAGTACAAAATCTCTGAATCTAATTTCCTGGAACTGAAGAGAAGCATATAACCACAAAATTTCCTTCCTGCAATAAACTGAGATTTTCAGCATTCTGAACAAGGAAATTTTTAATGTATTAAAAACATTTAATGCATACATAAAATTTTTAATGTATTAAAAGCATGCAGTTTTTAATACCAAAGCAGACCAGCATTATTAATATTATATCTTGTAGGTTTTAAGGTTATCAAAGTCACTGGTAATTATTTTGAAAAATTGTAGGGAATACATGGAGTATGAAAGTAGCATGCCTTTTCTAAATCTCTTTTATCTCGCCTGTAACTGGGGGGGTCCTCCATTAAGACCAAAGGAAGACAGTTCCTAAAGATCAGAATAATCAACTCTGAAAAATATGTTTCTGTCAAAAATGGCTTGGAATACTCGTTACCGTTTCATGAGCTTTCTGACCACTTAAGAACATACAAATGAATGGTCTGCATCTGTGTTGGCTGACAACCTATTGTGAAGAGCAACTGGTAGTATAAATGAAGTGAAGGAAATTAAAAAGGAAGTTATACTCCCAAAGTATAACCTCCTAAATTCTCCTGACTTCCTATACTGGTAAAGGTTTTTTGTCTTTTTTTTTTTTAATTGGTCTAGTAATTGCAAATTTGTGCTCATTCACTCTTTATGATTTTTTTCCCATTAAATAGTGCAATCATACTGAACCTATCTAGATTTTATGTTCCTGTGGTTCTAGTCTTCAGTGAAAGACATTCACTTGAAGACAAACATCTTTGTGCATTAGAAATAATTTAGAGACCTACAGTATCTCTAGAAACATATGTATTTTTCTTTCTCTTACTTCACTAAATAGAATATTTAACATGCACCCAGATGTCACCCTGCTCTTTTTCCTTGGCCTGTGTTGTATGAATTAAAAAAAAAAAAAAAAAAGAAAAAAAGAAAAAAAAGAAAAAAAAGAAAACTGAGAGAGAGAGATTGAGAATACAGAATTGGAAAAATCTGATGTAGAACATAGGAAAAGATGAATAGATGAAGTAAGAGTAATACTAGAGAAGTAAATAGATAATAATACCAATAAAGGTTCATTAGCATGTAATCACAAAAGAAACAATATTGTGTTATGCAAGGAGGAAAATTCTGATAATTTACATATATTACTTAATTTGCAAATACTCTTCTCATGACAGCTCTGCTTTACTAGTGAATGCCTTGAGAACTACAAATCTTTCAGATTTGAAGTGCATCTTTTTGTTTAGAAGTACATTTCTTGAAATAGGTATGTGTTAAATATTTCTTGATCGGTAGTTGGATAAAATGCATTTTGAATTCATTTTTAATTCAGCTTGGTATACATCCATCTGTCTTCACTGACATTCACATGTGAAGTCACAGACTATAATGCATAGAAGACCCGTACAGAAAGGCAGGTGTTTGCATACAGATGTCCTCTGCAAACTAATGGTGTCATCACCCTATAGGTGCATTTGTTTGTGATGCACAATATGTCTGTGAATGTCCAAATGTCATAGAAAATTTTGAGTTTTTCTGGGCCATTTTAACTACTTTTAATTAAAAGCTGTAGGTCAGCAACACTTTTAAGAGATGGGGCATGTCCGCTTCTGATTTAAGAGCTTTTTGTATAATTATCCTTATGATGTTCATTTACTTATTTGTGTTTCGAAAAGGTTTTCAATATTATCCTAAGCAAAATGAAATGCTTAAAAGAATAAACTCTTTGTAAAAGTATCCATTATAACTTTCATGCTACATGACATTTGGGAAAAAAAAAAATCATAATGGAAGGAAGTGAAGCAGGTGAGGTTTAAATATCAGAAAAATCAAACCAGAAATTAATAAAAAACAACAAACAAACCCAATGCCCAAACAGTTTAGGCAAATTAGCTCCTTCAAGAACACTAGCACAAGAATACCACTAACATAAAAATTAAACTGAAACAGAACAGGTCTACTAATTTAGTTTCAGTCTAGAATTAAACATTTTAATGTGTAAACTGTGCCGTATAATAATATAAAAAGTAAATAGCCTACATGAGTTTGGCAATCATAATATCCCCAAGATGTGGTGGCAAAAGGAAAAATCCATTTAACTGGATGTTTCTCTTTTGGGAAAAATCAAGCCAGGATTTGTGGATTCTCTCAAGATGTACTCTGTCATTATTCAAAAAGGAAATTTCAATACATACGTAGCAAAGTTTTTGCTGTTTTTTTTCTTTTATAATGCATAATAGCAAAACAAGATAGAACAAAATGGTTTGAACATATTTGGATGTTTGCAAAACAGATGATAAAAAGGATTTTAGGAAGATTTTTTTCTATTCTTGACAGCTTGTGTTCATTACTCCAACTGATGAGGTGAGAATAAGTCTTTGATCATGAAAGACTTTCTTCACTTTTCTGTTACAGCTGAGAATGCTTTATCCACTTGAGAAGTGTAAGTTTAGGATGAAACAAACTTTTTTTGTTGTTTAAAATTAATCTTATGTCCTTATGTCTAGTAATTAAATGTTTTTTTGTAGAATTTTTTCTATGGTGTAGATGCACAAGCTCTCTGTAGACTTCCAGAACAGGTTAAAAAGACAAAAGCTTTTTAAGAATATGATATACAGAATGCTCACAGAGTCTCCTGTTTCTGAATGTTCTGGTGAAAGTCCTAGAAGTGCAGGGCTTGAAACTTGATTAACTCACAGCTGGCATTTGTCTCAACAGCTGTACAATTGATTTCTAAACTAATTTTTTTTTCTTTATAGTATGAAATGTATACAATTAAATTGTTTTATTTTTCTTATTATCAATACATGTTTTCTTAATATTTGTTCTCATTTCTTTGCAAGAGGCATCATGTTCTATTTTCAATGCTGTTTGATTTTCTTGACTTGACAAGACTAACAGATTTTTTAATTTGTAGATGAATTTATCCCTCTGCTTCATAATTGTCTTCAGATTTTAATTTTACTTCTCTGAAAGTCAGGTATGTGGGTTGAATTATATGTGGGGGGAGGGGTGTTAGGTTTTTTTTCCCTTTTTAAATAAAATCAGAAATAAACTTTTTATTTGTAAGTCATGTTTTAGTTAGAGTACAATAATTTTAATAGGTAAATGAGATAAGTTACTCTCATGTACAGAGTAATTGATTGTACACACCATGGGGACATGAACCAGATGAAAAATCAAATATAAAATCTTAATTATTTTTATGTTTTTAAAATCAACTTAATAAAATACTACTTTTAAGAAATCTGTTCTCACAATCTTACTTCTTTCTATGCCTCTCCTAATTCGTGCATACATGCAAAGGAAATGCATAGTCACATGAAGTTAAGACTTTAAAAGGAAGTGGTATTCCTAGACAAGGGCAATAATTCTGTCATACTTGTTTATTTCACTGAGTGAAGATTAGCAGTGCTTCTTTCAGCATTTATTTTTCTCTGTGCTTTTTAAAAATAATACAATTAGCACAGCTGGTATTGCCAGGAAATTCAAATGATCTCTAATGTTCTCAAATGTTTTTTTCCTATGTCACTAGTGTTCTAAAAAACGCTAAAATCCTACAGGTTCTAGGCACAAAGAAATACCATTTCAGGATCAGAAATATACACTCTACAGTTTTAGGAATTAGCTGCTAGAACTACATGAATGTGCCCATGAAGCTCTTTTAAGAAAGTATCTAGATGATTAATTGGTATCTACAAAACTGATGTATAGGTACGTCTTAGCCCTCTTTCCTTCAGCACCTGAAAAAAAAAGATATATTTGGGCAGACATATTTCATACTTTTACATATGTATTTTTATCTTCAGTTATTCAGTTAAAGAAAACAGTTATTCAGTTATTTTTAGTTACTCATATGTTTCATAAAGCTTGTTTCCAGAAATACCTGGGATTTTTAACACCACTCCTGCAATAAATACACGTTCCTGAAGTATTTTACTGTAAAGTTCTGAAATGTTTGCATGATCATGTTGACTAGGAAATTAATTGATTATTAATAACTTGAAAATAGGTTTGATCTGTTCATTACACTATATTACAGCTTTACATGTCCATGTTAAAAAATAGATTTTCAAAACATTTCACCTCTTCCAAAAGTGAGACATCTAAGAATAAGTATATGATTATACTAATCATTTAACAAGCTGTATGGTATGACTGTAATTTGCTACTCAGAATTTAACGAATTGCCTCCTCAAATCAAACATCTGGTACTGTGACAGTGATTACCAAACAAGGATATTAGGAATCTCAGCCCATAAAAACATCAAAGAAGCTTTATATACTGTGATGAAGAAAGTATAAGGATTTGTAGCATTATTTGTAACACCTGGAAAAATTACATATGTTTCTGACTCTTAATAATCTTGATCTCAGTTTCTTAGTTTCGGACTTTCTTCTCAGTTGTTTAAGTCATGAGTTTGGTAGAATTTAACTATCATTCTATCTGACTGTCACTAATGTATATTTAATTTTCTACAAAACTGTTTAGATTTTTCTGACTAAAGGTAAACGGAATGGGTTTCCTTTCTTATTTTTTCTCTCTCTATTCTGATATTCTCATGCTACAATTACTTTAGTTCCTGCATGTTGTGAAAAAAAGGACTTGACATTTAAAAAGGGACAGTATGCATTAAAAAGAAATCTTTTCCTTCTTCTGTAAATATAATTTTAAATATTTTGAGACTGAAGGTTTTGAGATGTTTTTCATGTCATACATAAAATGTATATATTGTTCTTGTAGTCAAGGACAAATTGTCACTAAACCAAACAGTTCAGATTGATTAGCATCCTTGATTGATTAGCATCCTTGATCTGATTATCTTCAGAGATACTGAGTCAAGCTGTTCTCTGTTCCAAATCAGGCTTCTTCACCAAGAAGGCTGCTGTTCTCATTCCAGATTTGAGTCCAGGAGTGAAGAATTATGTAAACTATTGTGCATGCCTATATCTTGTGAAGTATTCCTTATCTATTTATTTTTTATTGCAAGAAGATAGGGTTCGTATTGATTTTACTATGTAGGGTCTCAGGACTAGTCAAAACTCACAAGGAGTGTTTTACCTTGCCGTAACCACTGTCTATCACTGAAATAACTGCTTTGCCTTCAGTTCACGGAATGCTACACAGAATAAAGGCTTGGCCAAGCAAAATGGTCATACTGTAGCAACCGATAGACTCAATGTCTGTCAAGGTCGGGATATGCTTTTGGGCAACCTTTGAACTTTACCTGGATACCAACGACTGTCAGGAAAGCTGGAGTGAGAAAACTTGTGAAAGTAGCCCCAGTCAGACTATAAGAATGAGGATGAAGCAATCCTCCTCTCTAATGTCAAACTTCTTGTGTAGACTTGGGACTCTTGATAACACGTAGACACCATCACCTCTCTGCTCAAGGAAGACAACATCAGTCTTATCAGAGGACACCAAAAGGGTGACAATAAGATTGAAGTAAAGATGGAGACACTAGTACATTTTCTTGTGGATGAATTTTAAACATGTTATAATGACTTTTCTGTATTAATGAAGTTAGAGAAGTGTAGTGTAACTGTAACACTAATAACTTTTAATAAATTATAGGTTGCTTAGGTTGCTAATATTTTATTTAGGGTAGCAACAAATCCTTGATTTCATTCAAAGAGGTGGTATTCTCTGCTTTATCCATAGCAATATTTTAAATATAAAGAGGGTAATGCTCCTGGGATAAAATATGAGCAAAGACTCTCTATCCTACAAGCAAACTTTCTCTGAAGTTTTGTTGCACCGTTTTATAGCTGCCATGAAAGCTGAAATTGCTTAGGAACTCTTTTTATGGGTAACTAATCACATTACTGTCCTGAGAGGCCAGGTGAATTTTTCTTCAGTTCTGGTTTCTAGGTTGATATGAGACAGGGAAAGACAAGCATTAGAAATGGAGACAGCAGGACTATCTGTTTCTGCGGAAATATTTTCATCATATTTCATAAACAAGAGTGAAATCTACATCTCTGATATAATACAAGTGAACTCCAAGCAAAAAGCTTGCCATATACATGAGGAGTTATCTTGGATAAATTACAAGCTCTGTTGCATTTTTCTTTTTCAATTTGAAAGTTCAGTTTGCAATATTAACTTTGTGGGGGTTTTGAGTGCTGTTACCACTACACCCATAATTTATATCTACTTTATCTACATCTACTAAGAAATAGAGTGTTTGTATCAACCAAGAAATTTTATTACTTCAGGATTTCTTTTCCAGCTTTGATTAGATAAGCCTGACTCTCCATGTAGATTTTCAGAACGTGAATATATTGTTTCCCACTAAGGGTGGATGACTATTTTTTTCCTGAACAGTCTAGGAACTGAACAGGAAGAAGCTGTCTTGGTTACAGTTGTTATGGTTGTATTTCTTCAAGCCGTTGAAGACATATATGACTTTAAAACTGTTTGCCTCCAGTGCTGCTGATAGCATCTTGACTAGACTAAAATAAAATTAAAAATGATTACTTACTAAAAATGTTGTTATTGAAAATAAGATTAATATTTTGCAAGAAGAAAAAAGACCTATGTGAAATAACTGTTCAGTTTTTTGAACAGGAAATTTGTAAATGCGGTTTCACCTTCTGCCTGAGGGAGAAGCATCAGGCTGATGCTTGCTATGGATGTGAAGGCAGTGGAGAAGTTTCACTTTGGCATTCACAGGAGAATATGGGGAATTATGATAAGTATTTTAATTACTTTTTAATCTCACAATATAGAATGGTATCTCTTCTATATTTTTTAATCAAATGACCTACACAAGTTATCTGTTTCATAAAAGGGACATCCACTTTGGAAAACCTTTGTAATAGAAGATTTCTGATCCTGTTTAATTCTATGCACGCAACTTGGAAGCGCAGCATCAACTGCCATTGAGCGCCATAATTTTGACTAAAACAATTTCAATCTTTGTGTAGAATATTATTTTGCAACAGTCCAGCAAAGCACAATGCAAGAAGAAGGTTACTTTATTTCAGAACACTCACACAGTCTCTTAGATACCCACATACTTACTAACATCAAGACATGTTGATTCACGTGGTTAATCCAGTTTGCAGATGTGGGGACATTTTGCATCCATGCACATTTGTCCAGGAGTTTTTTGCATTTCTACAGTGTATGGCAGACATCACCTTGGTGACCATTTATAGATTGTGAATATGGCTTTTTCCAGCTTTCAGGAGCTGAGAGTATTTAGTCCCTTCACCGTGACTCAACTTTGGAAACCATGAAGAGTTACTTAGTGTCCTTTTTCATTCAGTCTGTGTGTCCTGAGAATAGCAGTGAGCTGGGAGAGGACACAGCAGGTACAAAAGACCCAAATTGACCAAAGGGATATTTCATACCGCACAACGTCATCCTCATCAATAAAAGTAAAAAAAGAAGAAGCAGGGAAAAGGAGGTGTCTTCCTGTCACACACGGACAAAAAGGAAGACACGTATACTCACGCTCTCACGGCAGGTGAAAGGCCAAGAAGAAGGTGGCCTCTTTATTCAGACAGTTATATACCTTCTTAACAATCACTGTGGATTGGATGGTGGATATTACCACCCCTCAATCACACTGGTCAAAGGAAATATCCATCAAACATCTCCGCCCAGGAGAAAGAATGAAAACAATAAGGACAGTTAGACAAACATAGCTGTGTTATCAGAAGAGTGCGTGAGAACTTCTATCACAGAATTAAAGACATCTAAGCACTGCAGAAATCAGGGCGACATCTTCCAAATTGGAAAATTTTTTGGACAGTCTTCTCTTTTTTTTTCCTTTTTTTTTTTTCCTTCCTATTTTTTCCCCATAGATTCTTGGAGTGTGTCAGGGAGGGAGAGAGGGAGTACCTGAATGAGTGTTTGACTGCTGGCCAGGGTCAATCCACCACAAGATGAAATACTTTTCTTCAATTCTTTCCCACAAATTCCGTTGCTTTCCAATAAAATACTAAAAAAATTGGAATCATCACACTTACCATTTTGTTAATTTTTTCAGGAAACAATAAGTGCTAAAAAGAATACATCTTTCATTTTTGTTAATTTAACTTTCATTGGTTTACATTCTTATTAGAATAGTCATCTGTCTACTTCTTTAAAGCAACATGACACCAAAACAAAAGCTAGCTTGGAGTACAAATTTGCAAAGAAATAAATGACTCTCAGTATAATGATTTCAGGGGGTTTACCTTTATTTTGAAAGTATAATAATTTATGAAGAAGGATATAAAAATCCATATTAAGATGTGTTCTCTTTTAGCACCTATTACCACAAACTGCATAAAAGTGTAAACAGAATTCTCATTCTTTCCTTTATTTCTGCTGTGAAATGAGGTGACCCAGTTGGAGCTTTGAGATTTCTGGGGAAAAAAAAAAAAAAATAGAAATGAGAAAGCATTGCAAGTGACATTCAGATACATTATATTGTTACAAACATGTGGTATGCAGGAGCAGTTTTGTTCACATGCTGTACAACCATTAAGGAGAGTTGTCAGCAGGGTACATCAGAGAAGTACCTGTGGCATGTTTTTGACATATCACCTCCTCTGAGTATAAGTTATGATTGCTAAATGACTTTTTTGTGCTTAGATTGAGAAGGTCTCTGAGAAAATTTATAGGTGTTATTCTTGTAGTGGCTAGGTGACAAATTACCGGAACAGAAAACTAGAGCTTTCTCTTAAGGAAAATAGATCAGTGTGTTAACAAATTGCAATACCCTCTTGAGAAAATTAGTTACATTATCAAAGAGAAATTACATTGATTTCAGGAGACTCTGGTGTTCCTTCTGCAGTTATCATGTGATAATATTTTGTTTAGGCACTGTAATTGTACTCACAAAAAGATGTAGCAAAGGAAATTAGTAATTTTAGCTCTATTAATAATTAAAACATGTATCATAAAATTTAAGCAGGTTTGTTGTTTCTTAATGACTTGAGTATGTTGGCTTTCTTTTGGGTGTTTTTTGTTTGTTTGTTAATTTTTCGGGGGATTCAGCACCAGATCTCATACCCAAATAAAGGTGGAAGAGTAGGTACATGTATATGAACTAGGTTTTCAAATCCTCATCTTGATCAATGGAAATCTTCATGTCATGTCCTATGTGCCTGTATTAAGACATTTAAAATATCCTAATACCTAAATTAGCACTGAAGTCTATAGTCTAGAAATCTATACTAAGGCCATTTTAGCAAATGATGTGATTTCACTGCTAAATACAAAGCTCTTAATAAATCTTAGGCTGTACAGAACCTCTGGGTGAATTTGGCAGGTATGCTACCAGAATTTCTAAAGACCTGAATTTTCATGGGAAAAACCCAAACAAATATAACAATACAAACAAAAGAAACCAACCCAAATCATGCAAACAACCATCTTCTAAAAAAACCCCAACAGCTGATATCCATACTCCACAATATCTAAACTGGCATTAGATACCTACAGTTAGCAATAGAATCTTTCCCATTAAACTCTCTAGTCAAACATTTTTTTTATTGCATGTGTAAAAAATATTGGGCTTGTTTCATTGGACATGATGATCTTGCAGGTCCCTTCCAGCTCGGGATATTTTATGATTCATCAGATTTTAAGCACTGAAAAAACAGGCAACCTCTTTAACCTAATAGAGTTGTCAACAGAAATAGGCACTGCAGAGGACAATCGACCTCATGCAACAATAAATGAGACAGGCAGGATGGATCATTCACTGGACTAATTTAGAGCTATTCTGAAAACTTCTAGTAATATAACCTAAAAATAGACTGATCTCTCCTTCTGACTTCTAAAAGTCAGTGAGAATGTCCTGTTAGCATGTCTCATTTTTTTTCAAAACCAGTGGGAAACTTCAGCATCTACAGAAAAGCACTACATTTGGAAGACTTTATAGCCTCAAATAATTAATAAAGTCACTAGTTCTTTCTGAGGACTAGTTCTTTACCTAGCAGATTTTGAAAATATTTCTAATGCAAATAATGATTGTTTCCTGGAAAAGAACAATTTTTTCAACTACAAAATAAATAAAATACTTAATTTCCCTACACTAGTTTCATATAAAGCCACCTTTTTTTCCTCCTCTTTTCATGTAAAAGAAATTTGTTTCAGGTTATCAGGTCTCAAAATGAAAACATTGACACAGATATTCTGCTTTTTCTTTCCTTTCTCACTTACATTCTCCTCCAATTTTTTAAGTTAAATCTGCATAGGCACTGGATAATGTCTATTTTGCCAGTCAGTGTAAAGTGCCCAGTAGATTTCCAGTAGATTTAAGTGCTATCAGAATATAAAAAAAGTTTCAAGACCATTTTTTATAGTTCACCAGTCAGGAAATTGTGATAAAGACTATTTTATACCTATATAAGAATGTCTTTTTAGAAGATATGTGTTCCCCACTTTTACTCAATGGGAGAACTGGGCATTGGTGTGAAGTTAATTATGCCATTTGCCTTACTCCTGAGAAAATCCATAGAACCTGCTAACAGCACTCATAGAGAGTGGTATCCAGCATGGCCAAGAAAGGCTGCTATTACACTGACAGGTTAAATAGCTATGAAAACTACAATAAGATTTAAAATTCTATTGGATGCCTTAAAACCTGAGCTGAAATTTTTAAGTTTGTGAATATTAGGTCGGTGTTTAAGTACGGAATTCTTGTATTTCATATCATGTGTATCTTTGAGAAAGGGTTCTGAAAGTCTTGAGAAGGCACATTGTTCAGTCTGTGTTCATGCTCTTAATCATGCAGTGCTCATGGGGGAGTCAGTCCTTGGAGCCTCCCTTACATAAATAAAGTTACCAAGCTCTCTATTCACTCTTTACAGTAATTCTTACTTCAAACACTATATCCTTACAGTGTGCTGTTGATATTTTATATACTAATCTCTGGAGTTTTCTTTGTCTTTAAAACTTAATTGTTTTTCCTTAGTATCCTATCTTAATGTCAAAATTTAAAAGCTGTTTGATCACAAAATATTATGGACAGAAATACCTGAGTACATCCGCATTGTAAATAAAACTGCAGTGATTTTGAGTGTAGGATCCCAGATCATCCCTTATCCTTAACTGTTAGCTCTCTTCCTTAACTCTGTTTTCAGCCATTTCTACACAGCTCCCTTCAAGAGAGTCTAGTTGCAAGACCTCAGACAAAGAAGTCTAACAGTTTTGTCTCTTTACATTCTATATAATCCTTCATTGCTGTCTCAGTAGCCCTTGCAGTCTCAAAAACTGCAACAAGCCCTCAGGCAATGCATTGGAGAATAAAAAACATAACAGCGTTTTCACACTTTAAAGAAACCCACTTCAGTATACCCCTCAAAATATTTCTGAATTTTTGGTTTTGATTAAAACAATATACCTATTTGAGGCATTTCACATGGAGCCCTGGGGAAAATGAGGGTCAGTATTGTGTCTTTTAGACACACCTCTCAGATGTGGGGATGTAAGCCATTCTGTGCCATTTGGGCAGGAGCAGCAGGGAGACCTTTGACAAAAAACATCTCTTACTCAATACTTATTACAATGATCTATAACACATTTAGTAATGACCTCAGGAAACTTCCCTTAAAGTCTGCCCAACTCAAAATTGGCTTGTGATAGTGCGACGTGCATCACTAGTGGCCTTTAAGTTATAATCTAACAGATGCAAAAAGAAGTAAGAGGAAAGGGTGACTTTTATGCAAAATTTAATGAATGTTCCTTCAGTGTTATGTCCTTAAAGAATTACAGAGTCATGACAAAGCACTAGCCTTGCACTTCTTACTGCTTCACGCTGGTTGCAGTGTTGATTATTAAGATAGCAGCACACATTTACTTGATTCAACATTGTAGGAACCAGAAAAAACTTCACTATACAGCAGGTTCCACTATACATGTGGGATATTTGAATTTTTTTATACTCTTTAAAATGGAGCAAGATCTGGAGTTGCATACCTTGTCCTTTGTCAAACAAATCAGCAAATATTGTTTATGCACATTTGTATTTAAGTTTGTGTTTACACAGATGGGATTTGGCAGTGTAGGGCTGCAGGGGCAGCCTCTGTGAGGAGTGACTGGAGCTACCCAGTACCAGGCACAGCCAGTTCCAACAGACCCATCTCAGGGCATTGCTGAGCCTCACATCCGAGGTGGTCCTGCTGTGAAAGTTCTATGACTTCTTTCATATAACGCATGTAATATAACAAAAAGAGAAATAAAGACAGAAGCAAACAGACAGAAATGAACAAACACAAAACAAATAAATGTCACAGGATCACACAGAATCATGAAGAGACCATCAATATCATCAACCCAGCAACACCATAACCATCCCTAAACCATATTGCCAGGTGCCGCATCAAGATGTTTTTCGAACAATTCCAGAGACAGTGACTCCACCACCTCCCTGGGCAACTTATTCCAATGTCTAAATATTCTATCTGTGAAAAATTTTTCTAGTATCTAGTCTGAACCTCCACTGGAACAACTTAAGGCCATTTCCTCTTGTCCTTTTGCTTAAGACATGCAGAAGAGAATGACCCCCATCTCATTACAACCTCTTTTCAGGTGGTTGTAGAGAGTAATGAGGTCCCACTGAGCCTCCTCATGTCCAGACTAAACAACCCCATTTTCCTCATCTGCTCCTCACAGGACATGTTTTTTAGACCCTTTACCAGCTTTGTTGCCGTTTTTTGACAAACTCCAGCATCTCAATGTCCTTTCTGAAGTGAGTGGCCCAAAACTGGACACAGTACTCGAGGTGCAGCCTCACCAGTGCTGAGTACAGGGCAGCAATCACTGCCCTGGTCCTGCTGGCCACACTATTGCTGATACAGGCCAGGATGCCATTGGCCTTCTTTGTCACCTGGGCACACTGCTGGCTCATGTTCAGCTGTGCATCAACCAGCACCCACAAGGCCCTTTCTGCTGAGCATCTCCCAAGCCACTTTGTCCCAAGCCTGTAGTGTTGAATGATGTTGTTGTGACCCAAGTTCAGGACCCAGAAATACACCTTACTGAACTTTATGCAGCTGGCCTCAGCCTGTCAATCCAGCCTGTCCAGATCCCTCTGCAGAGCCTTCCTACGCTCCTACAGATGAACACCCCCACCTAACTTGGTGTCACCTATGAACTGACTGAGACTGCACTCAATCCCCTCATCCAAATNGAGGTCCCACTGAGCCTCCTCATGTCCAGACTAAACAACCCCATTTTCCTCATCTGCTCCTCACAGGACATGTTTTTTAGACCCTTCACCAGCTTTGTTGCCGTTTTTTGACAAACTCCAGCATCTCAATGTCCTTTCTGAAGTGAGTGGCCCAAAACTGGACACAGTACTCGAGGTGCAGCCTCACCAGTGCTGAGTACAGGGCAGCAATCACTGCCCTGGTCCTGCTGGCCACACTATTGCTGATACAGGCCAGGATGCCATTGGCCTTCTTTGTCACCTGGGCACACTGCTGGCTCATGTTCAGCTGTGCATCAACCAGCACCCACAAGGCCCTTTCTGCTGAGCATCTCCCAAGCCACTTTGTCCCAAGCCTGTAGTGTTGAATGATGTTGTTGTGACCCAAGTTCAGGACCCAGAAATACACCTTACTGAACTTTATGCAGCTGGCCTCAGCCTGTCAATCCAGCCTGTCCAGATCCCTCTGCAGAGCCTTCCTACGCTCCTACAGATGAACACCCCCACCTAACTTGGTGTCACCTATGAACTGACTGAGACTGCACTCAATCCCCTCATCCAAATCATCGATAAAGAAGTTAAACAGGACTGGCCCCAATACTGAGCCCTGGGGAACACCACTGGTGACAAGACACCAAATGGATTCAGTTCCATTCACCACCACTCTCTGGGCCTGGCCGTCCACACAGTTTTTTAGCCAGTGAAGAATACACCCATCCAAGCCATGAGCAGCTGGTTTCTCCAGTACCATGCGTTAAGAGATGATGTCAAATGCTTCACTGAAGTCTAGATAGACAGCTATATGTGCTAGACAGAAATCTAGATTCACAGCTTTTCCTTCATCCACTAGGAAGGTCACCTTCCCATAGAATAAGATCAGGCAACCTATTATCAGAAATAAAATTATCAAAACCTATTATCAAAGGATTTTTCCTGTACTGTATTATTTAAATTCATCCACTCTGGAAAATGAAAGCATAAAAAAGAAAAACAACAACACCGCCCCTCTCCCCAGTCTAAATCTGTTTTGATTTCCTTTTATGTTGCACAATAGTAGGTTTAACTAAATTCCTAACAATACGAATTTTTACTTGACTCCTTTTGTCCTTGAAAGAAGTTGCAAAACTGCATTCTGCTTTATGAAAGGATTTGTTTTATTGAAAATTTATTTTAAATGCCTATAGCTCATGCACTTTTTTTTCTATGAAAAAAACTCACCCCAATATTATTTCTTTATCTAAATCTGAACTATAGTTCTCAACAAAATAATATCTTCTAAAGTAAAAGCTACATTTTATTTGCAATGTCTGAATTTTTGTTCTCCAGTTAAATCTCATGTAATTGTGTACTTATATTTGGAGATGATTAGAGAAATTTTATAGACAGTCTTTTTTACTCTGAAATTATATGACAAATGCGAATGTATAATAGATTAGGAAATGTAATTTAAATTTATTCTGCATTTATACTGAGACATATGTCTAGTTCTCCTCTCAAAGAAAAATCACATAATGTATATGCAGAGGAACATATTTACAGGAATGTTATTATCAAAGGAGATAAAAGCACATGATGCTGCTTTGAAACACAGTGAGAAAAACAATAATTTTACACATTTCGAAGTAAATTTGAATTCAGTAATAACACCAGAAAAAGAACAAGGTTTAAAAGACAAAAAAAAAATGAAGTCTTGAGTGTTAGCCCAAACATTTTCTTCTTAAGCCTAGATAATGCATTCAATTACAGAGATACTCTTTCTGCCATTCTCTGTCACATGCACACACACACACGCATACACATGTATCCAACAGAACATATGGTCTAGAGCTCAATTTATTCACTCTCTCACAAACATTTATTAGCATTTATGGTCTTCTAAAGCATTTTTGGATGTGCAATCTTTATTCCAGAAGGCAGAAGTCTCCCGCAGGAAATTTGTCTCACCTTCCAGTCCCCTTCATTGGCACTTGGTCACCTAAAACAGAAGTAGGCTCTCTGCAGGCAAGCTGACTGCAGCCTTTTAGTCAACACAGACAACTATTCACTTTATTTTAAAACAGAATGTATTTTTGCACAGCAGTGTAGTGGTCAGTAGTGTAGTTCCCTGGACAACAGTTGCCTGATGTCCTTTGATTAAAACAGGACCAAAAATTAGGATGTAAGCTGCCACAGAGGCTAGATACCTCTGTCACTGACACTTAAGTTTAGATGTTTGAATATAAACATTAATAGGTGTATAGTTGAGAAAAATAGTTATCAGGTTTTTCAAAATTAATCATATAAACACCCTCAATTGCAAGAAAAACACAGTCTAAACATATTTAACTAAATATATTACAATTAATGAATGAATATTCATTGGGAAATGGAATGGGCTGTAAAAGAGTCACAGAGTTATTCTAGTAAAATGGCAATCAGGCTCTACATTTCTTAAAACATATTTAGTAAGTACATAGAGAAGTTAATGATGACATTTCAGCTAGCGAATTGTGTGCATAGGTGTTAACACAAACCAAAAGACAGAGAAACCTGTGAGGTATCATTTGAAGGAGGATGACATCTGTATATATAATGATCAATGCCCAAATTTTCAGTAAAACATCTTAGAGGAAAAAAGATGAGGACAAGAGATGAACAAGAACAAAGCCTTAGGCATATCCTAACACGAATATTAAAAAGAAAAATGCATCATTAGCAAGAAGTCCAATATATATTTACTCACACACAATGCCAGGCAATGCTGTCATTTTCTTTCAAAGATTTTAGAAATCTTAATACTGTGCATCTACTTGTTGTAAAAAGAGTTCCACATCATTCTAATGAATACCGAATTGCAGACTGCTATCTTTCATACACATTCTGCATGAACTCATCTCACCAATAATCTCAGGAATTAAAATAAATTCTTAATATTATTTCATATTAAATATCCATGCTATACCACAGTTCATGTTTATGAAATTCAGGCAGACTGAGGATTTTCACTTAGATGCATTACTCCCTGGAGCAAATAGGAATCTGTATTTACAATATCCCTAAATCTTGATACAGTTCATTCATTTCTGAAATGGAAAATTTTGCGCAGCTGAATATATCTGAAACAAAAAAACACTTATGACATCACAATTAATTTGTCAGAAACATTTCTATCCAAAAAAGCCAGGGAGTTTGTAATTTTTTTATTCCTGAAAGGAATAAAATACCAATGTCAAGCATATTTTGCCTCCAAGGTCTTTCATTTTTTATTGGAAGTAGCAAAGTGCAGAAGATTAGATCTTTTAGCAATTGTATCATTATTCATTATATTAATAGTTCCACCTCTTCCAAGATCCTATTCCAAATGTTTTTCTTCCTCATATGATCATGAAGACACAGTATTTTCTCCAGACACTCACACTGCATGCTATGTTAATGCAGACATTACTGAGGCAGTCAGGTAATAAATGCTACCTTATGACTTCCATTTTTCTGAAGTTGTAGTTCCTTAATGGCATTTTTTATTCCAGAACAAAAGATTCTCTCAACAGTGTCTTTAAAAAGTTAAAAGCAACTAAATGTAGTCAAAACTACTTAAGGCAGAAACCCAAGGACTAGTGAAAATTGGTACTTGAAGACAAGTGAACTTAAAAAACTGAAAAATGTATAATGGAAAATTCAGAAGTGATTCTTTTATCAACACTTATGATTCTTAGAACTAATTGTAAAGGCTAAAAGCAAAACATAGACAAGGAATTGATTATTACATTCCACTAAATACTCTGAAAACTGTAGCCAATGTGTCTTATATCTAGCTGAAAATACCCAAGTATAAGAATTTCTTGATTTGGGGCTAGCTCACAAAAAGTCACAGAACTAAAAACATTATTTGCAGCATATGTGCCGCACCAACCGATTCCTTTGCCCAAGCTTGGCGGGCGGCAATGTGATCCGATGCCCTCAGAGCTGACAGTGGGCTCTGGGGCTTTCAGTTCTTGGATCCACAGGGGCCGGATGGAAGTTCCGCAGGGAACTGTGAGGCAAACGGCTTTTCGCAGGTTACGCCGGTAGCTGTTTCTGAGTGACGGCAGAGGCAAGAAGGAGAGAGTCCGGCTGCTTGTGGCTATATACCTAGGCTTTATTTCTCATCCCTCGAGGGACGGAGGAAACGTGGCATAGGCGGGAGCCAACAGAACAGCCCCCTCCAAGGGTGGAACAAAGGTTTTTAAGGGCAGAAGAACGGGGGGGAAGGAACAGCGGAGATAACCAACCAGGGAATGACAAGGGTTAACACTGACCACTCAGGGGACAGGAGAGGAGGGACAGACTTGGGACATCAAATCCAAAACGGAGCTCTTAAGATCTTTCTAGAAACTAATTGCATAGTATATGAACTTATTATAAAACATGAACCAGTGGGACCAATCTGGAACCAAGGAGGGAAGAAAGGTCTGGAAACAGGGTGGAGATGAGGTGTGAGTGGCATCTCGTGGGCGTGGATATCAAACCTCTGCGTCTCCCTCAGGATTCTCCTCAAGGGTGGAGTCCTGGGCAGAGAAGTTCACCCACGGGGTGTCACTCACTTTAAATGCAAGGGGCTGGACCACCGCCACACATATGTTAAAAATACTATTTGTGCTATCTGTTGGCAGAACAATGCAGCAGGGCATAAGCATTACGAAGAGACAAAAATCAAAGAAGCCCCAACAATAAAGATAACATGACTCTTAAAAATGTCTAATGCACTGTTTGAATAGCTTTCATTTCACACAAGAAGTGTTAGTGGCACATGTAGCAACACCATTATAAATTTGTTAAACAAAAGGGAAATGAATGCAACATATCAAGTGTGCTGCCATGCACTAAAATAAATTGGTTGTGAAATATATGAAAAGGCCCTAAGGCCTTTCTTTGTGAGAATCTCAGCCCAAAGGTTTGAGGAATACTCAATTCAGTTCCTCTTTATATATCAAACACAAATTGCTTGTCATCATTGCCTTTCACAGATGATTACCATCCATCATTTCTTATTTGTCATTCACACCAACTCCCCATTTCCTATGATGCTGTGTATCTAGTGTTCAGATTTTCAGTCATGATACCCCTATGTTCACCCCTATGACATCCATTAGGTGCGTGTCCTTCACTCTGATCTAAAAACTAATTAATTATTTGATTTTGTCATCCCAAGTTTTTAAAATAACTAGACTTCCCTACTCTTATTAAATAAAATGTCAAGTAGTCTTTGCTAGGGCTATAGAACATGCTGTGAAAATACTTTCTTAGAACAAGCACCATTTATTACTCTTTTCTAAATCACTTCTTTGGAAGACAATATTCTTCCCACAGGTTTTTTTAAAATTTCTTCTCATTCAAGACTACCTACTTGAGGTTTGATTCTTAAAGTATTTTAACTTGAAATATTAGTGTTATTTTGAATACTTTTCAGTAAGCATTGGGATTTATCTTTGTTATACTGATTGTCCGTTACAATATTGGAACCTCAGTCAGTTTTATTCTTCTAGAAAGAGAGAATTCAATTTACAGAAAATATGTTAAAAAATAAGTTTTCCTTCAGAAGGTTTCAAAAAGAACTTGTGTTCAAGGCTAGAGTTTAAGGAACATTTGATCATCTGCCTACTAAAATAATTTGAGACAGACTTTTCTTTGAAAGACTGCAGTCTTGACCAGTAATATACAAAAAACTGAAGGTTTTAAAAATAATAATTTCCTGAAAATGAAAACAAGCAAAAAACCAAACAAACAGAAACAAACCCAAAAAACCCCACTCAAACCAAACCAACCAACCAAGAAACCCCCAGAAATGCAAAACAGAGTATGATTGAGAAGGAAAAACCCAAAGAAAATTCTATCTATAGACTAATAATAATACGGGGTGAATTTTCTATGAGAATATATACACTAAACAATCAATTACATTAAGAAGACAAAGCTACATGAAGCAAAATTTGCTAGAACAACATGCCTAGTAGAGGCAAGGAGATATCAAGGAGATATTAAAACTACTTAATAAGTTGTTTAGTGTGGGAAACGCAGGAGCAAAGGCTTCCACAGAGAGTGAGGGGTTTGATTTACAGCCCTGGAAGAAACTAGATCTAGCCTAATTAACAGAGATTTATGGACCTTAAACAAGAGAATTACAAGCCTGAGTTTCTGTGGAAGTGAGAATATATATCGAGTGTTATAGTTAAAAAAGTTTTAAGTATAGTAATGTAATTTTATAGTAATAAGTTAAGGTTTTAGATGTAACAATAGAAAAATATAGGTGTACGTGACAAGATTTGTTATTGGTCAAGAGTCCTCTGCAGTGCAGCAAAAAGTACTAGAGGTGATAGGTCAGAAAGTCAAAACAAAGTTTCGTTTTAAGTGTCTATTGGATTAGAAGGTTATAAATTGTCTAGTAACTCTAAATCTTGTGACTATTCCTGATCATGGCGGCTTGTGGCTAAATCTCACGCCTCAGAGACTGATGCCTTGTTATTTTAAGCAATAAACCGTGGATGATTACGAAAAGTCCCCTCTCTCATTAAGAACGCCGACGGAAAAAAGCGGGTGGCGTAGCCGGGAAAAAAGCAAAAAGGGACAGTAACAAGTGGTGCGGCCGCCTTAACAGTTTAGCATTCTGCATATCAAAGTTCAAAGAGGATCAATTCAAACAGCGGAAAGAACAGAGGAGGGATCCTTGGACAATTAGGAGTCTGAAGAGACTTCATCATGTGGAGAATGAAGGAGCTTGGATTATTTATCCTGTCAAAATGAATACTGAGAAGAAAGATGACCTCTAAAAACGTATCATGGAAAATGACACAGAAAGATAACCACTAGCTAATAAAGATAATTTGTGCTCAAAACCTAATGCATATAGAATAGAATTAAGTATACTAAGGCTACTAGTTAGCAAAAGATTTTATCCATCTGGGCAGGGAGGTACAGGAGCAGATTTGTAATCGGACTACCAAAGGAAAGTCACTGAATATTTTGAAAAGCCACTACTCGTACCACGCTGCAAAACAGCTTAATCCTGTTATTTAAAAAACTATGAAATGTGGCCCCTTGCAATACCAGGCCTTAATGACCTAGAGCATCTTTTGTAACCCTACATTCCCTCTAATTAACTAGGGTATGTGGTGAGACATCAGGCATTGATATGGATTTAATGGCCACCTAAACATTCATGGTGGAAAAAAATTATAACGAGTTCATAACCTCTCATGTATCAAGCACTTAATTTGGGCCAGTGAAATATTATCTATTTTCCACAATATACAGAATAACTAAAGAACTCTTTCTCCTAAATCTAGAGAATGTTTCTGTCAGGAAACAACTAAATATTTTAGAAATGTTTACCTTGTTTTTTCCATTTAAAAAGGACATAATGTTTTCACTTGTATAATATACATCTCGAAAACTGACAACCAAATTTATTAGCTGAAAAGTGTATGCCAGGCAGGTCTACCAAATGTAGCTACAAGTACTTTTGTTTTAAAGAAAGAATTATTCCTAGTGTGTTTGGGAATGTAGATTACTGACCTAATTGATCCCATATTATTATAAATTTCTGGATAAAATTTCACTCAATTTTAAAACTCAGTTTGCAAATCTGAGCCATAGAAAAAATTCCATAGATGCTGAGCACACTAAGAAAATGGCATAGACATGGTGAAATTTTACTATGAGGTGAGTCACAGCTAACACTGCAGAACCTTAAGGATTGCAAGGGTTTTTTCTCCATCATGCTTTGCAGGTTTTTTTGGGTTTTTTTCTGGTTTGCTTGTGGGGTCTGGGGTTTTTTCTGCTTAGTTTTTTTTCTTTCCAGTTTCAAGACCAACAAAACTTCTAATTAGATACTAGGAGAAAAAAATCATAATGAAAGTAGTCAAACACTGAAACAAGTTTCCCATATAGACTGTGGAATATCCATCACTGGAAATACTAAAATTCTGATTGTGTGTGGTTGATTCTTCTACTGAGCTTGGAAGCTGCATCTGACTTTGACGTTGTGCCTACGTTGAGCTGGTAATTGGACTAGATGCCCTAGAATGGTCCCCTGTAACATAATATTTTTTCCATTGTCCATTTAAGTGTAGATGACACTTCCAGCCTTAATTGTCCTTTTATCCTATGAACTAAATTTGTGAGTCAGTTTCCTGGTTTAATTATCCATAGTTTTAGGAATGATGAATTAACAAGGAAAACTTACACCTTGCCTATAATAATAGGAGAATGGATGCCCTTTATTAAAATAAATTTAATTCTTACTGTCAACTGGACAATCCATGTATGTATTGTCCAGATAATGGTAGCAAATTCATGTCAACTATTTTAACTTCCAGAGTATTTCAGCTGTAGCCTTTAATTTGAAACAAGGATTGACCAAAGATTCTGGATGACTTAAAAAGAGGTCTACTATATCTATTAGGTATCTCAACTATTAGGAGAAGCTAAGGGAAACCAGAGTTTATCATTCTGTGTATGAGGGAAAGGAAAAATATTTTATTCAATGCACTATAAATAAGAGTAACTTTCCTGGATATTTCAGGTATTTCATAGTTTGATTTATATTATATTGCAGTTTTCATAGTCTATTGTCTGAATGGGTATGAAATAATATAAAATAGTTTGCTACTGTGTGATGTTTTTCTCTAGAAATGTAGGTTTTTCTGAAAAAACCCCAACAACCAAAACAAACAAACAAACGAAAAAACAAGCCCAAATCCAGCAAAAATAAACCAAACCAAAAAGTAAAATATTATAACAAAATTAGATATAAAAAAAAGAAGTTTTAGTTTATCCTGAACTTTAGAAGGGTCCAGCACATAGCTGATATATGGTCCTGTATTCACAATTGTAATATGTTTACTATGTAGCAAATTAAGTCCTTTAAAAATTCTTAAATTTAGATAAATTGTTCTCTGTTAAAAGCTGTAGTAAATTTGATATAGAATAAAGCCTAAAATAAGCTATTTTTAGGCTCAAAATCTTTTTTGAAAATACGGATCATATCATTGTTCACATCTCATTTCTGAATCTGCCTTGAGTGTTGATGCAAAATTCATTGACATAAATTTTTACAGTCTTCCTGATCACAAGAATTCTAATGCAGATGGCATTAGAATTGTACAAGAATTCTTATTTGGCTTATAATTGCTTCTTTTTAAGGATAGAAAATCAATTAGAAAAATTGACATGACAAATGCTGTTACTGAATATAGATCTTTTTGTTAAAGGAAGGTGACAATTTCTTTCTATAACTGTGACAGGCATCTTACCTGATCAACTGAAACAGGACATCATTTTAAAATTGAATCTCAAATCTCTTTAGAACTTGTTCTATACATTATAAACTTATTATGAATGACTTTAAAGAACACTTTCCTCTAATTTCTTTCAAATAAAGACACATTTAATCCTCCTTAGAGTTGCCACTTTCTCAATTCTCTTATTGCTCTTCTTTATTTTTTTTCTGAGTTTCAGTGCGATCTCTTCTTATTTTCCTCCCTTGCTTTCTCTTGCAGATCAGTCTACTTCTGATCTTTAGAGTGCCTAAGGCTTTGTCCTTTTTGACCTGTATTGACCCCAGAAAACAAGATCTTACTTGCCAAAATGTATGAAAAAATATGTTCAAAAATTGTGGTGAATTAATAAAGAGACAGTGTTTCAAGACTCTCAAGTGTTCATGCTGTGTTATTCATGCACTGATATGTGCTATATAAATTAGAATTAACTAATTGTATTTAAATGCACTGTCAGCAAAAGCACTTGACATCATTTTCATTATTTGATCATTTGACCTAAAGAATCTCTCAAATATTTCTTTGATGACTCATCAAAGGCAGCCTAACAGAGAATAATGGAGACTGCATTCTTCTATTTCTTCACTGATTGTAGACTGCTTACAAATCCAGTCCTACAGCATGATCCTCTTTGTTGCTGATTTTATCCTTCTCTGGCAGTATGTTGTACAAACCCAGTCAGAAAGGAATGGGCAATTCTGTGTTAGATCTGGGAACAGACAGGCAAATGATAGCAGCTTAACTATGAAGTAGATTCAGTACTGTCAAAACTGGGATGCCTATGGCCACCCCTTAAAGCAGACATTAGAACATCCAGCTGAATTTTGCCTAATCTAAGTATCAAGTATTTTAATATTTATCTTGGAACTATTCATGCTACATCCCTTATAAAGCCAATTTAAAAGATACAAATAAATGTTCAGGCAGAATATTTCCTTTTACTGTAAACTACCTAATTAGTTAATAGTCGTATTCCAGATTCCACTGATCAAATTATTTTACTTGATACTTTTAGGATGAGGTATTTAAATTCTGGAAGTACTCATTCTATCCATCATTTATAAAGAAGTTTAAAACAATGGACTCACCCATAAGGCAACAGTGAAATTGGTGAGTCATGTGAAGAGGTGTTATGACTCACCCCAGAAAGTGAGGGTAACCCAGGTTCTTGTTCATAGATCCCTTGGAGTGGATTAGAGTGAATGATTAGTGTTTGTAAATAAATAAATAACTAAATAAATAAATAACTAAATATAGGGTTTATTTAAGAACATTTCAGTTGCAATGGGAAGCAGATATGTAGCCATTTGGGTTATTATTATCTATAGCAATATAGCAATGGGAAAGCATAAAAATAATGCTTAAGAAAACATTTAAGGAACAGAAAGAAAGAGAGAGAAAGGTTAAGAGTAGAAAGATACATAATCACCACCCACAGAGAAGAGACTTGATTGTTGCATCTCAGATGCTCCTTGGTCAAAGCCATGGTCCATTGGGGGTGGGAGAAGAAGCCGACAGAACGCGAAGTCCAATGAACTATAAAATA
>VXAD01008432.1:260015-311163 GCA_013399195.1 Dicrurus megarhynchus
CCTGGATGGGGGTGGAGCTTTCAATCCACTGGTGGAAGGCCCTAGGAATGAGTCTGGGAGCACTTTGGGGGACTTTGGTGGTTTATGACACCCTCTAAGACATGACAGCTGCCCCTTCTGTCAGCACAGCTGAGCCAGGAATGCCGGATCAGACGTCCCCCAAGAGGATGAAGGGGGGTATTTATAACTGAGCAGTTGTGTAAGGGAGGGCAATTAGCATGATAAGAAGCACCATCTCATCTTGTAGCCTCCAGGCAGTGACAGTTCACCCCCTCTGTATCATGCACACTAGCCATTACACACCCCAAAACNCTAAATATAGGGTTTATTTAAGAACATTTCAGTTGCAATGGGAAGCAGATATGTAGCCATTTGGGTTATTATTATCTATAGCAATATAGCAATGGGAAAGCATAAAAATAATGCTTAAGAAAACATTTAAGGAACAGAAAGAAAGAGAGAGAAAGGTTAAGAGGAGAAAGATACATAATCACCACCCACAGAGAAGAGACTTGATTGTTGCATCTCAGATGCTCCTTGGTCAAAGCCATGGTCCATTGGGGGTGGGAGAAGAAGCCGACAGAACGCGAAGTCCAATGAACTATAAAATACACTGAGGCTTGATGGGAATGCTCAGGTGCCTCTCCTGGATGGGGGTGGAGCTTTCAATCCACTGGTGGAAGGCCCTAGGAATGAGTCTGGGAGCACTTTGGGGGACTTTGGTGGTTTATGACACCCTCTAAGACATGACAGCTGCCCCTTCTGTCAGCACAGCTGAGCCAGGAATGCCGGATCAGACGTCCCCCAAGAGGATGAAGGGGGGTATTTATAACTGAGCAGTTGTGTAAGGGAGGGCAATTAGCATGATAAGAAGCACCATCTCATCTTGTAGCCTCCAGGCAGTGACAGTTCACCCCCTCTGTATCATGCACACTAGCCATTACACACCCCAAAACTCACCTTCTCCCTCGGGGGATGTGTGTGTGGGGGTGTGGGTCTGGGGGCGTGTGTGGGTGTGGGTGTGTGGGTGTGTGTGCGCAAACTTGGCACCTCACAAATGGGCAGATGGTTTGATTCATTAATCATTAGCAGCCCAGTCTCTCACAACTGGGAATAAAATTCTTTGACAAGAGAAGTAGATAATTAAGGTTCTTTGCTTGGGCAACAACTGAGCAAGGTCTTTAGAAATTAAGTGCATAAAGAGGTAGGCATATAAATTCAGGCAGTAAAGTCCTTTCTGGATTAATTTTACTGTCTTTTGAAAGTCAAAGCTCCTTTGTATAACCTCTTAGGTAGACTGTTTGATTAATCAGGTTTTCCATCCCAGCACAGTCTGCATATACCACTCTCTCTGCTTTTCCTTCCATTCATATAGCTTACTCTTTTTTGTTTTCTTTTTGAAGAGTATTTTCTTGAAATTTAAAGGTGGTTCTAAGATAAAATACAATTATTTTAAAAATAACTACACAAAGAAATCAATAAACAAGAATGAATGAAATTTACCCTTCATACAGTATATACTCTGAATTTTAGTTTTATTTGCCTATTTTTAAATACAATGGAGTCAGCAATTGTAAGGATGCGAAAAAGACCTATAAGGAACAGGTCCTTCCATCTCAATGCAGGTGTCTAAAACTGGTTGGCTGAATCACACTTAAAAATGCCTATGCTTCTTTATTTAGCATCAAGATAGCTGGAAAGAAAACTCTATGGTTGATGACAAGCACAGTGAGCAATAAGCAAAACTCAAGAAAGAGAATATGTCAAAGAAAACATTAAACTTTAACCTTTTATTTTTGATCTATATGAATCTCAAAATAGTTTCGGTAGAATTATTGAGACATACATGCCAAATTGCATTCTGATAGAGCAGAAAGACATTCAAAGTGAATTTGAATTAAGACTTAACAGAGCTGAATTAAATAGGCTTCTTTTTTGTAAGGTTTAAAATACATCTTTATAAATGAGCAAGATTTCTATTAAGTATTTTCATTATGGGTTTCTTCTTTCAGCCACACTTTGTCTTATTGTCCTTATCTAAAAAATGCATTATTGGGCCTTGGTTCATTATCTACATACCAATTAATTCCTTTTTTGCTTCACTTATTCTTTTTTCCTCTTGACTTCTGCCTCAGTAAATTATCTCTTCCATAGAGAACAGGTGAACAGAAAGTGAAAAAGAATTGGGTATGGTAACTAATGAAGTTAGTTGCCTGAAATGATATAAAGCATTAAGGACAACATCTTCCTTTTTAAAGTAAAACTAACCGTTTTGTCCGCATTGCCAACCTCCCCAGGATAAAGGTCAAAGGTCATTAGATTTTTGATGTTAAGTCTCAAAAGGATAGGAAAATATGCTACACCTCTGGCATCCAATCATATTTAAATTAAACTGTTACCATCCTGATTTTGATTACTTAATGTATGATGGCATGTTGTAATTATTCATTACTGAAGCATATGATATGCCAATAATGTTATGTAATAGCAAGATTACCCAAGTGCTTTGGATTTTTTAGAATTTTTTTTTATATGATTGAATGTATCAGCTCAATTCATACAATTACATTGATTTGGGACTGAATATTTAAGTGCTTCTTATGGCTTTATAAAAGCCATCTAATTAAAGTGCTTTTAGCAAAAATTTTAAATCCTGACAAAATTAGCCTGTTATTTTTACATCACAACCTAATGATCATAACAAACTAGCAAGAGCCTTTTTGTCTCTAGGATTATTTAAAAGCATCAGAAAGAAAAGTATCAGATGGTCCGATATCTTGCTTTTTCACATAATAATTCTAGTATTATTTCTCAGCTGTTCATTAAGATTTAATTCATCTGCTTTTAAATATTTCTTACAGGATTCTTTCAGAGATTTTAACAAAAATATTTAAGTGCATTTAATATGCTCCTGAAAGGGATGGCTGCCTGTGGATTGCACAGTTCTCTCAGTTTACTTTTGATAGACCTTTGATACTCAATCCAAATAAAGTTTCTTAGTTAGGTGAAAATAATTTGCAAGTTAATTAGATGTTAATTTATATACCACACCATTAGCTAGGAAAGAAACAAACTACTGAATTTTTTCAACATGTAAAGCAAAGGTATTGGTCTAGAAGCAGAGTCTATAAAGAAGTTAAATTCACTGCTTTACATCAATAGATTTATCTTGTTCAGGAATAGGATCAATCACTCTAATCTATTGACTTCCACTTAAACAAGTATCCTCATGCTTTATTGAGCAATAAACCATCAAAACAATGAGAGCCTACCTTGTTTTCTACGAATGTTTAATTTGAGTCATGGTGAGAAGAGCCCCAATTATCTATCTTTGAATGCAATTTAATTAAAAAAGAGGAGATTTGAAATGATTTTTNTATATTTCTTCAAGTCTGTCTTCAATTTTATCAGTTTTATTTACAGATTTTCTTCTGTTGCAAATTAACATATTTTGGAGAATACTGTAAAGATACAGGACAGTAAGCTGGTTTATTCCTAGAAATAGTATACGCACATGTTCTAAATCAGAAATCTGTTTACTAATATTAAATACAAGAGAAGTATCTAAAAATACATCTAGTTCAGCCTAAGTGGCAAGTTAGGTGACCAAGGAAAATTAAACAAGCCCTTTAAAGATTTCAGCTATGGTGGCTACTTATATTACTGGTGTAATATTTTCATGAATATTCTCTTGTACAAAGTTAAACAAAAGGTAAAACAAATAGGCTTTCATCTATTAGTGACTTTTTAGTAGCTTTATGTGACTACTAGTCATCTGATTGTTATATAACTGCTGTTAGAGTTAAAGAAGCCTAATAAAGCTCCAAGCAGGTCAAGATCAGATAAATCCTGTAAACCTTGAGGCCTCTGTGGTTATCTCAGCATACAGTCTCTTACAAGCAATAGCAGCACCATTCTTCCTAGGCTGCAGGGGTATATACTCACTTGGAAGGAGCAGGTATACAACCTTACAAATTTTACCCTAAGTGGATCAAAACACTCCAACTGATGAATCTAGTGGCATACTTTCTCATGGATGCCTTTAACCTTAATTTCTTTTGACTAAGGATGAGGTTAATGTATTCAGAAGCTGATGGTAATGTCCTTGTAGACCTTAGAACTGATAAACACTGTAAGTCCACCAATACAGTCATCATTTCTTTATCATCTAAATTTGACTTGATATCAAGTAACAAGTGCTGATATATTACTTGTGTCTCAAAAAAGATCTAGTAGAACTTTAAAAGAATGAGAAAAATTAAATAGGTCATTCCACACAAGGAGTGAATAAAAAAGCTGGTCTGGTAAGGAGGCAAAGTAAGGGAAAAATAATTGTCATCTATGAAAATCATTACAGTAATTGTTTGGTTTTTTTTTTTCTGTCTTTTCAAATATAAGAGGAATTGCTAAACACTACCTGAAAGAAGTAGGAAGCAGGTTGAAGCCAGAAAAATGAAATTTTTCTATGAAATAATATGTAAAGGTCATCTATGGAGCAGTTTGTCATGTTGTTTCTGCTGAGGTTTGGTCAGGGTGAAACTGGGACGAACAATAGAAAAGAAATACACTGGGGGCTCCAAAATACACTAAATGAAACAAAACTCAGGTCTTGTTATTGAAGTTTATTCTTTACCCTCAGCACCAATTTTTACAGCAGCTGGAGACAGGAGCATACTGAATGAGGCTGGTTTCTCCTCTGACCAGGTAAGACAGACTTTGTATGCAGTTTTGTGTTTTCTTCCAGAGTTTCTAGTAGCTTGCTCTAGGCTGTGTCCTGCTAAATATAAGAGTTGTTATGAGATTGAGGTACATAGGAAACGCATCCTTCATTTTTGGGTTTTGTTTGAAGGTCAGACACCCGCAAGCATTGTTACACCAAATAACCATCACAAGAGTGGATATTTTCAGTCCATCTGAAATATACTAATAAAATGTATTGTTGATTTGGTTTTTTTATCCATTAATTTCAATAAACTTTCAAATTATTTAAATTTGGCACCAAAAAGGAGGGGACAGTTTATTAAGTAAGCTTGAAATAAGGTGGGGAAAAAAAAAGATAAATATATTTGCACTGACATTGAATGAAAATCTTTTCTATGGATTTCAATAACTACCTCAAGAGAGAGTTTACTATAACTGTGTATCAAGAGGTTATCAGTGAATTTAACGTCTGCTATTTAATTTTCAAGTGCTCAATTCCATATTCTTCATTCGTTTCATACACAGAGCTCTTAGCAGTGATACCAGTGGGCATTTTACAGGCAGCATAAAGCTGTGCATGATATAGAGGTTCACATTGTGCATAAAATGTCTATCAAAAGTGGCAGAAAAAGAAGCAGGTATCAAGGGTTTGCACACACAAAAAGCGTAATATGCTTATTTGTATGCTGAGATCCAAAAAGACTCTTTTCCAGGCTGACAGTTATTTCCTTACAGTCCTGATGGGGATCCAGACTAAGGAGGTAGCTAAACAGATATATCTATGATGAAGATGGTTTGGTGTTAAAAATTTTCAGTAAGAACATCTCTGAAGTAGACATACTTGTCTCATGTGTCTGAGGGAAGCCTGACAATTTAATATTTTTATTTTCTTTTCCCCTACCATTCCACTTATTTTCCATTTTCTCTCTCCCTTCTCTCCTCTCACCCTCTCTGTCTCCTGAGAAAAAAAGTTTCCTTGGTTGGAGGGTTTTTTTTAATAAATACGGGTAAGAAACTCTGACAAAAGGAAAACGACTTATGTGGAGGATGCTACCTTTTTTCCCCCCAAAGGACATTAAAATGTTTTTAAAAGAAACATTCAAATATGTACTGTTATAGGAAAAAATATTTTCATTTTTTTAGAAGTATCTATCCCATTTTATTAGTCTCCCAGTCTACAATAGTCTATGTGAACATTGTTATAATGTTATTTTGCTAAACATATTTATAGAACTGAGGAAAGATCTTTGTAATTTATTTTAATAGTGTTGAGATAAAACTATGGAGCAAATCTAAATATCAATCTTGATCTTCTGATAGAAAGGTCTATAATTCAGAGCAGATACATCTGATATCTGCACATGATTTTCCATGCTTTAATTTCCTGATATATTTCTCTTCAAAGGCAGAAGGTCATTTTCATCTTATTTCAACTTATTAGAAAACTGAAAAGAAGTGCACAACAGGCAAAATATTTTTCTAGCCCTCACTTCTTTTGAAGACATTCTGAAAAATATACGTAACTTTTGCAACTTTCTTTTCCCCCCCCATTCATTTGCAACAACTTGTTCCACATTACTGATTTTCTACATGTATACCTCACTATAATGCCTTCTAGAAATGTACGTGCCTTAAGTGTTGTAGTCTGATGCTTTTTTTCTGTTAGTTGAAGAATGGTGAATCTTCATATATCTAATAACACCTGAAAGGTAAACCAGCAGTTGCAAGTTTAATAGCTGCTAAGTGCAAACTTTTTACAAAATGCAATTACTAGAGTTCAAAGTCTGCTCTTCTTGCTTGCAGTGAATCATAAGTTATTAATGACCTCTCTCTGTGGTGTGTTCATGCTAGTCATGTTGAGAAGATAATGCGCTTTTATTCACAGAATTTTCAGCTGGCTTTTTGCTCTCACTTTGAGCTAGTCCTTTGAAGTCATAGGAACACTTCTATTAAACTTGTCATTGGATCAGGGCTTCTGTGAGGAAAAATCAGGTAGAATAATACAAAGACAAATACACTGGCATTGAGTATTTTTTATTACATAAAACAGAAGAGATTAGCTAAATGCACATGATCACCTCTGCCTTTGAAATAATTCCCTAGTATTACAGCAAATACAATTTTTAATTACATGTTTAGCACTGGTGTATTCTCTCTTAATTTTTTTCAGATTTCAAAGGTGATTTGTATAAAGCAAAATAAGAATCAATCTTTAGTACCCTAATTTCAATTCTGTTGATTTACTAAATCAAATATCTGGATAAAATGTACCAAGAACCTTGATCTTCCCATGTAAATCAAAACATTAATCTCTGTTCTTTGAGATAAAAATATTGCCATATTTCCCACACTGCAGAGGCATCAGAACAACAGAAATTGATTTTCCTTTCATGTAGGCTAGACATGCATTTTTCCTTTTCATTAGAGAGAAATCCCAAGACACCTAAACTTCTGACTTATGTTCCCCAAATAAGGGATTAATTTGCATGGCCTAAATGAGGCTTTGGGGCATGAAATGCGCAAAAGATTCAAAGTGATGATAGATTGCTGAAACTAGTTTATGCTGAAACATTTGTTAGCAGTGAGATAGATGTGAGAAAGGATGCATGGAAATTATTGGGAAATACTGACATGGTAGGGCATCCAGAGATGAAGGCATGTGAAGCATGTTAGAGGGAGTAAGTACATAAGTACTCCTGGAAAGAGCAACAGAAAAAACAGTCATGGAAATATTGGCAGAAATTTAAAGAGGGAGATGATATAAATATGCTTAGTCTCCCACCAATACCCTTATGTTAACAATTAAGAGTCAATGGGAAGTGAGGAGAACTGTGCACTGTTTCATGACTCTTCTAACATCTCTTCCAAAAAGTTTTGGAAAACAAAACAGCTGCATACAGGAAAGTAGCTGACTGCTAGGCTTTATAGTCTAAAACAAGATTGTCATCAGCATACATTTAGCAAGTACCGTTTTTATATTAGATTATGAATGTTAGCTGTTTCTTGTAAAGAAATGAACCAACACACAGCAAAGCTTATATATTCAACAAAGTGGATAGAAATGCAGTTAATTAGAACTTAAATGCAGTTAATATCACCAGATCCTATTGTGGAGCAATATTCTCCAACTAAAATGGCTAACTAAGGTAAATTTTGCTATTAATTGCTCTAGAAAAAATCAGAAATCCATTATGGTCCTTGCATACTTTTAAAAATTCCTGGTTGGACTCCATCCTCTGGGCTCTTCATTCTAGAGCCCATCTCAGAAAACTGGCCAACCTACTGCCAAAGATTCTCTTGGCCTTTTCAGACAAGTGGATCCCATCACTCCCTAACAGGCAGCAATCATTTTTACAACTTTAATGAAAATTTCATATTGTTTCGGGACTTGTGGATTCATGTCAGTTGGAAATGCCTCTTAATATCATCGAGTCCATCCATTAACCTAGCATTGCCAAGTCCACTACTAAACCACATCCTTAATCACCACATCTATTTTTTAATGCCTCCAGGGATGGTGGCTTAACAGCTACCCTGAAGAGCTTGTTCCTGGAAACAGGAACTCTTTCAGTGAAGAAATTTTTTCTGATATCCAATTTAAACCTCTCCTGGTGATGCCTTGAAGTGGCTACCTGAAAACAGAGGCTAGACAAGATTAAGAGAGTAAAAGCAGGTATTTATTTGAAGGGCCTTCAAAGGTACACCTTGAGAGTCCAAAGCTTCAGAGGGGCTACACCCAAGATGGATGCTGGGTCACGGGTTTTTCACACTTTTATAAGTTTTGTCTATTTGCATATCAGGGTTAATTCTCCAATTATAATTTCAGGTAGTGATGCAACTACCCCAAGTTTGCTCCCTGTCAGGGGCTTTAGCTTACATATTTTGGGGCCTGGGACAACAAAGTGTCCTTGAGTTCAGGCCCAGAGAGGGTTTGTTATGTCTAACCAGCATGAGAGGACAGTAGCTAACAGGCTATATGAAGTTTCAGAGTTACATACTAAGCAGTACAGGATTTGAAAAATACAAAAGTTAAAACCTAAGGCATCTCTGGCAAAACTTGAAGCTGTTTTCTTTTGTCCTATCACTTGTTACTTGGGAGAGGAGACTGGCCTCCACCTCTAAGGTATAGAGAGCAAAAAGGTCCCCCTGAGCCTCTCTTTCTTCAGACTAAATAACCCCAGCTCCCTTAGCTGCTTCTCAACATAAGGAATTCTTCCTTTCTGAGGAAAACTGTGCCACGCCGAGCATTTATGGAAATGCATACATGCATTATTTCAATAATGTTTCTTTCTTTTCATTTTCTCTACTCCTCTTCTGTCTCACTGTCCCCTCTCTTTCTCGTCTACGCTGAAATACACGAATAATGTAAAAATATATGCATAATCCTAACAAATTTCAAGTATTATGCTTTGCTTCAACAGTCATCTTCAGACTCAGGAAACATGAAAATTAAATGTTCAAAAAGCATTTGATCTAGAGAACCTTGGCCTCAATTTTGTACTTTTCTGGATGTATTGTTACTTTTATAATTCAAGGGAGAGAGAGAAGGGGAAAAGGAGAAGTGAAGGGTGATATGAGGAAGGGGGATGAGAAGGAGAGAGTAGAGAGGGAGAAGAAATGGGAGAAGGAGAGCAAAGGAACTAACAGAACTTCATTATCCTAACTGAAGTATTCTACAAGTACTCTGCAGTTACTTTTTTTCTTTCCTTTAAATTTTCTTCATGTTCCTTTCATACGTACATATGTAAGAGATCAAGACTGCTTCCAATGGTCACAATCACTTCAACCAACGGACATTGGAACTGCAACAGTTAAGTCTTCGCCCTGGATCCATGAGTGGTGATACTTTTCTACTCTTATCCTTTCTTTCTCTTTCTTTCTTTTCCTTATGAATTTTTGGAAGTGTCCTTTTTATGCTTTTATATTGCTATATTTCTACAGATACTAATCAAAATGGCTACATACCTCCTTTCCATTGCAACCAAATTGTTCTAAAAAAGACCCTTACGTACATATATATATATATATATATATACACACAAACACTGAACATGAAGTGTTGTTTCGCTCCAATCCACCCCAAGGGATAGATTAACAAGAACCTGGGTTACCCTTGTCTTCACAGGCAGGTTGTAAGAACCTCTGTGGCACTTCATTGAATAGCTACCCTGTCCTTGCTTGTAACTCATCTGGAGAGATGAAAGCTGACTTCTACATCTGCTTACGCTGCTCCAGACATGCCTCCACATTTTGGCAAGCAAATCCCTGGTGCAAGGATCTGCCTCTAAAAGCATATATCAACTCCCTCATCTCTCATTTGGGTGATCCATTAAGTATTTGAAGTGTCATGTGTTCTACAAATGCTACATACCAATGCTAGTGGCTCACAGGATTTTGGAAGATGAAAGCAAAAACACTAAGCAGAGAACAGAGTGATGAAGAATGATAATGTACATTAGTGATTGCATTTCTGTGCTAAAGTAAGCCTCTCCTGGGCTAACTTGTTATGCAGATATTTCCCCTTTGGCTGACAGAGTACATCTGTTTCTGTTAGTCTCCTTGTTGTGCACAGCATATTTTACAAACCAAGCAATTAGAAAGGAGAATTTTGTCTTGATGTGCTGATGCTATGATGACTTGCTATTGGAATAAGATATTTTGCAATCAATAGTTAATTCTAAAATTATACCCAAGAAAAACAAACACATATTCCCTCTCTGCATGTAATTAGTACGAGTCTTGTATCTTTCAACAGGGAAAAGAAAGACACCTTCCATAATACACATTCTAATTACAAATTAATCCAATAGCTGAGAAAAATTTAAGTATGCCAAATGAGATCACCCTTGATAATAAGGTTATTTTTCTTGAAGCTGTTATTTGTAAACCTCTTTTTGCCTACGGGTATTGTAGTGAACGTGTTAAAGAATGATTCTTTTAACTTCTGCTTGTTAAAGAGAGTATAAACTTTTAATTTATAAACAGACCTCACTTCATTTACTCCTGCCTTTTTCACTACAATTATGTTCCTATAATTTAGTCTGTTTGGGGCTAGTCTGTATGACCATTTGAAAGATGGTCTAAAAGTCAGCACCCTTTCTCTACAGGCAAGTAACACTCTATTTGAAGAAGTGTAACCCTCCATTTTACTGGTAGCTCTCCTACTGGTTGAGCTGGTAGGATTTTGATTCTTACTCTTGACTTTTCAAATAGTTCAGGTTTGACTCATTTAACTCTTCATTTTACAGTTTCATAAATGATTTTGTAGCTTAAGGGAAAAAAGATTTTAATAATTTTTATTGTAGTGTCTCTTTATTTTTTTTTTTCAAAGTGATCGGACAACAAAGTGGCTATTACAACAATTGTGAGCTCAAACCCACTACACTGCCAGATATGAAATGTGATAACTCTATTTGAGTTCAAGACACAATTTTTTTGATTATGGAAAAACTGGTAAAAGATTTTAGACAGAGTTTTCATTCGTGTATACGAAAATAATATGTATGAATCAAAACTGTTATTATGGTCATTAGAAAAATACTCTTGATGATACGCTTCCTTTTCATTGTGAGACAGGCATTACTGCAAGCTAGGTGAATGTCTGCTTACCTCTGTTGGTTGACTGTAGTGTCTAGAAACCTGACTGGTATATTTGGGTTCTTATTGGTTAAATGGCATGTCATTCTAGATGGCTAATAGCATGTAATACCTCAATAGTATTCAAAGCAGTGTTTATTCGTGAAATGTATGCAGTTTTCAAAATAGTGACTGTTCCTGGGTATTACATGAGAAATATTGCATTTATCAATTTAAATATTTGGTCCAAAATTGAACCGAGTGTATAAAACTGGTATAAAAGTGTATAAAAATTGTATAAAAGTGTAAGAACTGTATAAAATTGAACAAAGTACATCAAACTGGTTGGGATGGAATCAGGCAATATAAGAAATAACAGAAAAAAGTAAGCCTCCTTGTTAAGATAATTCAGATTTATTATTGCTGTATACTATGCTAATTTGCCATATCTGCTGACATACGTACCATTAATTATGTTATCAAAGTGAAGTAACTGGAGCCAGGCAGAAAATCTGCAACTTCATCTACTATTTACATGTATTTTATAAATAAAAAGGAAAGCAGTGTTTCTCCAACATATTGCAAATACTTCATAAATAATTGCACAGGACAAACCTGCTTAAGCAAGAAGTCTACATTTCTGACATAAAAGCTTTTATTTTTCAGTTTACCCTAAATGGATATACAAATATGCATTTGGATTAGACTATAAGATGTTGCCTCTTAGCTACTTAGACAGACACAGATGGATGCACAGAAGAATCATTATTCAACTGAAGTAGCCAGGTTTTTGTCTTTGCAAAAGCTATTTTTACATTGTAAAATTGCTTCAGAGCAAACAGGCATTCTAAAGCTGAATAATATTTTAAAGAACAAAATGGAAAAATGGAAAAAGTTACTTGAGAAGTTTATTCAGGTGCTAGATTACTGGAATATACACACTAGGCAAAATGTTACTGTAATGAGGCTATGGGAAATCCTGCAGTGGATTTCACTGTGAATTATTGAACATACTGAAGACAGCTGTACAGGGAGTAAACTCTACAGGTTTTGTTCCATGTATTTGCCCTCATTGACTGAAACATCTACACAGTACCTTAGAGTCACTACTGTTGTGTAAATATCTGCATTGAAATCATGTAGATGAATCTTTGTGTTTTTCTCATAAGAATCTGATTTGGCTGATATTTGCCAAACTGGACAGAAGGTATGAGGGCTCAAACAGTCACCATTGTATTATAGTTATAGCATATATATATAACATTGTTATTATTATTAATATTACCATCCAGAGGGACTGGACAAGCTCAAGAATTGGGTTCATGTGAACCTCATGAGGTTCAACAAGGCCAAGTACAAGGTTCTTCCTGTGGACCAGGACAATCCCTAGTGTCAATATAGGCAGATAAAGAAGGAATTGAGCACACCCCTGCCAAGTAGGACTTGGGGGCTCAGAATAATGAAAAATTGGACATGAGCAGGCAATATGTGCTTAGAGCCCAGAAGCCCAATTGTACCCTGGGCTGCATCAAAAGACACATGGCCAGCAAGTCAATGGAGATGATTCTGCCTCACTGTTGCCCTCTGGTGAGACCCTACCTGAAGTACCATGTCCAGCTCTGAGCTACAGCTCAGCACAGCACAGGAAAGACAGGGACCTGTTGGAGGAGTTTTAGAGGAGGGCCACGAAAATGATCAGAATATTGGAACACTCTCCTATGAAGAAGGTCAGAGAGAGGTGGGGTTGTTTAGGAGAGCAGATGGCTCCAGGAAGAGCTCATTGTGGCCTTTCAATACCATAAGGGGTCTTACAAGGAAAATGGGGACAGACTTTTTAGTATGGCCCATTGCAATAGCACAAAGGGTGATCATAGAATCATAGAATGTTTTGGTTTGGAAAGGAACTTAAGATCACCTAGTTCTAAACGGCCTGCCATGGGCAGGAACATCTTTCATCAGTCCAGGTTGCTCAAAGCCCTATCCAACCTGATCTTGACCACTTTCAGGGACGGGGTATCCACAGCTTTTCTGGGAAACCTGTTGTAGTGCCACACCACCCTCACAGTAAAATATTTCTTCCTAATATCTACTGCAAACCTACTGAGTGGACTGAACCTGACACCTGGATGAGCCCCAAGCATGAGCCATAGCTTTGTCTGCAGTCTCTGACCCCATCTCCATCCCTGTTTCTGGCCCTGTGTCTGCTGGCTCCCATTAGGATTCCCCTGATTAGGTCCCCACCAGAAGTTTCAGGGGCTCAATGGCACCCCACACCCTGGACCTCTCATGGGGCAGCCCAGCTCCTGCTGACATATGTAACCACAGTTTGGAGAGAAGAGGAGGGAGAGCCACTGAGATGGAAATATTGAAGTGAGAGAAATGGAACGATAGAGGAATTTCAGAAAGCAATTTGGTCCATGAGAAACCTGAACAGAAATTTTAGTGGGTGAGATGGCATTACAACCCCTTTGGGGACCAAATGTCTGAAAATAAGCTTCTGTAGTTTGTTCACACCTTACTGACTGAAAGAAAGATAAATCATAGCCTTATCAAGGCATAAAATGAGAGTTCTTCTAGATTAAGAATTTTCTCTATATCTGGAAAAAAAACCAAAAAACATCTGTAGACACTAAAGGATATGTGAAGAAAGAGATACTATTGCTCTTAGTGGGGGAAAACATAAGAAAATATTTTAATAGTATTAATAGGGAAGAGAATGATAACTATTATATAAAAGTGTGGTAAAATGAAATATCATAATGAAGAGATAGAGCTGAAGAGAAAAATAGAAAAATACCAGAATTGAGGATTCATCTCTACTGAGCTATTGCGACGAGAGTATCATTATAATATCGCATCACACAATCTGCCAATGT
Source organism: Dicrurus megarhynchus (assembly GCA_013399195.1). NCBI lineage: Eukaryota > Metazoa > Chordata > Aves > Passeriformes > Dicruridae > Dicrurus > Dicrurus megarhynchus. The sequence goes on from VXAD01008432.1 coordinate 274,169, forward strand.
TCATCTTCTAACAATGCACACACAAAAAAAAGTGAATGTTTTAACTCATGCTGCTCAGAGTGATTTGAGAACATATTCTTATTAGAAAATACTGAGTTATCTTTGACATATATTTCTACTAAATATAAAAATTTAGGAAATCTCCTTCAATTAGAACTGTCTCATAGCATGTTTGTATTTTAAGTGTTGCAGAAAAATGATGCTAATAATGCAATGACTTTATATTTCCTTGAGAGAAAAAGATTGCACCATGATAGATTTTGTAATAAGTATGAGACAGCAAATTTTTCCTACTCTGTAGTATCATTAGTATGGAGATTGGTGATCTCTGTGATTAAGGTTGCCTCTTTGTTTCCTGATAAAGCTTTATTTAAGCTTTATTTTTGTATTGTTAAGACTTCCCTCTTGAAAATTGCTTTGTCTTGGTAATAGCCAGCTATAATCCAATTGCAAAGGACAAGGGGTTTTTTAGGTTTGAAGAAAATATGGAAAATTCATATGTTTTATATTTTCATTGTAAAATGGCTATTTGAAATGTTTTTTAAAAAAATGTGTATCTTCAGTTTATCATAGGTAAATTAGCTTCTTACAAGTCCCTTACTATTTTTTAATACAAATCTCTCCTTGCATACTTATGTGGGATCTGTTTGTTCCACAGTTATGCAATGTTTCTTTCTTTTATCAGTAGAAATAAAAGTAAATAAAAAGTAAAGAAGACATAAAAAGTTGGTGGTAATTGCCATTTTACTTAGAAATGAAGAAATACAAAGTTTCGTATTGGAATGATCTGGCACTGTGGGTCTGGTTATATTCTGCTGAAAACATAGAGGAAAGCTTTAAAAATATACTTGCAATTAAAAAGAATATGGTAATTTAATAAAAAATATTATTGTCATATTGAACAGCTTCATATCTTATCCTAGTACTGTGATGCCAGATTTCTTCACAGGCACATAACTTAATAAAGGGTTTTTTTTTTTTGCTGTACTAAAAAGACCAAAATCTTATAAAACATATGTGTCTGCATATTTTACATGTTTACACACATCCACACCTAAGAGTTACATGTGAGCTGCTCAGGAGAACAGCCATCTTACACAAGGCAAAGTATTGTGAGCAATTTTTCTCTGTGCAACATTTTAAATGAAGGACCCTGTTGAATAAGATCCATTAAGCATCCATACACTTGGTATGTAATCGATAAAAAGAAAGTAAAACCTTGACATTCCACCTCTCCAATGAAATCCAAAGAAGAAAAAGGTCCAAGAAAGGAGAGTATCCTGTTAACATAAAGTGGAAGGGGAACTAAATAAAAAATAAAAATACTGATGTATGAGAGAAAATTCTTGTAAGATACTCTTGTAATAATCTTGAAAATTAAAAAGTTTTTATTTTAACATGTTTTTTTGATTATCAAACTATAGGTAACTCTTCCTGGGGTAAGTGTTCATTCTAAAGTAAGGCTCAAACTTCCAGGTTTAGCACAAATTACAGCCTAGAAAGTAGAAGAAGAGGGCATTAGGCTTTGTGTAAAGAAGGGATAGAAGCAGCTGCTTAGTATTTTTTTTAACAAGTAGGAGATAGGAGAAGCTGTTTGAGAATCCCCCATCCACTGCAGAGTGGAGTCAATTGTCTATATTAGAAATAACCTTTCTTGTAGGTGGTAGATGACATACTGGACCTTAGCAGTGCTCCTGTGATTAGCCATACAAGAGAGCAGTGTGAGCAGCTCTTGGCATGACTGGAGAGCAGAGTTTGGGGCAATCACCATGAATGGCAACAGGCAGAACAAGAAATGTCAAGGAACAAAGCAAAGCTTAAAAGGATGACCAGCAAAAGAAGCAGAAAGAAACAATACATTGCACCATTTCGTAGAACCTGTTGATCACACGAGGTCAATTTTTTGCTTAGATTAGGCTCTGGATGTTTTATTATTATTATTATTATTATTATTATTATTATTATCATCATCATCTTTATCTTTATCTTTATTATCTTTATTATTATCTTTATTGTTGTTTTTTGTTTATTGCAACAAGACAAAGTGACAAACCTAGAAGCTGCCCCATTTTCAGAAAAAGAAGCTAACTTTAGTTCATTTAAATATTGTACTCTAATTTGTTCCATTACATTATTCATGTTTTTTTTCTTTAAAACACTTCACTTGGATAAAGTTCCCATCCAAACCTTGTGAAGATTAGACCAAACTTCTTAATGATCAGGTCATGGTTATGAGTGAAGAAATTTTTGTTATTTTTATCATGTTTTTGGATGCAAAATAGAGCCAGTGTTTTAAAATTGGACCTGGGTGATGGTGTTAGCTGTGAATTTTTGGCAGAGCGGTCATATAATCGAGGCCTACAGCCACAAATCTGAACTGCAAAGTCATGAAAATAGTCCAATGAGGTGATTAGCTCATAGTAAGTGCACAGCTAAATTGATAGATGACTACTGATCAGTGAAAAATTAATCTCTTGAAGATTCAAGTGCAATACCAATGTACACGTTGAAGGCAGTCATAGGTGCATCATGTTAAAAAAAGAAAACTTGTTATCTTAGGTCCCACAATGGCAAGTCTACACCAAACTCCATAATCTACCTCAGTACTCAAAAGTAAACCTGAGCTTGATTTAACTCATATGCCCAAAACAAACCTGAGCGTGATCTACATCTCCCCATGGAAGAAAAAATACTTCTCAGCTAAAAAATCATGACTTACTTGTGACATGAAGACTTTTTCTGTCGTTTCAGGGTGCTGTGCAACACTTCCTGTTTTAAAGAACATTCTGTAAGTATATTTTAATGTGGAGGACTTCTTTGTCCAAAATTCAATGTTATCTATTAAAATTTATGTTTTCCTGGAAATCAAATTATCTTTAAATAAAACATGTCAAATTAATTTTAATTTCTGTTTTGTTTTGTTTTGTTTTTTTAATGGTCCCCTCTAAATTGCTTAAACACAAGTAATATCTAAGAGAATACTGTAATGTAGAGACCATGAGACAGACAGACTTCAAGGGAAATACAATTCAGGTCTTGTCTTAGTCAAATTGATAGTACAGTCATCTATTTAGGAAAGGCACCATAGAACACCAAGAATAGATTTGCACCTCCTTTTGCATCACCAAACTAAACTTCAAAGTTGCTTTAGTGAATGCTTCTTCTCCATTGGTAGACATTCTTTTGCTCACTTCTTTATTGTTTTTTACTCAACCCTCCCATGTCTCTAGCTCTCCTTTAGGCTGCTTTTAATCTGGAATTATATTTCACAGCTACCATAACAACACCCTCTTTAGCATCCAAATTCTTTGTTGAGGCTGACATTTTAATTGAATTGAAAAATGGAATTGCTTTCCAAAAATAAAACATCTAAGCTAAAATGATACTGTGCTTGACCATATGTAGTATTACATAGTGGAATTTTCTGGTTTTTTATATCTTTGAGTACCTCCCGTTGGTTACTGCAAAAATAAAATGGACATAATATGCTTCAGTTTTGTGTCAAGGTGAGAACACGATCTACTACCACCACCTTCCCTTCTCTTCCAAACTCCTGACTGGATAGTTGTGAAGATAAATTGTTTGTGAAGTGCTGACATACATTAGTGGGGATCGCTATAAGAAAGTCCGTAACAAAATCAATAACTCTGCCCTCAGGGTAGCACTTAAATAGTGTGCCATAATTTGGCTTGAGGCCCTACCTTGAACAATGAGAATCAAACAAAAATATTGAGTGGCTGTGCATTAAGTGAGAACCATCTATTCTTTGCAGGGCATGAGGAAGGGCAAGGAACAGAACAACCCAATCTTCTGTTTTGAAATGACACTGTCTTTTATTTTAAAAAGAGAGTATTGCATAATATGTAAGCTAAGGATTATAGGGAAAAAAATAAAGCATAATTATGCAAATATATACATGCATATGCAAAAAGTGATTAAATTAAAATTATCAGCCATTTTACTTCTCACTTCTTCATAGCTTTTTATTAATTTCTCTTTTCTATTACTCTTCTTAAGATGACCTGAAGTAATGATTCACTTTTTGTTTGAACTTAAATCTACCTGTAGAGAATGTGATAGCCAAAGATTCCTTAAACTGGGTATCAGGGGAATCAGAACTGGATGACTTGCCATGACAAACATTTGTAGTTCTCCATATAGACTATTCTATAGCATGCCAAGATACAGTAAGCTGAGGGCTCACCTGCTCCATACATAAAGCCGTGCAGGCTTTAACTTGTCTTCTGGACCATCTTCTACTCAGCAGTACAGAATTTTCTTAATGATGATAAATTTGGTATCTGAAGTCAATTCCTTCCTTAATTCTTTTTCTAGGGAAAATAATGTATACAGTTGTTTAGTACAGTGTGCTATTTATTTTCAAGCACCCTTTCAGAGAGCGTTTGAACAAAACTAGGTACGAACCTTTGCAGGAGGATTGGTGGATTCTAATATAATTCTTGGATTACCAGTTTGTTCTACAGTCTTATCTAAACCAGTGTTGTCCTTGTTCTAGACATCTAACTCTCAATTAGTTAATCATCTAATTCCTTCTATAGTCAATAGCGGAAATAGAGTAGCTCCAGAGGATAATTACTCTCATCCCAAAGTACAACAGATAAATCACTGGATGCTTACTGTTTTACCTTTTCAGCTGCTTTAAAACAAGAGTGTGGTGACCAAGTTAGAGCTAGATGTCTATCTGTAGAATGTATTAAATATCTTGAGATTATTCCCACCTTGGTCTCCATTAATTGACTCCACGTGTTTTTTGACAAAGACTCTACATATCAAGCTGCCTGGTTCAGATTTTACAAGAGCATGAATTGGTATTTACAAAAATACATTTTTAATTAACACACCAGTTCTTTTCTTTTGAGTATTAAAATCTTACACAGTTTTCTGTAGATGTAATTTTTTGGTTTCTACTCTAAAATATATTCTGTATTATGATTACTTAGAGAATAGGCAAATGGTTTCAGTTTTAGTCCAAAAGTTTTGTATTATGCACCTTTTAATGCATAGGGAATGTCTACCTTAGTTTTTCAGAATACAAAAAATATCAGGTGTGTTCTTGAATTTATGGCAATCAAACACTTATTTTTAATTCCTTAAATTGAATATCTGTTAAACAAATAAAAAGTTATTGTTAGAGATTTTTCTAGCAATGCACACAATGACATTTCTAAGTAAGATCAGGAGCTTTTCTCAGGAAATTGAAGGTAAATGTGGACTGTCAGTATAGGCTAAGCTTATTCTATTAATTTAACCATTTTACAGCACAAAATAAATGCCAGGGAAAAAAATTGTGCCCAAAACCCACAACACTTTGCGTAGAGATTACTTCACTTGTCTGTAAGCCTTCCACTGAAAAAGAAAATGAACGAGCTGCTGTAGTTCATATATTTAAATGATATAAAAGGTAATCCTTTAGGAATGTAGAGAATCACAACTATAATGAACTAATGCTTCAAGAGAGAATGAAGGTTTCAAGTGGAATGAGATTTTTTTGTATCACTTTAGAAATTGAAGGACTTTCAACTAAGTCTTAAGCTTAGAGGACTAATATATGAAAGACAAAAAGAGCAAAATATGCAGATCTCAAAAAAAATTGTTAGGAATGCTGTGGCCATTGACAAAAAGTATAGCCAACTAAATTATTTATTATAAATACTATTAATTACAATTTAGCCTTTTTCTATCTATTAATTGCTTGCAAACTATTGCTGAGTGTGTGAATGTATTTCTTGTTCATATGTATTTGCCTATGGCCCATTCACAGCTGCTCACATTGATTAGTCACTATTTGTTATTTTTAGCGTATGATTGCTCATCTTATATGTATTGTTTTTGCTCTCAGATTGGTTCACACTGTACTATACTAAATGAGATAATAAAGAATACGGGATAATGGTGAATTATGACTTCCATCCTGTGTATGAATTTTAGGCAAATAATTATTCATACTAACTTCGAAAAGATATCCAGAATTCACAGACTTTTTTGGATGGCTAGTTGCAATCTGTGTAATCAGGAACAATGGACAATAATGGCTCACACTGCACAATTAACTCACTGCTGTGTATTAGTGAGGATATTTGTATATTATGATCTACATTATTTGACCAGCTGTTCCTACTCTGTTCATATGGGATCACAATGGCTCCCATAATCACCTATGCAGTATTAGTTACTTGGTTTTTAAAAGCTGTATTTTGCAGACAAAGAAGCTTGGTATAATAATAGGAAGAGCTCATTGTAACATGCTGACAGCTGGAGCTGGATGATAAATAAAGGAAAGATATTTTGAGTTAAGAAAATGTTCTGAACATTGGAAGTTCTTCCATAAATGATTACCATAAAACCACCATGAACTCATACTCTAGCCACACAAGAAGGATGAGGAAAAAGACTGAATGAGCAAAGAAAAACAGTAATTATTTCAGCTCAAGGGATGGGATGTAGCTGTTACAACAAACTGCAGAAACTTTTGTCATTATCCACTCTATCGCACTTAACCTCTGAATGAGTTAAGAAATATGTCACGTCTGTAGAACTGCAGGCTAACATTTCAGCTGTGCTACTTCTATACATCTTAAAAGTAGATAGAGAATGTATGTCAGTCATTGCATAATGAAAGGCAAGACAGATAGGTATCTCATTCAGACAATTTAAGCTAAGCCAAGATAAATGTTTTATACTGTCCTCTGAAGATGCCTATCTCTCTTCACTAGCTACTGCAATGTATTTGAACTTGCTGCATCATTTTTTGTATAGTTAAAATTAGTTTGGATTACTTGTGACATAGACACAAAAACTTCAGGGAGCAGCAAGATTCTTCTTTCTCCTAGGCTTTATTCTAAGGTGATGATTCTTTATGAAGTTCTCTGGGATGAAGTAGGAGTAGAAAGAAATTTTCTCAGGCTGAGAAATGCTTAATAATAGCAAGATTTTTTCTTCTATTGTATGCATAAAATTTATAACAAGCCTTTAGTATTAGGAACAGTTTGATTCTGAAATCTCAGAAATGTAAGAAAGTGGGTTCCTGGGTTGTTCTCCTTAATGTAGGTTTCAAAATTACACCTAAACACACTTGAGAATTCTAAATATTTTGCTTAATAGTACTGTGTATGTTTTTATATTAGTGATGGCAGTAACATCCCAGTTAGTTCCTTTAATATTCTTATTTACACAATTTTCTTTTTCTAGCCATTGTTTGTATTCACCTTGCAATAAATGTTCTTTCCCTGGAAGGTGATTTTATATTGTTATTTTTGAAATTTAGCTGAAGTTCTCATCTCAGAGTCTGGAATGAGAATTACAGACAAATGTTGATGGGATGCAGGGAAAAAAATCAGGTAGAAAAGCTCATGGCTCAAGATAAAAGATGGAAAGATCAGGTCCCAGACAAAAACCACTCAACTAGGAGAAGATATAATTATTTATTGCCAATTAAAGTGGATTTGGATGGTGAGAAACAAATTCTAAAAAATTGAAACAACTTCTTGCCCCCAGATCCTCAGTCTGAACATCATTCCTTCATTTTCCACTTCTCTACTTCTTCCCCTAATCTTCCAAGTGGCACTAGGAAATGGGGAATGGAGATTACTTTAAGTTCATAACAGTTCCTCTCTACCGCTCCTTCCTCTTCATGCCTTTCCTCTGCTTTACAATGGTACCTCTCCATGAGCTGCAGTTCTTGTCAGGAGCCTCCACCAGCTTGGCTTTTTCATCCATGTTTCCCTAGACCGTATCTATGTGCTGTAGGAAATACATCTCCACAGGTTACAGGGAAGAAAGTGCTCCAATGGGGCCTCATTCACAGGCTGTACAGGAATCTCTGCTCCAGCACCTGGTGCACCTCTTCTGCCTCCTTAACTAACCTTGGTCTGTAGGGCTGATTCTCACAAGTTTTTCCCCCCTTATTCCTCTGTTAAGGAGAAATATGTTTCTCCTGTTGGGTAAGGGAACCTCTCGTCTAAGAAATAGCTACTGTTTTTTGGTGGGGGTTTTGCTTGTTAACTTTTTAAAAAAACACCTGTATTTATGTATAGCCATTCTTTTATCCTCCTCTTTTTTTTTTCCCCTAGAGATGAATTTTAGTTTTCTCCAAAGAAAATAACAGATAGTTTCTTGCCTAATCAATGAAGTGCCCAAAATTAGGTTGGATGAGGCTGTGAGCAACTTGATCTAGTGGATAGCATCCCTGTCCATGGCAAGGGGTTTGGAACTAGATGATCTTTAAGGTCCCTTCCAACCCAAACCATTCTATGGTTCTATAATTTTATAACAAGCTGCACAATACAAAGTAGACAAAATTCTCTACTTATATTATTCACAGAAACCAGATGACTAATGTAACAGCCAATAAAATACCCCACCTCTCTATTTTAAAAAATAGAATTGAATGATAGGCATCATGAAAAAAAGTATTTTTTGTTAGCACTCATTATACAGAGCCAGCTTCTGATTTATGACAAATAATCAATAAGGTTCCTAGGCAATTCACTGCTACTAAATTGAGGCCTCCATCTGCTGACTGATTTATTAAATATATTATGAAATACTTTCCCTGATATAAAATCATATACATTCGATTTAGAAAAAGAGAGTTTCTTTGATGCATTTTTTATCATTTTCTAAGGAATAAATGATATTTCTGGGTGACAATTTCTTCTTAAATAATGAAGCAAGAGAGAAGAAGTGGAGAGTAGACATCTAGAGATGTTTATTTGTCTCCATTGATTGCACAGAAAACCTACAATAACTGGCTTGTACTACAAAATTTGATTTCTAAAATTAAAAAATTATTCAACATTAAAGAGTACACAACTTGCATGATTTTAAAAGTAAAGATTTAATGACTTTCTTAAAAGAGTACTATTCAAACAAGAAATAGAAATTTTCAAAAATTGAAATAAGACCAATTCAGGTAAAATGATGCTCCCAATAAGGGTAATTAACACGTTATTCTTAGGAACTGAATAATCCATTCCTGAGGTCTCCTGGCAGGACAAAGGTCTGAGCAATCTGAGCAAATTTCAAAGTTGTCTTGCTTTGACTGTGATTTTGGACTAGATGTCTTTCAAAAGTTCTTTCCACTGTAAGCACTTTCATATTCATAAGTGTTTACATTTATTTTGTCTTACCATTCATCTTATAATATATATCAATTTTATTTCTTTGTAATAATGATTCATCTTTTATGTAATTTTTCATGTCAAGGTATTAAGTAAATATTTTATGCCATTCTAGATGAATGAAAAACACTATGCATAAAGGCAGTCATATCCATAATTACTGCTAAATTCCAGAAACTTCATTTCATGGACTTAAAGCACCTTTGAACACAGAATACTCTCACATTACCTATTGTCAATGTCTGCATTTAATGACTGAGGATCCTGGTGACCTTTTAAATGTGTAATAGGTTTTCTATCTCTCCTCAAATTTCTGAAAATATTGGAAACTTCTCCATTAAGTGAGTGATGTAGTTTTACTGCCTTTCCATCCAAATATAATAAACCTTTTAATAAGAACATTATAATGAAGCAGTGATAAAATTGTACCTTAGCTGAAGGAAACATGAAGCAATTCTGTCAGGATTATCTGATGAGTAAGCAGCAACAATTCAATTTGACCAAGTGAAAGCCTCTGTCTCCAAGTTGTTTGTGCTACATGACCATTATGGTCAATAGAGAAAAAGAGACACTTACAGTAAGAAGTCAATTTCATTTTATATTACATGTATGAAGTAGATCAAATAAACAGCACTCTTACAATTGATTAAAAAGGAGCCTAAGAGTAATACTCAGATGTAAATGAATCACACGGCAATTCTTGACTCCCACTTAACAACCATTAGACTTGACTCCCACTTAGCAGCCATTAGATATGAAAAGATTTTGGAATGATAGTTTCAAAGGGATTTTCAAGGGCTAATTATGCTTTTATTCCAAACTTGAAAATGTAATTCTTTTTCTTCTCAAAAAATAAACTTAATTTTACTAATTTAGATTCAGAAGAATAATTAATAAAAATATTTAATATTGAAATAAACACAAATAACTTTGAAACCTGTTCTTGGCTTATTTTAAAATTAAATTTGATATTTTCACATTATTTCATGCATCTCAGTAAGAGCAGTGAAAAGTATTAAACAATAGAGTTTCAGAAATAACTTAAGAAGACTTAAAAAGATATCAGGCAATTTAATGAAATTCAGCTAAAAGAGGAAATAAATATGTATTTGGCTTAGAAGAAAATGCATTTTGCCATAGAAGGAATTTTGAGGAACACTTTTTTAACCAATTCCACGGAAGACGACGCTGTAGTGTCTTCTTTAGTTTTAACCATATCCTGATTATTGTAGTTAATCATGAAAACTGACACATATATTCTGAAAAGGAAAATCAGCTGCTATGTATGAAGACAAGCTTGTTATGTAGGTCACTGAATGATTCACAGTAAATTACTTATCAAGGGAATACAGTCTCATACTGAGTCGTCTCAGAGCAAATAACCTATTTAATTTTGAATAAATCTATAAAAAACTGTATAAATAGTCTTGTTCCCTGGGTTGCTCATGTTTATGATGAAATTTTTGTATGACACTGAACTTTTAGCTCCACCCTTAAGAACCAAGAAGGACAGGAGACAATCTGTGAAGACTGGGGAGTCAACAATAGTATGGACACAGCTGTGTTCCTGGATCAAATTATGCACAGCATTCACAAAGGAAAATTAAAATGTGTAAGGTCTCAAAGCTGATGCATTTAAGAAAAATATCAATTGATCTTTTAAAGTTAGGAGTTTGTAGAAGATATAGAATACTAAGAACAACAATTCCTAATTGTGTTGTTTACTTTAACATTTATTTGACATCCACCTTTTTATTTGCTTAGGAATGCTCTATTATTTTAAAGAACACTTCTGTTTCCAGGCAATGTACACTAGTGTTTCTGTGCTACTCTTTTTGTTTCCTCAGATTGCATAAATGAAACTTACAGCTTGGTTCTTGTTGACAATCACCATGAACGCCATGAAGACACCAGACTTAAATGTCTGCTTGCAAAAGCAGCCCACAACCAAAAATCATAGTGCTGGACAAACCATTCTGCTGCTTAATGTAGAATACAGATGTTTTTGGAGAAGGCAAATAAATCTGATGAGATAGTTTTTCCTTCCCCTACATCACTGTTTGACTACCCATCCCTATTCACCAGGCTCTGAGGAAAAGACATTCCAGAATTTCTGAGGATGCTGAGACTGGCCAAGCAATACTTCCTGCAAAAAAATTATTTTCTTTCATGGCTGCAAGATGGAAGTGTAAGTTCAGCCTAATTTTTTTAATCCTTACATCGCGGACAACTCTTCTGTCACCGTACACCCTCTCCAAGACTTTTAAATAGAATAAAAAATTTAAACAGTAAAAAGGGTGCTACAGCCTTTCATCCTACATCCTCACTCCTATTTACATTATTCTCTTGGGAGTTGGCTGCACAACACATTCAAGGCTTTCTAGTTCCAGACTGATAAAAGTCTGTAAATACTTAGAGTTGTTAAGTTCTGCTTTCACAGAATCATGGGAACATAAACAATTCAGTCTAGAAGGAATTTAAAATGTCTCTAATCCAAAGTCCTGCTCAAATTACGGTCATCTTTACAGTAAGACCATGTTGCTCAGGGCTTGATAAAGTCCTTGAAAACCTGCAAGGATGGAGTGTACACATGGTTTGACAAAAGGTTTTTTCCTTATCTCGAGCACAAATGAACCTCTCGCATCTCAGTTTATGCCTGTTGTTTTTCACCCTTCCACCTGCACTACTGCCATGGTTTTACCCCAGCCAGCAGCCAAGTACCATGCAGTCACATGCTGACTTCCCTACCCTTGAGACTAGGGATAGAATCAGAAGGCTAAAAGCTAAAAACTCATGGATTGAGATAAAGACAATCCAATAGGGAAAGCAAAACATGCATGCAAGCAAAGAAAAACAAGGAATTAATTCACTGCTTCCCATGGGCAGGCAGGCGTTCAGGAGATGCCCCATCATGCATAACGGTGATTTCATAAGACAAACACTGTCATTCCAAATGTCCATTCCTTTTTCCTTCTTGCCCCCAGCTTTATATACTGAGTGTGATGCCATATGATGTGAATATACCTATGGTTGGTTTGAATCATTTGTCCTGGCTGTGTTTCCTCCCAACTCCCCATGCAAGTCCTACCTCCTGGCCAGTGTGACGAAAAGCAGAAAAGACCTTGGCTCTATGTAAGCCCTGCTCAGCAATAACAAAAAACCTCTCTGTTATCACCACTGTGTTCAGTATATATCCGAAACACAGCTCCATACCAGCCACTGTGAAGAAAATTAACTGTACCCCATCCAAAACCAGCACAGGTGTTCTTCAGGCTTTTCACCCTGCAAGTAACCAGGAGCTGCTATAATGGACTCCTACAACTGTCTCTTCTGCAGGTTAAACCAGTCCCAGTTCCTTGGCCACTATTCAAAGGGCAAGTTCTTCAATCTTGACTGATCTGGTGACCCTACCCAAGACTTATCCCATTTTATCAATATCTTTCTTGTTTTAGAAGGAGCAGAGAGGAAATGGTCTCAAGTTGTTCCTAGAAAGGTTTAGATCAGATATTAAAAAAAGATTATTCACAGAAAGGGCTGTCAAGCATTCTAACACGCTGCCCAGGGAAGTGGTTGGTCGACATCCCTGGAGGTGTTTAAAAATTGTGTAGATGTGGCACCTGGGGACATGGTTTAGTGGTGGACAGATCAGTGTTAGGTTAATGGTTGTACTTGATGATCTTGAGTGTCTTTTTCAACCAGAATGATTTTATCATTCCATGGTTCTGTGATTCAAGGGGTAAACCACAAAGGGATAAACCACAAAGACCAAATATTTACCTTACGTATATGATGTAGAACAATGATGTTAGTAAAATAAATTTCTTTGGATTAGAATTAAATTGCTAAGAGTAACTGTACAAAGAGACAAAGCCTCAAGGATGTTCATTATTGTAGCAATAGCAAATGTGCTATTAATTACTTCAGAATCATATGACTCCATTTAGTCATTCTATATTGTGTAAGATTAGTCTAAATTGTTTGACAGTAAAATATCCTGTTGGCATAACACAATTATAACACACAAATGGTTTTTAAAAATGATAGTTATTTGATATACACTATTTCAGATAAATTGCTGTAGTCTCTAAATGAGCTTCTTATCAGAAATCTCTAGAATTTTTAGTTGTCCTATAATATACTTTTTATTTATTTAATTAATTTCTTTAATGTTAAGTATGGAATCTCTAATGACTAGAAATAAAGACAGCAATAGGCAAATAAAATTCACTGTATTTTTAAAATTAAACGAATGGAAAATGATTGGTCAATATGAAAAAATATCTAAGAGAGTGCTTTCAAAACTTACATGATAGTTTCTGAAAGATGCTGAGTTTTATTTGACAGTAGAGACAAACATGTTTAGTTGTAACAGAGTGGTCTCTCAAAATAGGAAATAACTTATGAAAAACAGGGGACAGTGGGGGGAAGGTGTCAGAAAAAGAAAAGGAACCAGATGTAAATCATATGAGCAATGATATCATTCCAAATTTTATCTGCCCAAGACTTCAGAGTGGGTCAATATTACTTTTTTAGTTTTATCAAGAGTGCACTTCTGAAGTGGATTTCCCAGCCGGCACCAACTACGTGTCTTTCTTGTGCTGCAGCTTACATAATGTTTTCTTACTATGTACTTCAGATTCCTTCAGAATTTAATTATTCTGAGAAATGCACCTTTGTAGGGAATCTGTGAACTTTACCATTAGCATGAATACATTACAAGCACTCCAAGAAAATGGTTGTGAATGCATGTAATGTATAGGGTAGGTTTTTAATGTTCTTCTCTGTAGTTCTCTTTATATCGAACCACACTATTTGCTAATGTAATCACTGCCTGAATTGTAAAACAATTTTGACAATGAGCCAGGGATACCACTTCAAACAAGCATTTACTAAATCATTTAATCAGTCTTCATAGATGCATGCATCTTCTAATGAATTGTTATTCCAGAGGGTTGTAATCAGTGACGCAGGGTCCAGTTGGAGTCCTGTCACTAGTGGTGTCCCCCAAGGCTCAACACTGGGCCCAGGATTCTTTAACTTATGCATCAATGACTTGGATGAAGGGACAGATGCCTCCTCAGAAAGTTTGCTGATGACACAAAGTTGTGAGGAGTGGCCTATGTCCCAGAGTGCTGTGCAACCCTTCAGAAGGACCTTGACAACAGCAGAGATGGGCAGAGAACAGCCATCTGAAATTCAACAAAGGCAAATATAGGGTTCTACATCTGGGGAAGAATAACCCCATGCATCAGCACAGGTTGGGGGTAGACCTGGAAAGCAGCTCTGCAGAGAAGGACCTGGGGGTCCTGGTGGATAGCAAGCTGTTCATGAGCCAGCAGTGAGCACTTATGGCCAAGAAGGCCAGTGGTATCCTGGGGTGCATTAAGAAGAACATTTTCAGCAGGTCACGGGAGGTGATCCTGACCCTCTACTCAGCCCTGGTGAGGCCACATCTGGAGTGCTGTGTCCAGTTCTGGGTTTCTCAGCACAAGAAAGGCATGGAGATCCTGGAGCAGGTCCAGCAGAAAGCAACAAAGGTAATTAAGGGACATTGAAAATAAATGAGATTTTAACAAGGAGACCTAAGAGAACAAGCATGAGATGACAGAGGCCTTGAAAAATACATGCATGAGGTTATGCTGGAGATTTGAGACCTATTTGAGATCAAATTATCAGTCTCTGCTCATTAATCAGTACAGCTTTTGGAGCCTGACAAAACCTCCTTCAAAAACAGCAAAGTATTTGTGTTAAAAAACTTAGAAAATATTCTAAATAAATCCAAGAGAACAACCTCTGCTCAGAATTCTTTCATCAAAGACCTCAAGACAGGGGTGACCTCCTGCAGTCTCACCCCATTCTTATTGAAGAAGTCTAGTGTCACTGACCTTAGAATACATAAGAGCCTGGAAAGAGTGAAAGAGGGAAAGAAAGAAAGAGTGAGAGAAAGAAGGAAACACAGAAGAAAGAAACTTGTGTGCATATCAATTCTATTATTTTGGAACAAGCTCTAGTAGTTGCATAATTTGGGCTTAATTTAACCTATCGTGACTGAATTACTGCAACTTTACAAGATTATCAGTTAGTTCTTGGCTCCACATATAAAATATGTTTCTTTAGCACACATAAAATGAACATGATATTTGGTCTTGTGCCTTGCCTTTGAGGCATTGTTGAAATTTGGATGCAATGAAATGTCCATCCTAAATTAGTCCTCAGGGCTGCATTTTAAGCTGATGATTCTGTTTGTCCTAAAATAATTAAGATGAGCTGTCCTAAATAAGCTCTTCAGATTCTTCCACAGTCATTTATATGACAAGATCAGGTTAAATTCTTGTGCTTTTGATGGTTTAAACTAGATGGGAAGACTCTCATTTGTAGTATTAAAACCACCTTCCTTTCAACGTATAAATCTGAATATCCACCTTATTTTGGTTCTTTTGCTACTAGCCCAGCAAAATAATAGGTTTATCACTAGGAGGTAAATCAGAGTAGTCTGGAAAATTTCAGAACTGTAAAAGATTTGGAGTGAAATTACAGGATTAGGAAAGGATGTTCTCTGTTACTTGTCTGCGGCACTTTATAGCATTTACCTTAATGAATCATAAATGGTATAAGCCGAAAATATACCTTTTCAGTGTTATTTTTTGTCCTGATACTCTTACTACTTGATATCTTTAGAATGCTAAAACACAGATTCTTCTGTAAGATGAGACAGTGCCAAGGAAAAGCAGTCTGACCCTTGTTGTAATTTAATAGTTGCATTGGATCACAGATTTTATGATGGTCCTCCTCCCCACCATGCACAGAAAGATGCACATTTTGAGGAAATGTTGTGTTCTAAGGGATGAGTTATGGTTTTGTAAATATTGGAGGTGGCAAATTAAGAGCAATGTTGCAATGCAAAAATTAGTGCAACCACTTGTTTAATTTGAGTAAATGTATTTTATTTATTTATTTATTTATTTATTTATTTTAAAAAATAATGTTATGAATTGTGATTTTAAAGTAATTTTTATCTAGGGAGAATTTATGAATTGTGAATGCAAACTTCTAGACATTGCTGAAAGTCTATATTCTAATACAAACCAAATACCACTGAAGACTGGAAAACTGACACTTTTCTTCATTGTTGAATCAACCTGGCATCTGCACCTTCAGCAGTGATATTTATTAATTGGAACTGCAGTGCAGTGGAGATGTCTCCGAGATGTGAGATTGTGTTCTCAGTTCTCTCATACTGTGCCCCAGTATCTTTACTCTTGTTCTTTCTCTCCCACTGTTGACTTCTCTTTAACTGAATTGCATGGTAGCAGGAGATTGTTTTCATAGTTATGATGCCTGGCCAAGGAAAAAGAACTTGACAACTCCTTAAAATGGCATTCTATTATGGATATTTGGAGAAAAACAATAGCAATCAAACTCACCTAATACATTCCCAACAAGCACATGACCATGCTGGATGAGCCAGCACAAGAACCTAGATGTTAGCTGTAGTTTCTGACATTTTCTAATTTTACCAGTTATTCTTTTTACAGATACCTTTTTGTTTTTCTGCTCTGCTAAGAAGCAAAACTGGACAATATGATTCAGTAAAATGCTACATCCTTGTGCTGGTGTTGTCATTCTGATGAGACTTTGGAAACAACTTATAAAACCTAAGATTGCCCACCACATTATAAAGGTAAATCATTACTTTTGTGCTTCATGGTATTAAAAGCTGTGGAAGCTGCTGATTCACAATACTATTCTTGCAAAAAACCCATTCCATAATCTCAGAATGGTAAAATTCTTTTAAACGGAGAACTAAGCAGGAATTTGGTATACTTTCCATTAGTTTTTAGACAGCTTATAATTCCTTAAAAACTGGGCATCTACTTAAGAAAATTAATCCTACCAGCTCTTTCTGTAGTCACCATTTACTAATTTTGCTCTCCAGTTTCTGGAAAGATCAAAATTTGAGTTATTAAAATACCCTTAAGGAAAAACTACAGAAATATGATGAAGAACCTTGACTTTATAATTTCTTTTACCTCAATACCTGGAACACAGACTTCAGTTACAGTAGTATGAATTTGTTTTACAAGCTGGAATGTTAGGGTATTCCCTAAGTACCAGGGCCCAATTCTGCTCATGAAGTTCTGTAAACTGTTGGATTAGTGTCAGGCTCATTTTGGCTAAAAACTGGAAGCATGGATTATTGCAGGCTAAATCCTGTAGTCTTAGCTGTTCAAAAATTCCTTTGACTTCCTTGCTGAGGACAAAACTAATCACAAATTTCAACATGAATAATTGAATCCTGATTCATTAGTACCATTTAACTGAAACACATGCTTTGTTTCTTTTAGAATTGAAAAGATTAATATTTCTTGCTGATAAGTGAGGGAGTTTCTTTCTTGGTGTGTTTTTGCTTGTGAGTTCTTCTCATTGCAACCTTTCATTACAACTTTTACTGCAGGAAAGTAGTTGTAGAAAACAAAGTTTTATTTGCATTTTATTTTAATTAAACAAATATAAAAAAAAATATTCCAAATATTCACTGGTTTCATTTATCTCAATTCCTTCATATGCCACTTGGTAATGTGTCGTCTTTGAGCACCTTAAATTAAGCAACTTAGCTTTTCCTCTCACTATTTTTGCATCTTTTTGGAGCAATAATTGTTCCTTCTCACCAACCATCCTGAAGCTGGAAAAACAAATTATTTTTCCCCCTGCTGACACTGAATATCACAAACTTCAGTGGATTTCTGATTATGTACTCAAGCTCAAGCAGTTTTCTTCCATTTTCAATTTTTTAGGACCTTTTTCTGTATTGCAGATGCATCTTCCCATCTAAGAATTCAAATCACGTATGTCCAATAGTGTTTGATGCCTGGGTCCCACTATGCCTCCTGTGGTTCAGCACAAAATTGCTTTTTTGTCTTCAAAATAGAATGAGAGCATGAGCTCTTTCTTTTTGGTAGCCTAAATGATGAAAAAAAAAAGATTACAGAGCTGGAGGAGATTTTATTTTGAGCTAGTATGTGTCAAAATGAACTTTCATGGTCTACTGATTCAAGAAAATCAAAATGTCATCGAAGGGAAGTGATATTTCAGTGTATGCAACCCATCACTTTATTTTAATATATCTAACTCTGTATTTGACTCTGCATAGACTGCACACTAAAGCGTTTGGCCTTATGCAGAAATAAACAAAATATAGCTACATGAAAAATAATGGAAAATTACAAAAGTTAAAAAAAATTGATGAGAAAATAAACATGCAATTCTAATAGAAATCTCTTTTACAAAGAAGTGTTAAATATTACTGGAAATTCTTTTTCAATTGCACCACTTATGCTTGTTAAGACAATATACTGCTGCTAAAAGATTTTCCCTTATGATTAATGAGTTCATTTAAAGAGTCCCAAAATCCCAAACACTTGAGGTGTGGAGTATAGCCTTCAACTTTATATGACCTCTTTGTGCAGACAATATTAGTTATCTAGTTGGATTTTACAGGGCTTCATATTATAAAAAAAGATGTTATTGTGTTACCAGTATTCCAATTCCTATGAGTTTTGCTTTTATTTACATACTGAAACTTTTGGTATAATAAAATTAAATTATATTGGTGGGGTGGCTGCATTATAAATATGTCTGTAAAACAAATAAACAAGTGTGCATAGCATGTGTGCAGAAAAAAACAGGGAGAGAAACAGAAATATATAAAGTCAAAAAATAATTTATACTGGAGGTCTTATTAGTGATTGAAAGTCAAAAAGAAAAAGCAAACCAAATCAAAACCCAACAAACCAACCAACCAACCAATCACATTTCAGTAGTTAAAAAGCTTGACTTGTAGAGTAATTAAGGCACTCGTTTTGGATTCAGTGAAAGTTATATCTGATTAATACTGGATGTCCTTTTAGTTTAACTGAATACTTTTATAGGCCTAATTTTTCACTTTTCTCCTGGTTTAGATTCTTAGTTGAGTACATAATAAGGATACAGGGACATAAATGTAAACATGCAAGTTTGAACAAACTGACTATTTTCTTACATTCATTTAATTATTTTCTGTGGGTTTTGATCTATTAAATTATTAATGTGCTTAAGTTCTTTGAATATTTGATAAATTTATGGAGCTTACCCCATCAAATTTTGCCATATAAAATACGTTGAATTGAAACACTTGTCTGGATTTTGTCATCTTCTAACAAAAGATGTTATTCTGTAATATACTTTGTTTTCTATAACGTTCCATAAGTTCTACCGTAGGCATATCTGGAAGCTGCAACTTGAATAAAGCTTCTCTTTCTCAATTTTCTATCTCATTCAGTCACTAGTCTATCAAGACAGCCTTTTTTTTTTATGTGTCTCCAGCACTAGGTACAATTTGGCTGATTTATAGGGGGAAAAAAGAATGAATATTTTACCTCTTGTCAATTATTTCAGGAATTCTAAAAGACCACAGCTTTGTAAATTGTTTGGAGCATGTCCCTACACATCTGCAAATGCACAGAGACATAACCCACTGCTTAAGAGATGATGATCTTAGGAGGAGGTAACATAATAGACCACATCTTCTGAAAATATGTTTGTCTATCAGTCTATCAACATAGTGAACTATATATAGAAAGATGCTCAGCTGTAGATTTTAAATACATTTTACCTTTTCTTCTTACATGAAAGTCTTATAACAGCCATTGTCTCACTGAAGAACAGCAAGCCACCTTTATGAAAAACCTGTTCACATTCTAGATTAAGTAATTGCATGTAAAAAGTAAAAGAATTGAATCTGAGACTTTTAGTGATTAAAAATATTATATTGATTTCTTCCAAAAAATTCAATAGATCTATTTCTTTCAAAATGATACAGAAACAAGAAGTATTTGAAACTTCAAAATTATCTTACCCAATATCTAGAAATAACGTGTACTCTTTTTCAAGGATAACCATTTTTGATGGCATATAGAATACTAATATTTAATTTAAAAAAATAGATAAAATTATATTTTTTATTTAAATTATGACATTTATATAAAGATATTTAATTTTCAGCAGACTTGTATTTCTCTCTGTTTCTTTGTATTGATACACATATTTATATACATATGGACATAAAAATATTTATAGACATTAAGGTAAAATTAAAACATTGTTTAGGCTGAGATGTTTAAGACTTTTTGACACAAATCCAATTAATAATTCAATGAAAAGCTAAAAAAATAGAAGCAATTATTTGCTGTGTCTGCACCATTGTAACTAAAGATACAATAAATATTAAAAACCAAGAAGAGAAAGAATGCCAAAACCCCCCATTGCTTTTAAAAAAATTTTAATATAATATATGTAGTGGTAGATTGGATATGTTTCAGGAGTCATTAATTAATCCCTTCGGGAATATTCCCATTTAGGCTGTCTGATGGGAGGGAATTTGTTTTGTAAGATTTCACATTTCTAGGTGTCTGAGTTTAAACCACAGAGGAGATTAGAGTAATTAAAATCACCAAAATGTACTTGTAGGGTATTTATTTGTTCATTGGGAATTAAATTATTTTCCCTATCTTGCATGACAGTCCTATCTAGTTGTGCAGAATGTATCCTAAACAATGGAGTGTGGACAATTTTTTCTCCTGTATTCAATCACTGTCTTCAGAATAGGATGAAAGCTTATCTTCCACTGAGGAAGTGTGCTTGGAACCAGTGCATGTCTTCTGCAGAGCTATCGCTTTCCAGATCACCTTGGAATGAGAAACAGAGATTCTGAGAGTTGAGTTGGAAGTAAAGAAACGTCAACAGTTTTCATAGTGGCATAAGGGTAAGGGTCCTGTTAGACAAGACAGTTAAATAAAAGGTTGTAAATCGATCCCTGTTTCTTAATCAAGCAGCTTTGTACCACATTGCTTAGGCCCAGAGCAGTTTTAAGGTTTTTTTGGAAATAAGACACTTCATATGTTCCAAAAGAGGGTCAGAGAGAAAGCTAATAAATAAGTTGGATAAACTACTTGTTTTTTTGCTGTCAATGGTTTTCCTTATTTTATGTTTTTTTGTACTGTTTTAATGTAAAGAGTTTTAAAGGCATTCATTTGCAAAAGAAGTGCCCAGATGGTGCCAGTAGTTTTTACAAAACCCAAAATCACAAAAACCTACCTCCAAACACATACACAAACAAACCAAGCAGAAAATAAAGTGCACACTGGAATAGGATTCCCTATTGTCGTGGTATCCTTCAGTGGGAATGATATTCCCAAACTCTCAGAGGAGGGTGTGTGGCACCTAGGTGTAAGTGCAGAAAACATGCTGTATGGGAAAGACCCTCTAAAGGATAAAGTCTTTTTATATATATATATAGTGTAAATAAATAGCCCTCTCCTCTTAGTATTATCTTACTAAGTAATAGCACACTCTTTATTTTTTGCTTGTTCTTTTAAACTCTTGTTGTATTATATGCCTGTGAGCCCATGTACAAGTAGAGGCCCACCTGGTAGCAACATAAAGATATATGTTTACCTTCACAGTTATTGAGGAATGTTAACAGTTCCAAAAAAAATACTAAGCACAAAAAGCCTCATTGAAAACCAAATGGCATAAATGAAGACAGATATTCCTTAAAGTGTTAACATCATGTGACAAATTTCAAACATTATTGAGAGAGTCAGTGGGAAACATCAGATAACATTGAATGTTTTCATTTCCACCAAAATAAAAAAATAAAATAAACACCTAGACGGATAAATTGACAAAGGATGGACTCATGAATAGATGACCCTATATCAAAGAGTATACTTTTATATTGAGCCTAATTTATTCTTAACAAACTAGACTGAGATATTTCTGACACCATATTAAGTTGCAAAGAATGTGAAGTGGAAGTCTACCACTCATGTTAAATTTGATGAAGAAGCAGGTTCTTACATTTTATAAAGAAGTTATAGAATCCTATAGTTTATAAAGAAATACTAATGAAGTAAAAGAGTGACTAGAAGAAAATAGATTAAAAGGTTCCTAACCTAACATTATCAAGGAACAAGAACAAGGGACAGAACAACTTCCAGAAGAGCACTGGGCTGCAGTGGCATGGAAGAGTTTATGAATACTTGCCTACTTTATTTTCATTATTTGCACTATAATTTAAATAAGCATATTTTGTATTTACCAATACAGAAGTCAAAATATAACTGATAGAGTGCGCTATTCTAATAGTTCTCTAAAGTGGTATTGGTGAATTAGGATATCCATTCAACTTCACTGATGGGATCACTTTTAGGATCAGCTGTGAACTGGATGAAAATACGTTGTTAACCAGCTGGCTGGATTGGCATGCGGTAGGGTTCTTTGGTATACAAAAGGTATATAACCTTTTTCCAATGGAAAACTTCTGTTCAAGTAACGATCAGTGAATTTTTATCTGATACATTTATATGAGTTGAAATTAAGAGTTTAGGAGGTTGCAATTTTACTTTAATTATTGTGACCTAATGAAATTATTTTTTGGAAATCAATATTGATCCTAAATTCTCCTCAATCCTGAACTAATCCATATCATTAAAGTCAGGCTTAACTTAGTGTTGTTTAAAAAGTGTTTTTCTGTTTCCAGTTTTAAACATTCTGGTCTAGTCCCACTTAAATAGATTTTTCGCCAATGACAACATTAAGTAGTTTAATTCTAACTGATCTGCACAAATGTATCCCAAACAATAACGGAAGGTAATGAATGCTGAACGAAACTGGTTATCCTGCTTATTCTTAAAAATTTAGGCTTTGCATCAATCTTTTGAATCCCTTTGAGGTTTGTATTGGGTGCCAGATTTAATACAGACTTATCCTCCATGTGTCACTAGCACAACATCTACATTCTATAAATATTTGTAAAGAGAACTTTACATAAAAAGTGATTTGGTTCTGCAAGTTAAATTGAGAATTACAGAAATTATTAGCAAGGAGATAATTTTCCAATATATTAGGAAGATGCTTAGCCTCCTCGACTGTTTTTTGTCTGCTGTACTGTATTTTCAGCAGATATCTAACAAGTTGAAGTCACCTATAAGAAGAAGAGCTAGTGATCACAAGACTACCCCCAGCTGCTTATAGAATATGTCTTGTCTCTAAATTATGTGGGGAATTACCAACATAATGACATAAAATAAGAGGAAACAAAAGCATGAATTTGCTTCTTATTTTAAAGCTTTTTGTTGTATCAGCATCAAGCAGATATCTATTTTTGACATTTCTCTACTGTTAGTAGATGGAAATTCAAAATGCTGCTGTAAAAGGGAGAAAAAAAATTAACTATAAATCAATCTACATCGCTGCATATACGGTATAGAATGCACTTTAAAAGGTGTGTATTGGGTTAGTGTGGCAAGGTTTTGGCAGTATGAAGGGGTGGCCACCTGAGAAGTTCTTTGTAAACTATAGAGTGTGGGAGTGACTCACACTGGAAAAGTTCATGGAGGACTGTCTCCTGTGGCAGTGAACTCACACTGGAGCAGGAAGCAGCAGCAGAGCAGAAGAGACAATGTGTGATGAAGTGACCACAGCCCTCATTTCCCATCCCCCTGCTCTGCTAAGAAGTGAGGACATAGAGAATTGTGAATAAAGTTAAGGTCAGAAAGAAGGGAGTTGTGGGGGTAAGGTGTTTTAAAGATTTGATTTCATTTCTCATTGTAATACTCTGTTTGATTGCTGATCAATTCAATTAATTTTCCCCAGTCTGTTATCCCTATGACAGTATGAGGAATGATGAGTGACCTCTTCCTGTTCTCGTCTTGATCCATCAGCTTTTCTTAATATTTTCTCTCCTCTGTCTGATTGAGGAGGGGGAGTGACAGAATGGCTTTGCTGGGCACCTGGCATCAGCCAGGGTTATACCACCACATTTTTACCAATAACAGGATACTGAGTATATGTATGTAACAGGAATTAACTAAAGTGTTAATTTTTAATGAGCATTTGGATATTCATAGCAATAGAATTAAAATTCCCTGAAATTATTTGTTTTATTATATGAGTTGTAAAAGGTATATCAAAGAAATGAAGAAACAGTATTGGCAATTGGAAAGTGTGATAGGTACTTTTTCAAGATTAAATTCAAATCAGAATCAGTGAATGAGCTAATTCTTTCCTTATATTCCCATAATATTTTGAATACCAATATCATTTTGCAAACATTTAAGTGGGAAGTGCAATATTCTTAATAGTGGGGCTTCAGTTTTATAGTCTCTTCTTTCATTATCTATGATAAAAGTAACTTCTATAAAGAAGTCATCACTTTCCACTGTCCCTTTACTCCACTTTCAGCCCATGAATTGAATTACTTTAATTTTTTTTCCTCATATGTGAAGTCTGGTATAATATCCGCTTAGCAGTATCTTCTGATCATGTTCCAGAGACGAATAAAGCAGCAAGTTGTAGTTATAAGATAGTGAGGAAATTGGATAAAAAATGGATGATCATTTTAATAATAGAGGTTCAGATTCTTTTTTGTAATTCACAGTAGAATGCAACTTGATATTCTTTCTTTGGCAACTTACACTACAATATGACAAAATATTAATATAACAAAAATATTAATATGACAAAATACAAATGAAAATATAAAAGTAATGGTATTTTATAAAATCTCAGATATTGGGAATCTGTGATAGTTATGATAAGAAAAAATTTGAAGGAAACTGCTCAGGAATCTTTCATCAAGTAATAAATATAATTTTTAGAATTCTAACTTAATTTGCCTCTATTCATATATACACACACATGCATGCAACTGTGTCAAAGTCAAGATTAGAACTGAATGCCTTTTGATTTTAATTACTGAAATAGTGATTCAAAATTGGATAACTTCACAGAAGATAGAGGATTTATGTCAAGGAGCTGCCAATGCCCAGTGAAATTCAGAACCCAGGGTTTTTTTCCTAGTCTATTTACATCAAATCCAGTCCACTCTAGCACCAAGGAGGAAGTAGGTCCTTTTCCAAATCTGACAACCAGCAAATTGGAGTCCACACTGCAGAGGCAGATACTCAAACACAGGCACATGCACACACACACAGAACATCAACTTGGCTCATCACAGAGCATTGGTTTAACAGCACCCAAATAAACACCAATTGCTCTCACGTAAATATGAACACAGACACCAGCACAGGGCTGTTCGTCTTTCCAGTGACTAAGGGTCACTGGTGGATGCACACATCCTGTCAACCCAAACTATCTAGATTTAGCAGCCAACGACTGACAAATATCCATGAAATATCAGGATGACCTTATTTAAGTCTGCTTAATGTCTGTGCCCAGATCCCACATCATTTATAAAGTCATTGGCTCAAGGGCTGTTTTATTTTCAGATGTGGGTCTCCTGCTCATTGTCTGGTCATTTGTTAGCAAATTACACATACACTCAACAGCTGGCTGTATCAGTCTGTATCTCCAGCTGCCAGCACCTAAACCTCTCTTCACACATGCATATTATGACTGAGATCACACAAAACCCAAGTTTGCAACATGACTCAGTAAGAAGATAGGACAGATTGCAGTGATCAGGGGCAGGGTTCAAATGGAAAAATGTGCTTGCTTACAGTTGACCAGCCATTTTTTCTCCCTCTTCTCTCTGTTTTCCCATGCTTGTTCTTTGTCCGTATGCCTTGATCCTTTCCCTTTCCTATCCTTGCTAACTCTCAAAAAAAATGTGTCAAAACCTAAATTTTTTTCACTGGTCCCAGTTTTCCTATATATATATTTCCTATATCCGTACCCAGATCGGGTGTTTCCAATACCATTACGAAGGCAATTTCAGTCTTCCATCACATCACCAGTGGGATTACATGAGATTCTCGTCCCCAAAGCCGTGTGCCTCCCTGTATTGGGTCTGGCTAGGATGGAGCTCATTTTCCCTTAGCAGCCCTCACAGTGCTGTGCTTTGCATTGGTAATGCTCCAGTGTTTTGGCTACTGCTGAGCAGAGCTGGCACATTGGTGCTGTCTCCCTAGCATTCCTCCTCATCAAGGGGCTATGGGTGGGCAAGATCCTGGGAGGGGACACAATCAGGGCAGCTGACCCAAATTAACGAAAGGGATTTTCCACACCACAAAAAGTCAGCTCAGATATAAAAGCTGAGGGAAAGAGGAGAGGGGGGAATTTGTTGTTTACAATGTTTGCCTTCCTGAGCAAATATTTTGTGTGCTGAAACCCTGCTTCCTGGGAAGTGGCTGGAAGTCAACTCCTGATGGGAAGCAGAGAATTTTTTTTTTTCCCATTTGTGCAGGCACAGGCTTTCAGTTTTACTTTAGTAGACTGCTTTCTCAAAACCTACAAATAGTTTTCCATCTTATTTTTTCTCCCCTGTCCAGCTGGGAAGGGGGAGTGATAGAGCTGAATTTCCATCTTGAATGTTTCACAAGGACAGAATTTTCAATGTGTTTAGAAGCTTCTTGATATATTCGTGCAATATGCCCTGTACTTGGACTTTTTTCTCTCTAAAATAATATTCCTAGAGAAGAATATTGCAATTAAAATATAACTATTTTGCAATTTCAGACAGGTTACCCAGTGATCTTCAGTAATCATTAATTGGTAATCAATGTATTTTTTCCTGATCCATAATTTATTAATACAGCCAGGGAGTTAGAATCAATTATGCTAACCTTGCTAAGCCAAACATTATACAACTAGTCAAAGCTAATCACAGAAGCTTCACTTGAAGTAATGTAGTGTTAATAGATGCCTTTTATTCCTTCAAGTGTACACATTTCTTTTTGTGCTATGATAGTAAATATAAATAATCAAAAGTTCTGCAATGGCATGATAAATGAAAGATGAAAAGTCACAGATATAGTGGGATTTTTTTTTCCTATTGTGCTGTTGTTTCCTGAAAATTAATGAATTATAATAATCATTAGCAAAGAATAGATTTTTTTTTGTGGTGGTTGGTGGCATTTTGTTTGTTTTGGGGTTTTTTGTCAATGCTGTTGGAGCTTTGTTTTATTATTTGAAGTGTTCCTCTTAAATGCAAATAATTACAAACAAAAGAAAAAAAAAGAAACATTTTAAGACTCTCTTTTTTCCTATATTCCTGCTGGAAATAGCATGTACATGAAACACATTTTTTCATTTCTGTACACTAATGGGATGGTTTCATAAAAAAGAGTTTATCAATGATAGCTTTTATGCGTTACTGTAATAAGTTTCCTGTGAAAATATATTTTAACAGGGAACAGAAGAGTACTAAGAAAAAAGCAAGGACCAATGAAAAATTTATGTATTAAAAATGTAAGAACAGAAATAAAATATTTTTATATTTTCCATCAAGTATTTGAATCACAAAATTCATCATCCACAGATCATTAGTATAAAAAGAGATTTTTGAACCATATGTCAATCAATCTTAGTCTTCAAATGACATCTTTCTTAGATTAAGTTCATTCTGATTAGATGAGGCTTTATGGTGCCTTAATGAAATTAATACAAACTGCATTTTGGGAATCATAAACATGTAACCCATTGCCAGAGATTCAAAACAAAACTGAGTTCATTAGAAACCCTGTACCTTTAGATATCTCAAGGAGGGATATAAAAAAACCCACTGTTTGTACAGTTTTTGTCTTACAGTTTCAGAAACAGGAGAAAACTTTCAGTAGACATGTTGAACCTCCCAGGAAAATTGCCAACACTATTAGACAGTTACAGTATTTCTGACTAAGACAAATTCTCTAAACTTAGCTAAAATTAATGATTTTAAAATACTTCTTCCAGCAAGTTTAAAGGCATTACATATGTTATGTGTTGAATGAATTTGCTTCCTAACTTACCATTGGATCAATACTACGTCTGTGTCTACATTTTGTGACATGGTGAGATAAGCTGGCTTACTGAAACTCTTCTTCCCAAAGACAAGAAAATCATTACTACATTTTAGTAGCCAAACAGAAACATGACCTGAGAGTTTAGCACCTTGTGTACGGATATAATGAACTGTGTTGCTTTTGTGTGGCAAGGTTTTGGAAGTGGGACAGATTGCAGGGATGGCTTCTGTGAGAAAAGTAGCTGTCTCCATGTTACACTGAGACAGTTCTAACTGGCTTCAAGAGGGATCCACTGCTGGCCAAACAGAGACAATCAATGATGTTGTAAGTTCCTCTGTCATAATATATTTAAGAAAGGCTAAAAATCACTGTGCAGCACTGTGTGAGAGAGCAGAGAGATGTGAGAGGAACAGCTCTGCAGACATCAAGATCAGTGAAGAAGGAGGGGGAGGAAGTGCTCCAGGCAAGGAAGCAAAGATTCCTAAAGTCTGTGGAGAAGACAATGGCAAAGCAGGTTGCTCCCCTGCAGCACCTGGAGGACCACAGTGGAGCATCAATACATCCTGCAGCCCATGGAAGACCCCACACCAGAGCAGGCTCCTGGCAGGACCTGCAGCTTGTGGAGTGGAGCACACACTGGAGTTAGTTTTCCAGCTAGAACTGTGCCCCCCTGTGAAGCATCCACACCAGAGCAGACTGCTCCTGAAGGACTGCATTTGTGTCAAGGACCCCATGCTGGAGCATAGCAAGACTGTGAGAAGAAAGGAGAGGCAGAGAAAAAGTGTTAACATAATTACCACAACTTTATCCTACCCTATATCCTACCTGATATCCTACCCTATTTTTACTAGCAATAAATTAAATTCATCTTCCCCGACTCTGCTCTGTTTGTGATGATGAGAAACAGGTCAGCATTTCTCTGTCCTTATCATCACCCATGAGTTTTTCCATCTTACTTTCTCCCTGCCTTGTTAAGGATGGGGAGGAAGTGAGTAACTGGGGGAGAAGGGAGGGTCTGAATGTCAACCAAGGTTAACCACCACAATGGGATTCGTTTCATGTGGTAATATGTCTGTACTCTGTGCCATGTAATTATTTTCCCAACATTATGCTTTTAGCTTATTTTAGTTGTGAGTTCTCTGAGAGTCATCTTGTTAACATACACTGTGCCTACACTGTTTAGATTCATTATCAGATTAATGACATTAATTACTTTGTGAATGTAATGATTAATTATTAAGGCTTATGCATTTATAGACAATTAAAACATTTAATTCTTTGAGCTTTTCGATAGTGTTCTAAAAATATGAATACTTGTCTATTTCTTTACATACATTCACAGCCATAATTGTCTTCTGTGATGACTCAGGAGTAAAATTAAAATTATTGACTACACATCTTGAATTATTACTGCATTACAAGACCCATAACCCAGCCATCACTCTCACTAAACATAACAAACTCAAAATTTGGTTTTCTTACAAAAAGATGCAGTTATTTCAGGCTGTAGTTTGAAATTTAAAGCACAACCCCCACAAACTTTTATTAACTAAATTTGCATTTACAGCTCTCTTGATTTTGTGTTAAACCTGTTGAGTAATAAATATTCAATTAACTGTAAAGAGTTTAAAATTTGCATAGCATAGCTTTATTATTGAATGCATGATAAAAAAGTTTTCAGACAGTGAAGTATGTGGCAATCGTGATTACATTTACTAAAATGAGTAAAATTATTAATATTTCAAATGAAATTTTGTAGTTAAATGGTTCATGTAGGGAGAATTTAACTATACAAATTAATCTTTAATAAGCTGAGTAGAAAATTCGAAACATGAAGTTGAACATATCATTTTATTTGCTTCTGTCTCTATGGGTCGAGGGGGTTTTGACTCTGATAAGTGACATGTGAGAAGTCTCTCATAAGAGATTTCGAAGCATTCACAACTTCAATATGCCTGCATTTCACACAGTATATTTACTTATTATGCATCACTTATTTTACAGTACTTTTCCCTTCTGATAACATGAACTTCTAGGTGATTCAGTCAATTTGTTTACGGGTAGTCTTTCCAAGGCTAATCCTGAGAAAGTGGGTGATTCTGTTGCCTGACATTGCAGAAGCACGGGGGCATGGACTTGCTTCTCTGTCCAATCTGAAGAATTCTGCTGTGGCTCTTTGTTCTTCACTACACTTCCTTTTCAAACATGAGGCAAGTTACAGCTAGTTGCAAAAAAGGCTGTCTCATTATGCATTTCAAACTGGAAGCAACTGCTTTGATCAACAAATCCCCAAAGCTCTCTGTGTGATTTTGGCCTTCACTTAATGTGTCACAACAGCATATAGAAAATTATATATGGCATTTATAAGCTAACTCTGAAATCTATGTGGGAAGTCTGGGTTTCACCACACTGTTTTGTCATGTGTAATGTTTAATCTTAATTATGTACTTCAAACGTGTAACAGCTTGTTTCAAAGATTCCTTGGGCATGTGTCTAAACAAAAGTTCGACAAATTTTGCTGAAAAAGCCCCTGATACAACAGTGATATAATAATACTAATAAAAACAATGCTC
The DNA here is from genome assembly GCA_013399195.1 of Dicrurus megarhynchus. Lineage (NCBI taxonomy): Eukaryota > Metazoa > Chordata > Aves > Passeriformes > Dicruridae > Dicrurus > Dicrurus megarhynchus. The sequence goes on from VXAD01008432.1 coordinate 304,664, forward strand.
TGAGTTTACATGCTGCTTTGCATTTCAGTAGCGTGTGAGGACATTACCTAATTAACTTTCCTAATACAGGTTTTGAAAAAAAATTAGTGTTCTCTTTTTACATAACATATCCTAAATTATAAGCAGTTTATCACAGATGCATCTACAGAAAGGCTTATCTTATAGTTTGGGCTGCTCTTTTTAGAAAAAAAAGAAAGCATACAACCCTTCTCCTCACTTGAATCCATATTTAATACATTTTCCTGAAATGACATTTTGGCTCTGAACATACCTCTTAAAAATTTTGAATTTCCCTACGAATTTGTGGGGATTTAATGAAGATACAAAAGTTTGAGTTCACAGTATGTGCAAGTGGACTTTTATGAATGAAAGTTAGAAGCTTCCTTTCTAAAATGTGTGGTTTCTCTAGCTAGGTGAAATAACATCCATGGCAAGAAGTATTTAAGCTAATTTAAGTCTTTTTGGCATTATGTTGACATATTTAACAGTGTGGAAATCTCTGATTGGGGTAAGGGCTCCAGAGAAAGTAGGACCTCTGAGGTACTGGGAAGTTTATGCTTAAAAATCCTCTTTTGGTTTTGGGACTAACTCAACCTTTTCTGTTGGAGGTATAGCTGGTGTGTTTGTTTGTCTGACAGATGAAGAGAGACTTTTTACAAAGGCCCGTAGTGACAGAACAAGGGCAATGGTTTTAAAGTGAAAGAGAGTAGGTTCAGACTGGACATAAGGAAAAAGTTCTGTTACTGTGAGGGTGGTGAGACACTGGAACAGGTTGCCCACAGGTTGTGGGTGCCCTGCTCCTGGAAGTGTTCAAGGCCAGTTTGATGTGGGGGATGGGGCTGTGAACAATCTGGTCTAGTAAGAGGTGCCCCTGCCCGTAGTCAGGAGGTTGCACTAGTCGATTGTTAAACATCCCTTTCAACACAAACAATTTTCTGATTCTGTTAGTATATTTCTAGCTAAGAAATATTTTACTTCTACAATATCGTATTGGTTTACTTAACTGTTAAGTTTAACCCCAAATGACAATTAAGTACCACACAACCTGGTGGGGAAGAAAATTGGAAAGAAAAGATAAACCTTGTGGGTTGAGATAAAAACAGCTTAATAATTGAACAAAAAATATTTATAATAATAATTACAATCATGATATAATTACTAATAAAATACCATTAATACTTAATATTCTATGAATAATAACAATAATAATATTCATGATAAGGAGATGGGGAAACAGTAATAGAACCCAAAAGAAATGAGTGATGAATAAAACCATTGCTCACAACCCACTGACCAATACCCAGCTCATTTCCAAAAAGTGATGGGCCTCCTTCCAGGTAACTCCCACAGTTTCTATATTGGGTGTGATGTTCTAAGGTATGGAATATCCCTTTTGCCAGTTTGTGTCTTCTGTCCTTGCCATGCTCCCTCCCAGATTTTTGTGTAGGTCCTCACTAGCAGAGACACTGAAAAGTCCTTGACTGAGGGTAAGCACTGCTTAGCAACAACCAAAACATCAGGGTGTTATCAACATTCTTCTCATAATAAAGCCTAGAAACAGCATTGTACCAGCTACGAAGAAGAAAAATGAACCCTATCCCACATGAAACCAGGACATTAATAAAGTGAAATGTCTCCCTCCTTTTGTGAACTACTAAATAACACAGAGCCAGTATATGACTACATAAATATTTATAGATATAGGGGTATGTAAGTAAGTTTTTTGCCTCAGGTGGTCCCTGTGGCAGACAGTGCTAGTATCCAATTTAAGTGAATGTGGTATTAATATACGCTGTCTATCTGTGGTAGCTCCAGGCATTGACAATAACACTCATCAAGATTTAGTAGCATCTGTTTCCTGTTATTAGGGTAGGCATTACAAGACACTAATTTGGTTAGTCATTTCTTAATTATAATTACTTGATTCTTTTTCTGAAATTTACAGAATTATGACATGATTGTTGAAGGGACATTTTGTTATTTCTTTTATGCAGTGAATCCTGTAAGTTATATAAATAGTTTTTTAAGTTTACCTCCTAACTACTGCAAGCAATTGCTTCATATTGTCAGTGTGATAGCTGAGAGGGTGCCCACCAACCACAGATGGAGTACCATAAACCAAGTGAATAAGTCACATATTGGTGCTTCCACACTTTTGTGAGTTCTTCATATCTGATGCTTGAAAAGATGGAAAAGCAAGGCTTTTCTCCTTTGATAATGATTTAGCCTGCCATTTAAGCTTATCCTTGTGCCTTATTGTTAATTTCCCCATACATCTTGATGATTTAAACAGGAATTACAGACAGAAGCATGTTGACTGAGCCTCCTACTCTTGCAAAAACTAGAATGCCTGTCCAGTCTCAGTGTCTGACACTTGGTTTAACTTATCCTGGTCTCTCCAGTCACTGACTCCCTGGCCCATGGTACCCAGACACTCACTCTAGTTCTAGATGCAGCACCATGAACACCTTGTGACCCAAGGTCCCCAACCAGTTGCTGCACTCAGACCTCCATACACACACACATAAACACACACACACACACAGAGAGAGAACTGAGTTTCCCCTTACCGAGGCTGGGGGTCAGAAACGCAGAACTGTACAGACACTGCTGTACAAGAAGATGGAAAACAAGTGTACTGTTTTGTTCATTTGTGATAAGCCCCTCATTACCTTATTCCTTCATTTTTCCTCTCCAAATCACCTAAATTATTTCCATTTCCCACTTTTGTTTCCTTCCCTAAGAATCCCACAAGAAGTCCCAGGCATTTCAGTCATTAATTGGTCCTCCTTTGCATCCCATAACCACAGACAGCACACCCCCCCGTCAGTTCTACAGGAGCGTTAGTGTTGACTTATCTTGTTGGGTTTCACACTTGGACTGAATTGTCTGAGACAGCCTGGGAAGAGCCTGTATATGGTGTTCCTTCCTCTGAAATTTTAATTTGGGGTTCTTCCTGATATTGCACCCTTGTCTTCCTCTGGGCTTGTGAGGCTGGTGGTTCTCCTGTGCTGGGCCTGTCCTAGCGAGGGCAAGGTATTGTTTGGTTTTCCCCATCTGCTATTGTCTCTTTGGATTCATGTGTTGGTGTGCAGACAAGCTTTTATCATATAACCCAAAAATGTAAATGTAAATATATACAAATGAGCTCTCAGGATAGCTAATGGAAATCTAGTCTTTATGGTCAGTGAAGAAAGCAGAGGTATTCAGCTTACCAACTGAAGTATCAGCTAACTAAACCTCCTTAATCTTATTTACTGTTTGAGCAAAGGTTTGACCCATTTTCTGAAAATCTAATTTAGTTCCTTTTGAGAGACCACAGGATATCAGTCATTCACAAATGACTGGCAGAAGTGACATGGGACTTATGGGATACCTGTGCTCTTCAAAAACAGTAGCTGTCAGGCAGGCAGGGTACCTTTTAGATTTTCAAGTGAAATTTTAACTGGTTCACATAATGAAAGTAGTGCTATTATTTCCATATCTATTACATGAGTTACTCTTCTAATAGACAACAGAAAATAAATCTTTGATTTTCTTTTGTATATTTTCATTGGTGGCTGCCAAAAATAGGTTACTTTGAAGAACTACATGAGTAGACAAGTATACTGAATCAGCAGTGCATTAAACTAGGGCAATGAAGCATAAGGATTGCTTTCTTCAAATAAGCTTCCAAATGTAATTTAGATTTTGTTAGCTAGTAAATAGGTTCCGGCAGAACTGATACAGCTGAACCAATATCTAACATCAGTTCACTGAAGTGTGGCTGTCCTCGGGGGGTCCAAATGTCAACATAGCAAAGCATTTTATTAGCAGAATGAAGTGAACAGAATTCATCTATATTCTGGACAGTTGTATCAGGCACGACAATTTTGTCGACCTGAATCCTTAAGAGATGTGTTCCCTTCACATCTGCACATCATGGTACTTTTCCAAGGTAAGAAGCCTGGGACCTATTTCAATTTGCACACACTGTCCTTGTAATTGTTAATTAACAGCACAGTTTCCAAGTAGTTGGACTCCGCCTTTTCTTAACATTCTATTTCCTGGTGGTTGCACTGCTACATATTTAGCAGAACACAAGAATTCAAAAGGATGTTAGGAAAAAAAATGCTAAAACGTAAAAAAAAAAGTTTTTTATGAAAATATTAGCAAAATTATCTAAATGTTTTGCTCACAGTTTGGTCTTTTTGATCAACAGAAACTTTTGATCAACGTTTAATATTTCACCTTCCTAAAAGAACAGAGTCTATCAGTCTTTCTTAAAGAGAAGGCATAAAAACTTTTAAATATAATTAAGAAAAACATTAATTTTAAAATTCTAAAACCAAATATTTTGCCACTAACTAGGACTCCTTTTTCAATATAAGAAAAGATTAAGTTAAACTGCCCATCTTAGATCTTATTTAAACAATAAGTAAAACAAAAAATTCAGTACTGGATCCTGGCCATAATAAAGCCAGTTTCTAGAAGATTGAATTAGAGGGACAAAAGAAAAATGGAATGAAAAGAAAATCTTTTCTCAAAAATATGTTGGACTGTGAGTAACAGGAGCATTTGCAAAGAGGGGAATGTTTGGGGTTTTTTCCCTGCAGAATAGTAACTAAGTCAAGTAATACAGACATTTTATTTCCTAAAAGAGGCTTTATTTATAGAGAAAATGGTCAAAGAACTTAATATATTCTATTTAAATCAATTAAAAGAAATTTTGAATTACAAGTCATTTTGGAAAAAATAAGAACGAAAACCACAGAGCCATAGACCAAACAACCAAACAGTCTGCTCTCACAAGTTTATCTTTCTTTGAGATTTCCCTCAATGCAGAACAAGGATAGGAGAAATGGATGGGAGAAATTAAGGGAGGGAAAAAGGAAAAAAGTGAAATAAAAGTTTAGTAATACATATTTCCTCATAGAAGAGGTGCTCGATCCCTCTAATCATCATTAGTAAGCTCAAGATTCAGTTGTTTATTCATCTAAACAGAGAAATCTGTTAGCAGATACTGACATGAAATTAGATAAATGAGGTTTATTTTGATCCTCTGCTCATTCATTTTCTATTTCTCTGTCTCTGACCATCCTGTACCCAAGTCTTTAGCTACACTGCCAAGAGGCTCAGCTTTTGTGTCTTATGAGAGGAAGGCAGTGAGCTAAAAGTGGACTTGATTTTGTGTGGTGTTACTTGGCTGTGTCCAGGCTCTGCCTGGACAAATGCCTGCAATTCGGGAGCATTTCCCTCACTCCACTTTTGATTGGTTTGCATGGCTCACTATATGAATTGGAAGAGAGTAGGGAGTGTAGTGAAAATGTTTATTGCCTGGGGAAGAAAAATAATTGGGGCTTGTACTGGCTGGGTGCCTTGGCACATCAACAACAGTGACCACAGTTAAGAGAATGTTTGGCAAGGTTTTTACTGTTAGGTTTTTGAAATACATGAAAAAGCCTTCATGGCTGGTGAGCCAAAAACTCTACTAAGTTATGAATATGAAAAAAAAACTAAACCAAAAACCGAACAGATTTTCCACAAAATAAGAAAAATAATTAATTTAGGCTACTGTAATTCAATATAAGGAATGCTATTACTCTAAAATTAATTTTGTGCAGAACAAAAAATTGTAATGCGTCCACAGAGATAGGCTGCATATATACATTTTTCTTCTTCAGTAGATAGCTGTCATTTTACTTACACTTCATTACTGCCTTTAAATTTAAATACATCTAAAATACTTTACCTAAACTTACATAAATTTGTACATTTAGTCTAAACTAGTCATCTACAGTACTTCTACAGTCAATGAAGAAAAAATATCTTTGGAAAATCAATGATTCCACTTGGTTTAGACATCTAGACGCCTTTAGACATTATTCTTTCTTTCCATATATGAGAAAGTCTTGATGAATCATATTATGCTACCATATCAGAACCATGATTCAGTACTGCAGAGTAAAAAGAATATAAAAATTAGTATCATCACTACCAGAATAGCAATGGAAACATTTTTTGCCATGCCATGCTAAATTCTCTCAGAGTCTTTCCCCAAGTAGGCTTTTTCAATGTTCGTATCCTTTCCCATACCAGGACCACAGTCTTTGCTTCAACAGAATGAATGAAGTGGAAGTAGTAGGCTTTTCTTCCCTGTCTCTAGTGTCATTCCCTCTCTAAAACCTCAAGAAGAAGCACTGTCATATATTAAGTCAGTAGTAGTCTGCTGAGGCATAGGCAATTTTAGTGAGTGCATACAGTGAAGTCTTTCAACTCCAGAAACTCAAGAGAAACCTTCACTGAAACAACACTGACATCACAATGTTTGGTTGTATAAAATTCCTTTGTATGGCATCGCTGTCATTATTGATACAATATTGTCCACGTGAAGACTGTGAAGAAAGTACTATGATGTGTTTAAACTACGCCCTTCCAGGTAGCTAAAAATAGTTGCAGAACACCTGCTGTGGTAAACAGCACAGAATTTTATTAGGAACTGTAGTGGTTTGGTTCAAAAA
>VXAD01008433.1:231-74789 GCA_013399195.1 Dicrurus megarhynchus
GTGTGCGGAGCGGAGCGGAGCGGGCGGTGCCGTGCGGAGCGGAGCGGAGCGTGTGGAGCGGTGCAGTGCAGGGCATTGTGTGCCGTGAGATGCGGTGGGTGCGGTGGCGCCCGGGTGCAGGGCTGCCCGTGCTCCCGGAGTTCCTAACTCCCTAAGTCAGCCCCAGCCCGAGGTTAGGAGGGGCCTGGAGAGGCTTCAGGAATGAGTAAATTAATTACAGACACGGTTTATGTCACATCCGCCGGGAGCACGGAGGGAGCCCGGGGCTGTCGCCTTTTCGGCAGCAAAAAACGGGATTGATGCAACTTCCTGCGGGTTTCGGGAGTCGGAGCCTGTGTTACCGTCGTGGTTTGCCCCAGAACGTCCCGCTGGGATTTACAGCTGGACAGTGAGACCGGCTGAGATGTCCGTCCTTGCGCTTCTCCGCAGAGGTGCTGCTGTACTCGGGACCCCCGTGCCATGATCACATCCCGCACCACCTGGGATTTGGGGTCCGGGCCCTCCGCCGGAGCCGCCTGGAAGACGAAGGACCTTGCCCCGGACGGTGAGTACAGCACGGTGGCTTGTCCTTGCCCCTTGGGGCTCAGCCTGCCGCGCTCACGCCCTGCTCACTGGGGAAGGAGAGGCTGGGAACAGGCCAGCCTGCATTTTTCACATTTCTTTCCGGATGAAGGTCAAGATTTGAGAAACGGGGACTCAGAAGCAGGCACAAAGCTCTGGGCAGCCAGCTGGTGAGAAGAGAGGGCTGCCTCCATCTCCCTCCTGGCCCTTCCGAGTGGGAAACTTAGGGAGAAAGGTTAAAATTTAACATGTGAGAAAGAAAACAGAACGATCTGCATAGCAGGGCAAATGCAGGGCCTTTGCCTTTTCCCAGCCTTGTCTCCTTGGAAGGGCTCCCTGGTGCACGGACCCCATGGGTGAGTTTAGTCGGAGTTTTCCTCTGTGGAGGCTGAGCTGCTCTGCAGGCAGACGGGCAGCTGCCTGCCCCAACCTGCAGCCGCTTGCTGGGAAACAGCCCTTCCCACCTCCCTCACCAATGGTGCCGGATGGGTTTTGACAAAGGGGCAGGCTGAACCCCCCTATTTGGACTTTTTTGGCTCTTGGTTTCAGCATTTGCCATCCCTCTGTGCTGGCAGCCGATTCTCTGGGCATGGCTTCTTCTCTGGCGCTCCAGCCAGTCCAGCCAAATGCTGGTTGGCATCAAAGCCTCCAAAACCAGGGTTTTTCAGCACTTCCTCTCCCCAACGGCTGCCACTGCCCGCGCCGGGATGGGGAACTCATCTCCTGTTATCCGGGCATTTGCCAGAGCTTTGGAAATGCTCAATTTTCAAGGCGCGCGCAAAATGTTATGGATAATTAGAGGCTGGGAAGAAGTCCAGAGTGGTGGACTAACTTCATCAGGGCACATCTCCCTCCAGATATTGCTTCCACCTCTGGCCCAACTTCCTCTGGATGGTTTTTGGGGAAAAAGGCTGCATTATTGAGGTTTGATTTGTGAGTGATTGTTTTTATCCTTACCAGCTGGAGAAGAGATTTGGCCACCTGCGATGGTGGCAGCGCTTGTGGCAGACAGGTGGGGGGGGCACAGGGTCCCCAGGCAGTGGGATGCAGCCCTCACCAGCTGCTTTTCCTGTAACAGAGGAGGACACAGCCATGGGAGAAGGCTCTTTGAGTTGCTGTTTTCCTTCTGTGTGGCTCAGCAGGACAGGGAAGTGCTGCCCTGGCTGCTTTCAGGTTTGGCTGCCTGACAAATGAAGGAAATATTTGGGGGCAGCAGAGGGAGGTGACGCCGTCAGGGTCCGTCCGTCTGGTTTCGGTGATGCAAGCTGGCTTTGGCAGCTCTTCCGAGATAGGATCGCAGGAAGTGGAGCAGCTTGGCAAGGGATAGAGCTGGGATATCCCTGGTGGGGGGGACAGATCTGGTCCTGCAGAGGCCAGACCGATGCTACACCCTGAATTCTCATTACTAGTCATTGGCAACCACCCCCTGGAGGGCAAATTTTTCTAATTAACATAATTAACATTTTTAATAAAAGTCATGCACTGTCTCTGCCACACTGGTGTGGTGGCAGCAGCAGGGAGGAGGAGGAGGTGGGTTTGCTGAGCTGGCCAAAGGCTGTGTCCGTCCTGGGCTCCCAGGTGGATCCAGTGATGCTCTTTGCTCCATCTCAGGCCGTGGGCAGGACAGGCTCGGCACTGGGAGCGGAGCAGGCACTTCTCCCCGGGTTCCTCTGCTGCCGGCACTGCTTCACCATAAAATCCTCAGCGTGAGCTGGCCAGACACTGCAAACCCCCGTGGGCTCTGCCGGGCTCTCCAGGTGAGGAGCATCAAGCCAGCCACGGCTTGTGTAGGGAGGGCAGTCTTGGGGTGGTGGGGAGGATGCCCTGCACCCATCTGGGCCATCCGGGTGGGAGCCAACTGGTTCCCTCCCTCACGACAACCAGTTTCTGCCTGGACCCCAGAGCTGCTGCCTGGGTGGGGAGAGAAAAGCATTTCTGGGGAGTCAAAAGGCATCAAAAATGGGGAACAGTGTTCATAGCAGGATAGCATTTTCTGGGTCACTTACGGGTCATGTTGGCAGGAGAACTCCAGGCAGAAGTGTGATAAGAAAATGCAGCACCGTGAGGTGGTGTTTGCCTGTGGGATGGAGGAGAAGGAGGTGGAAGGGTGCCACGGCCAGGGACAGTGTTGGGACACCATGTACTGCTGTAGCTGCCACTAGTTCATCCCAGGCTTCAGGCAAATCATTCAAATTCCCCTTCTTTGAAAAGAAGGAAAACACCTTCTTATCACACACCAGCCTCCATGAATTCCCTTCGGCAAAACCCTCCTGGAGTCTCAGATGCAGAGGCACCGCAGACACGCGGCTTCTCCAGGAGGATGCTGCCGCCTCCTTCCAAATTGCTCTCAAATTACTGGCATGTACTGAGTATTTGCCCCTCTGCTGGGGTGAGGTTTCCTCAGCATCACTGGCCTGTGGGGTGGTGCTACAGGCTCTGAGATAACCTTTAAGAAAGAAAAGGCATTCTTGAGCAGGGTGAGCTTGGCCAATCATCACGTTTTATAGCAGCTTTATGAAAGCTCCTTTCAGATTTCTTTTGATTTTTTTTGGAGCTGGGTTCTGTCCCAGAGGGCATGAGCCATGCCTGCAAGTCAGAGTCTCTTTCTTTTTAAGGCCATAGAGAGAAAAATAGGAAATATTCAGTATAACTGCATGGCCAAACCGAGGGAAGTTGTTTATGGGGAGAACTGAAAACACGATAAGTTCATTGTGGCAGCGTCCCAACACAGAACACCCTTGGTGGGGGGGGGGGTTTCCCCAGGCTGCACTGTTCCGTCTTCTGCACTTCCCACCCTGCTCACTCCTGCTGGCCAGCCTGGTGAAGTGCTGGCTGCTGGCACCGCGTCCAGCTCGGTGTGGGCGGTCACTGTCTCAGCTCTCTGACCTGTTTCTCCTCACGGGCTCAGGCCCTGCGGGACACGACGTGCAAGCGGCGGGAGGAGAGCCGGCACCGCGCCCCGACACCGGCCACGGAGCAGCCGCCTGCATCGCCCCGTGAGGCAGCGGCTGCTGCAGCGGTGCAGGCAGCCTCCACCATGAACCTGGAGAAAGCAGGTGAGGGGAGAGCAGGGATGCAGTGTTGGGCACTCAGGAGGAGGGATGGGTTGGGATGGAACGAGGGCTGGGTACCTCCCAGTGGGTATCGAGGAAACCTCTCCTCTTTTGGGGCGCACATAGATGTGTGGCTGTGCTCACTGTGGAGAGCAGGTCAGAGAAGAAATCCAACACCAGCCAGCTGCTGGCTGGTGACAGGGACTGATGAATTATTGAGCTGGATGAACAGAGCAGGTGAGCTCCGGTGAACCCACTGCTGTTGCCTCCTTCTTAAGGAAAATGTAGCGTGTGTGGAAACGCTTGCAGCATGCGTGGCTGTGCCAGGGTGGGGAAATCCCATGGTTTCCTGTCTTTCTCCGTCAGGATTGAATTGTGTGAGCTTGTCAGGGCGTATCTTGGGAACTGCTCCTGGCGTGGTCCCCAGCTGCACCCCAGAGCAGCTCCCAGTGCAGGGTGGTGGCTGGGAAGGGGCAGGGATGCAGGAGAAGGGGGGTCTGCATGGCAATGGTAACATGGCAGAGCTGAGGAGCAGGTATCTTTCCAAATGGCTTTCAGAGCATTTTGGAAAGCAGGAGGGCCACTGTGCCCCGCCTGCCACACTCAGACCACACATCACCACCAGCACATCTGCCCAGGGTGAGATGTAACACAGGGTTGGTCAGCATCTCCTCTCCCACGGATGCTGTCGCAGAAAGAAGGTGCTGGAGTGTGGAGGAAGGCATGATCCGTGGGGGATTTTCCTGCCTGGCAGTTTGACTTGCAGCTGAGTGTTGTGGCTCTGAACCTGCCTCTGCCTTGGGTCCCAGCCCAGGATTAGAGTGAATGTGTGCAGACATGCGGTGTGTCCACAGGAGCCAGGTGCTTCCTGTAATTTTGTCTTGTCCCTGCACACTCCCCAAGGGGTGAAAGTTGGCATTCCTGTCAGCTTTGGACATTTCAGACTGGGTTTTTTGTGTGTTGATTTTAAAAAGACAGTCCCCTGCCTGAGCTGGGCTGAGCTGTCAACACAGAAAGAAAGAAAAGCCAGCACCTGACAGTGCTCTTTTGGGGGTATCCAGCCCATGTCAGGAAGACAAAACCTGGTGACCACTTCCACAACTGCTGCTGGATAAGTCCCATGGTGTGCAGTCAGCAGCAGAGCTGTGGTTTGGTCCCAGCATTTCATCTTTTTGCATGTTCTGCTGCCTCCTTAACTCCATTTAAAGGTATAAAATCTGATTCACAGACAAAAAAGTCTCTCCTTTTGCATTCAGGTCGTTTCCCATGAAGCAGGTGGCATCTTCCCGCAGGCAGCATGGTGATTCCCAGCACCAGCTCCTGCCTGTGAAACCTCAGGTTTCTGGTGGCAGCAGATGAAATCCACAGCAGGCAGGGAAGGGCGCCGGGCAGCCGGGATCCTGACCATCAGTTCTCCTGCTGCAGTGCCTCATCCCCACACTGGGAATGAGTCACGCCAGCTCATTGCTTCTTGGGAACCACCAGGTCATTTGGTAGGCTCTGATGTACGGCCAGGTTGGCTTCTGTCAGCACTGGTGGCTCTCTTAACATGCAGAAAGCGATGTTTAAAATAATACTAGGAAGGTTAGAAAGCCGAACACACAAGGATTAGGCAATACGGCCATTCAGGGTACCTGTATAATTTTAATTTTGCTTCCATTATGTTTGTGTGTAATGACGCAGACTTTAATGACACGATCACACACTGCTTTTCCACCGGCACCTGCTCATTCAGAAGAAAGGATGCCGGGGTGAATCAGCGCCGTGCTCAGGGCGGTTGTTATCTGAGCGAGGCAGCAGCATCTCGGCGTGTGATGGGGCTGGGTCACAGTGCAGTGGTGTGGGCAGGTGCTGTGTGTTGCGGCCTGGGATGCTCTGCTGGCATGGGCAGATCCCTTTGCCTCCCACCCAGCTGGACCCCACCGTTAGCTGGGCCTGCTCTGGTCAGCACCTCGGCACTCGGGATGCACCTCTGACACGTCACTGGGCTCTCTGGGACTTGTGCAAGTCCAGTTTCCCGCGTTCCCATCTCCAGCTCAGCCCCTGGGGGCTGCCCATGGCTGGCACTCTGCTCCCCGGTGAGGTGGCCGTGTCCTGACCGGCTCCATCTTTGCTCGCGCTGCAGGAGGGAGGCTCTGCGGTGGGAAACGCGCCAGCCTGCCCGCAGCCCGGCCCTTCCCAGGGGTGATCCAGGAGGTGATGGCCTCCATGGCACATCTGCAGAAGGAGAAGCTGCGGCTGCAGGAGGAGCTGCTGGAGCTGCAGGGGAAGCTCACTGCCCAGGAGAACAACGAGCTCTCCCTCTCTCTCCAGCTGCAAGGCCAGGTATGATGGGGACAGGGTGACACAAGGGGGTCTGTCAGGGTCTTCAGCCTCAGGCTGTGGCTTGGCTAGAGCACTGTGGCATGCAGTTAGTGATGCCTGCACTTGGAAGGAGTGTAGGATCTCCATCATGAAGCATCTTCTTCGCTGGGTGTTCCTGAGCACCAGCCTTGGCTGTGCCTCCCCTGGGATGCTTGTGGTCCCAAGTGACACCGCAATAGCGCTGACAAGGGTGTGTGGCTCTGTGGACATGACATGGCCAGGAGGGCTTTGGCTATCAGGATGCAGCCCTGCACTGGTCATCCATCCACCCAGCACAGGACAGCTGCTACAGGATCAGCTTGTTAGACCGACCTAGCAGTTTTATTTTAGTGACTTTCAGCAGGTGGAAAGTGAATGTGAAGGCACAGAATTGTCTGATGAAGGGACAGGATTTGGCCACTGTGACACTGCCCCCCAAAACCATCTCCTGCCCTGATGCAGGCACATCCTCAGCACAAGTACTTGGGTCGTCCCAGGGACATGGAAATTTTGGCTGCTTGTAAAGGGATTTGCATGTGGCTGTTGTGGAAGCTGTTACAGTCAGGTTCTGCTTGTTCCACGGGTGTCAAAAAGGAGGAGGTAATTGTCCTGCATTTGGTTGGCATGCTCTGCATGACACAAGCGTGAGCGCAGCAGGATCTGGCCCTGTGCTGGCCAGTTCAGCAGCAAGCGCAGCCAACGCTGGCTGGAGTCAAGAGCTGGCCCAAACTTCCAAAGCTTTGGGATGGCCGGGCCATGGCTTGAGCCGGATCCGGCTGCCAAGGAGTCCCTGTCACGTCCAGAGAGCAGGATGCAGCTGGAGACACCCGAGCAGGTAGGGGATGGAGGAACACTGGCATTTTTGGGCGCCACAGCACAGGGAATGGTGGGCAGGCTCCAGCGTGTGCGCCAACTGATTGGGCTGGCGGCTTTCCTGGAACAAGCCGCGACTCTTTTCTCTTCTCAGTACCTCCCCTCCCTTAAGAATACTTATAAAAATAGCTTAATAATCTCCCTCAGTGGATATGGAAATGGGGTTTTCCCACTCGAGCGCTCGGTGCTCGCTCGGCCCCCAGCCGGAGCGGGGGAGACAGCTGTGGAAGGAGGGGGATCCCGATCCCGGCTGGGAGCAGCTGCCTTCCCCCACCTGTAGCTGCAGAGCTCCAGCCATGCCCCAGCTCCTGGCCGTGCCAAGCACAGGGCACACGGAGGGGCTGCCCGCCCTGCTGCCATCTCTGCAAGGGTGCGGCTAAATAGTTTACCAGATTAATTACAGCCTCATGTCAGCACATCTGCATTGGTTATTAATCAGCAGTTCCTAAATTATGGTCCACGGAGGGCCGTGCTTGCTGGTTATTGGGATGGGGCAATATCCAGGCGTGTCCCAGAGAGGGGTTTGGCGGCTTTCTGGAGCAGGGAAACTGGGATCTGGGCAGGGATCTGGGGGTGGTCAGGCATGGAGGTCAAGCAAGGGACAGAGCAGGTGGGCAAACCCCACTACAACACAGCCCACGAGCTGCACCAAGCACTCACTGCTGCTGTTTATTACAATAACTGCAGATTTTGGAAGAGCCCCACTGGTCTCTGCACAAAAGAAGGTTGAGGATTTCTGAAATCCACCTGGTTTTGCAGGGAAGGCAGCCTGGTCCCTTCGGATGGGCAGATGCCCAGATGGGGGTTGATGGAGAGCATCCTCCCCTGGGACTCAGACATATGGTCTTCTTGAAGAGCTCTTGCTCCCTCTTTGTACCAAGATAACTTTCCTAGAAAGAAAAATAGAGAAGGTAGAGCCAAGTTGTGTTGTGAGGGCAGGACAAGGTACTTCTGGTTCTTCAAACACAGTTATGGATAGGTTTGTTTTTTCCCTTCTCCAAAGATGCTGCTATTTTTTTTTAATAATGGTTTCTGCTAGTGCTCAACATCGACAAATTATACCCATGGTTGAACAAGGTCAAAGCAAAGCTTTCATTAACGCTCATTTTAATCAGCTCGTGTGAATCAGGCGCTCAGAGCCAGGTGGAAAATTAAAGTGTAACAAAAGTGTGAGCCAGACTGGACGTTGGTGGCTGGGGCGGCACCGCGGGGTCTCCTCTGAGAGCTGCTGAGGTGCCTCCTGGTTAACCCAGTCTGTGTTGACAGGTGGAAACTCTGAAGGAAAAGCTCCTGGAGCAGGCACAGGAGATCAGCCGGCTGCGCTCGGAGCTGGTGAGCTGCCACTGGGGTGGGACTGAGCCACCCTTCCCCTGAGGGACACTGGAGCTCTGGGTCCCCAAGGAGGAAGAGGGAACACGGGGTGGGCAGAGATGGATTAAACCTCGCCAGGTTTGGACTGTGCAAGCCGAGAGACACTGAGGGACAAAAGTGTGGGATTTTCTGTCCAATGCAATGTCGCACAGGTGACCGTGGGGCTGTCACCCTGCGGTGGGAAGTGAAAGCCCTTCTGTGGGTTGGGGCTCCCTGGGGGCAGCAGGAGGCTCCTCAGTGCAGCAGGCTGAGTGATTCCCAAAGGGGCAGGCAGATTGATGGGCACCTGGAGCTTTGAATGAAATTACAGAGAATAGCACACGGAGGGCTCCTCCATACAGCTGGCTGGAGGATCCATGAGGGCAGCAGGCCGGGGCTCCCTGAGCGCGTGGAGATTCCATGTCCTCTCCCATCCGCTCCCGGCGCAGGGCGGCACGGATGCGGAGAAGCACCGGGACCTGCTGGCGGCCGAGAACGAGCGCCTGCGGCAGGAGATGAAGGCGTGCGAGGGGGAGCTGCGGGAGCTGCGGCGGCAGCAGCAGCCGGCACCGTGCCGCGACTGCCCCCACCTGCAGGTGAGTCGCCGGCGGTGGCCGTGCCGGTGGCCGGCTGATGGGCACCTGTGGGTGACATGGCCTTGTCCGTCCTGTCCTTTGCCAGGAGAACGCCCGGCTGCAGGAGCAGCTGTCCCAGCTGCAGCGGGAGGCAGAGGAGACGCGGGCCAAGCTGGTGGAGCTGGACCTGGAGGTGCAGCAGAAGACGAACCGTTTGGCCGAGGTGGAGCTGCGGCTCAAGGACTCCCTGGCTGAGAGAGCCGAGGAGGAGGAGCGGCTCAGCCGACGGCTGCGGGACAGCCAGGAGACCATTGCCAGCCTCAAGTCCCAGCCCCAGCAGATAAAGGTGAGCACCACAGGACTCTACATTTTTCCTGGGTGCCTTACAGTGCCCAGTGGGTGCCCTGCAAGTGCCACCTGTCTCTCTGCCCTGAGCATGTCAGCACAGCGCCATGATTTCCTAAATTATCCTCCCTTGGGCCAGCAACAGCTCCACCCCAAGCCCCTCAGGTGCTGTTTCCCCCGTACACCCGATCTGTGGGTGCTTTCTCCTGCAGTACATCATCAAGACAGTGGAGGTGGAGTCAACCAAGGCAAAACAAGCCCTGTGCGAGACCCAGTCCCGGAACCAGTACCTGCAGGAGCAGGTGGGGATGCAGAAGCAGGTGCTGAAGGAGATGGAACAGCAGCTGCAGAGCTCCCAGAAGACAGAGGCTCAGCTCCGAGCTCAGGTCTGAGTGCGCCAGGTGTAAATCAGAACTCACCCCACATTCTCTGCCTGCCTGGTGCTTGCCAGGTGACACAGTGTGGCAGCAGGTGGGCACAGACTCAGAGTCACCCCCCCACTTGCTCTTCTCCCAGATCATGATGTACGAGGCTGAGCTGGAGCGAGCCCATGGGCAGATGCTGGAGGAGATGCAGGCGATGGAGGAGGAGAAGAACCACGCCATTGAAGAGGCATTTTCCCGTGCCCAGGTGGAGATGAAGGCTGTGCACGAGAACCTGGCAGGTGAGGAGGGTGCAGGGGGCTTGCAGGGTTGCCTGACTGATGTTGGGGTGTCATCATCTGCCCCCCACCCTGCCTCGTGCCTGCAGGCGTCCGGACCAACCTGCTGACGCTGCAGCCGGCGCTGCGCACCCTCACCCACGACTACAACAGCCTGAAGCGTCAGGTCCGCGACTTCCCCCTGCTTCTCCAGGAGACCCTGCGCAGCGCCAGGGCCGAGGTGAGCCCCCCCAGGACCACCACCCAGCACCCCTCCATGCGGGGTGGAGGTGCTGGGTGATCGCTGACCCACTGGTCTCCGCTGCCCCCAGATCAGCCAGGCCATCGAGGAGGTGCACAGCACCAACCGGGAGCTGCTGCGCAAGTACCGGCGGGAGCTGCAGCTCCGCAAGAAGTGTCACAATGAGCTGGTGCGGCTGAAAGGTGCGCGGGGTGTGGTGTCCCTGAGGTGGGACAGGAGGGACAGCAGAGCATCCCCGTAAGGTGGTTGGGTTGGCTGCAGGATGCTTCAGCCCACCTGGTGTTTGATGGCTGAATCCCTGCTTCTCACCTCCAAGGAAACATCCGTGTTTTTGGGCGAGTCCGCCCCATCACGAAAGAGGACGGTGAGGGCCCTGAGGCAGCCAATGCTGTGACCTTTGATGCTGACGACGACGCTGTCCTGCACCTCCTGCACAAGGGGAAGCAAGTGTCCTTTGAGCTGGATAAGGTCTTCCCCCCACAAGCGTCCCAGGAGGAGGTGGGTGCTGCTGTCGACACTGCTGGTATGAGGGGAAGGCAGCCACCTCCTACTCACTCTCCCCTGTCCTCCCCCAGGTGTTTCAGGAGGTTCAAGCCCTGGTCACCTCCTGCATTGACGGCTACAATGTCTGCATCTTTGCCTATGGGCAGACAGGGGCAGGAAAAACCTACACGATGGAAGTGAGTTTGCTTGGCTTTGCTTCCATCTTCTTCTCAGCTTCCCATCCTGCAGTGCCCAGTCTCAGCAGCCAGGCTGGTGACCAGCTCAGACCTGGTGTGCACCAGTGATGGTCACTGCTGCTCCACAGCAGCACCCTGGGCTTTGCTTCTGCTCAGAAAAAATACAGAATAAAATGCAAGAGGGTGTTTTTTTCCCCGTTTCTCACCCCAATCCATCAGGGCACGGCAGCAAACCCAGGGATCAACCAGCGGGCGCTGCAGCTCCTCTTCTCCGAGGTGCGGGGCAAAGCAGCCGACTGGGACTACACCATCACTGTCAGCGCTGCTGAGATCTACAACGAGGCGCTCAGGTACGGGGAGGGGGAAGAAGCTTTTCTGGACATCACCTCATGCTGCCCTCCCCCACGTCCCTCCACCCCTGCCTAGGCCTCACATCTTGTCCCAGGGCCCTGGGCACTGCATTTGGCCCTGCAAGGATTTATTTTTAATTTATTTTGGCGCACACTGCCCTTCCCATGAGCTCCATCGCTTACACAGGCTCCCAGCTGCGCCATCACTCCCACTCCCAGCGGTGGGGGCATCCCCCTCTCCCCTCTCCCTCCTTCCCCTGCCCACAGATGCTATATTTAGGAAGTTGTAACTGGGAGCTGAAAGCACGCGAAATATTTTCCTCCCTAGTCCAGCCACAGGAGGGGAGGAGCCTGGGAGCACATCATGAGAATAACTGGGAACAGGGATGGGAGCGTGGTCTGAGTTGGGTGAGAGGAGGCACGTGAGAGCCAAGAGAGTTAAGGTCTATAAATAAGATGTACATCTTTCCCGGGAAGAGATGGCTGCTCTGGCAGTGTTGGCACATAGCCCTGAGCCGCGGAATGGATGCCAGCACCCCCCTGGGACGGGAATGATAACGGGTGCCCCTTTGCCCAGGGACTTGCTGGGGAAGGAGCCACAGGAGAAGCTGGAGATCAAGCTGTGCCCCGATGGCAGCGGGCAGCTCTACGTGCCCGGGCTCACTGAGTTCAGAGTGCAGAGCGTGGAGGACATCAACAAGGTCTGGGGAGATGGGGGGTGCCGGGCATAGGAGGGTGGCAGCAGGGGTGCAGTGAACTGAGGAGGGGTCTTTGGTGTGTGACTCCTGGATTTGGGAGCATTTCTGAAGCTCTGGTGAGCAACAGGGACCAAAATAGATCTCTGGGTGTGATGTGGCGGTCACTGTCCCATGGAGTGAGCCACAGGGGGTTAAAAATAAAAGCGTGGGGCCCAGACAGTTCCTGAGGGATTAGTGGGATGCGGCTGTCACCGCAGTGCCCTGCCTGTCACCCCTGCCTTTGGTGCATCATCCAGGCTGAGACCTGACAGCGGTCATCACCCTGATGGGCCAGGCACCCCATGGGGGTGCTGATGCTCAGGTTACGTCCCTGGTCATCCCTGGATCACAGGGGATTTGTGGTGGGACTGGGGTAGGTTGTCCTCACCCCCCAACTCCCTGGACTTCCCCAGGTCTTCGAGTTTGGCCATGTCAAACGGGTGACAGAGTGCACCAACCTGAATGAGCACAGCTCTCGCTCCCACGCCCTCCTCATCGTCACCGTCCGCGGCCTCGACCGCAGCACGGGGCTCCGCACCACAGGTGGGTGTCACACGGCAAACCCCTCACCAGGGCACCTGGGCTACGGCATCCCAGGGGCGTGTGGGGCAGGGCGCTGATGCCAGCAGTGGGGTTTTGGCTTTGTGTCCGCAGGGAAGCTGAACCTGGTGGACCTGGCGGGCTCGGAGCGGGTCGGGCGGTCGGGCGCGGAGGGCAGCCGGCTCCGCGAGGCGCAGCACATCAACAAGTCCCTGTCGGCGCTGGGGGACGTCATTTACGCCCTGCGCTCCCGGCAGGGCCACGTGCCCTTCCGCAACTCCAAGCTGACCTACCTGCTGCAGGACTCGCTCAGCGGCGACAGCAAGACCCTCATGATGGTGCAGGTAGGGGCTGGGCACCCAGTGCCTGTCAGTATCCCCACAGCCAGGCAATGTGGTTTCTGGGTCCCTTCTTGCCTCAGTGCTGGGGCGGGTGGGAGGGATACTGGAGGCAGGAGCTGGGCTGGAATCAAGGGACAAGGCTTGCCTATGGGGCATCATCCAGTCTGCGATCATGGTGCCATAGGCAGCTCTCTCCGTGTCTCTGCACTCCAGATGAGGTGAAGGGATGGGGAACTAACTCGGAGGTCCACAATCCTGCCCTCCCTGCCTGCACATGGATGCTATCCCTATGGGCACAATCTCTTTGTATATTGTCATCTCCCCATCCCCTCTTTTTCTGGGAGGATTTTAAGCTCTGGCAGCTTCTCCACCCCTGCCTTGTGATCCCCCACTCTCAGCTGCTGGCACCCACACCGAGCCCCCGTGGGGGCTGCCTGAGCCCCTGCACCTGCCACGGCTATTCCAGGCTGCTCCTCGCACTGGGACACTTGGTGACAGGGAATCCAGCTGGCTCAGACACTGGCCCAGGCGTGGATGGACGGGGCTAGCCTGGGAGGGGCTGGTTAATAATAGCATCTCACCGGCCAGCAGCAGCAGGTTTCCTAGCGGGGAGCCCTCGGGGTGCACAGGCAGCTGCCAGGGTGACTTTGTGCCTGCTCCTCCCTGACCACAGGTCTCCCCTGCTGAGAAGAACACCAGCGAGACGCTGTGCTCCCTGAAGTTTGCCGAGAGGGTTCGCTCTGTGGAGCTGGGTCCTGTCTCCCGCAAGGCTGAGCTGGGCTCATGGCCCAGCCAGGAGCACCTGGAGGTACCCAAGAGGCTGCTGGTGCCCTTCCTCTCCACCCTCACCCCAGGGATTGCCCCTGTTCTGCCCCCACATGTGGTCCCCAGAGCTGTTGGATGTTCCCCTAGAGGCACTTCCATTGGGGACCGTCACCTGGTGGGATGCAGGTTGTCCCCAAACTGCAGTGTCCAGCCAATGCTGCCACCTTGGCTGTTCCAAGCCGTTTTGCAGCAGTCCCATGGTACCCCCTGAGAAATTTGGACACCACTACCCAAGCATGCACTGTCTGCCTCTGAGCCCATCCCCATTTCTTCCTTCTGGGGCCTGGCATGGGCTGACCCTGGGGCTGTGTCCCCTCTCCTCCCAGGGTGACTCGCCGGGTTCTGCAGCACCACCTGGCCGGGGCCATGCATCCCCCAGCCCGGGGCAGCTCTCCAGTCGCTCAGCCTCCATCCGCAGAAAGCTCCACACCTCAGGTGGGTGGTGGGACACCTTGAGAGCCCAGACAGGGTCCCTCCATCCCAGGAGGCTCCAGCCACCAGCCCGTGGCAAAGCGTGCAGGGGGGAGTGAGCAGATTTGTAGTCAGCTCATTAACTAATGGCTAATTAGCCATGGTTAGCACTTCCCCAAGAGTGCCCTGGTTTGAAGGCACTGCTGATGCCTTGGGGGGCAAGGGGAGGGCAATGCCACCAGGCTGAACCTCTCTCCCCTTCGATTTCAGCCTGACTTAGGGGCAGCCGTGGCTGCCAGGTGAGTGCCTGCGGCTGGCGCTGGTGGAGGGCTCTGCTTCTCCCTGCTTCCCAGGCAGGGCAGGGCTGCTGGGCTGTGCAGGGATGCTCCTGGGGATGCTTGTGGTACCAGCTCCTGCTACACTGCCACCAGACGGGGCTGGGGCACTGGTGGCTGTGCCCCTGCCCGCTGTAACCCATGCATGTCTCCCCCCAGGGAAGCTGAGGCCAGTCCCCCTGTGACGAGTGCCAGCCACGGCATCAAACCCGCTGCAGGACCCAGCCGCTCACAGTGACATGGAGACGGCTGCTGGAAGACAGGAAGGCTTTGGTGCTGTTCCCTTGGCCACCAGGACCCATGACCAGAGGGTGATGGCACCTCTCACCATGAGCAGCATGGGGTCAGGGTCTCCCAGCAGCCAGCCCCGCCTCTCAGGGTGGGGGACAGTGGTGCTGGGCAGAGATCTGCCCCCTCAGCTGCTCAGCTCTGTGAGTTTATTTTTGCTGGACAGATGTTTTTAGCCACAGTGGGGAGCTGCTGGGTGCTCCCTCCATCTCTCCAGCTTTGCTTTTACAATGAGATCTGGCTGGAAGGGGTGCACAGAGCCAGACCAGCCCCTGGCCCTGCCTCTGCTACCGCCACAGGGCCAGCATGGCCACAGCTCCTGCAAGACTGTGTCTGGGCAGCTGCCCGATGTCGTTCAGAGCAGCGCTTCCTCCACGTTAAGCCACAAAAAATCCCAGCAGCTCCTTTCCCTGTCAGTTTCTCAAGCCCTGTTGTTGCATGAAGGCCCCCGGTGCTGTGCATGAGCCGAGCTGCCGTTCCTCGTGGTGCCGGTGCTGCCAGGGCCCCACGCTGGCTGCCTGCGGTACACGGCACCAGGGGGGTGGAGCAGTCTCGAACGAAGCTATTGTAAAGTTATTTACCAGTTGTCTTGTCAAGAGAGATCACAGTGTGGTCGAGATGAAAGTGTTTGACATATTTATACCTGTTTACATGGTCTTGGAATGGAAAACTAGTGGAAAACAAACAAAAAGACCCCAAACCTCCAGCCCAAAAGCCTCTTGGCTTACGTATGGGAATGGTGGTTGGCAGGGGCATGGGAGGGGATGGCACTGCCCTTGGACCTATCAACACCCCCCTCTGGGTACATTTCCTCCTGCTCTAAATCCCTGCTGGATGCACTGATGGCTCTTTCCACCACAGCCCTCTCCTCTTGCGCCTCCATGGCGTATTCTATTTAAAAACAAAAAAGGGAAAAGTAAATTTAGCCTTTTGTAAGATTAGATGTTTCTATGTATTTTAATAATTAAAAAATATCCTGTTTTGTAACAAAACTTATTTTAAATAAACTGTTAAAGCCAGTCCTGCTGCGCTGCTGTTCTTGAACCCTGCTTGAGGTGGGGTAGGTGCTTCATCCCTCCTCCCAGCATCTCCCATAGGGCTGGAAAAGCCCATAATATCCTTCCCTTTGCAGCTGCCCCCAGGGCCAGCCTGGCAGCACAGTCCCCACCCCATTTTGCAGCTATCAGGCTCCTGCAATTAGTGGGAGAGCAGTGGTTAAATCCAAAGTGAATCCCAATGCGCCCATGTCCTGCTCCACCTCGCATCCCAACAATAGGTTGGTGGCTGGCAGAGCCTTTTCACACCTCATGGGGGGCCAGGCATGGGATTATCACCAGATGAGGGAGGAAGCAGCTGCAGGGCAGGAGGACACACACCCTGTGAGTCTCCTGGTGCTCGAAGCAGGCAGCACTCACCGTCAATCCCGCAGTGGCTCAGTGCCAGGGCCTCTTGCTGCACAAGCCACCTCCTCCAGAGCCACGGAGCTGGGCAGGCACTCCCCTTTGTTCCCAAAACTTGACTGTTTGGTTGAAGCATCAGCAATGTGGAGACTGCCTTTAGCTTTTAGCCCCACTCCACCTCTCCAGAACAGCGTTCGAAATGCGCTCCCTGGCTCAGGAGCTCAGAGGCAGCGGTTAGGCAGCACTGCCACTCCACCCGGATCCGCTGAAGAACTGGGGGAGGGAGATCTGTCTGCAGCCAGGGACAAGGATGAGCCCTAAATGATGACGCTGCTCCTTGGGCTGGGAACGACCCAGCAGAGTGAAACCGCCCCCGGGATTTCCACAAGCCACCTGGCAAGCGCTGGCTCTCCTGTTGCTCACCACATCCTCCCAGCAGGATGGGTGAGAATGGTCAGCTTCCCCTGGGACAGGCAGGGAATAGAGCCCTGCTTTTCCTGGGCACTCCCAGCCAGGAGCCAGGCCAAGGTGAAGAGGACTTCAAGAGATTCAGGCATTTAACACAACTTTAAAAAAAAATTACAAATATTTTAATAAAATTCATTATAAGTTACAGATTCCTGGAGAACAGGCTCCAGTGTATAAAATGGGAGACAGGCTGGGAAGAGCAGGGAAAGCACCAACAGGAACCTCTTGTCCCAGAGGAAAGAAGAAAGAGGGACAGAAGGGTTCTGACAGACATTTATTGGGGGAAAAAAACCAAAAACAAACCTCTAAGAATGGGCCAGTGGATGTAGAAAGACATAAATCAGTCCATGTCCCTCTGTTTCTCCACCCTTCCAAATCCTCACCCCCAAAGGCAAACACATACGACGAGTCCTGTTTAAGTCACATATTTTAACAGGTCCAGGTAGACCTCAGATCCAAGCACAGTCTGAAGATACTGATCTTCTGCAGCCCTGGGTGCCAGCAGGGATGTCTGAGAAGCCAAGAGAAAGTCTCTTGGTTCAGGTCCTTGAGATGCACCGGCACAGTGGCACAGTGTCCTTGCCCATGTCAGATGAAGCCAAAGGGGCTGGTCCCCTATGGCAGTTGAAGTCCCTTCTGTATGGAAAGGGCATCCACCCCACAGCAGGCGTTTGTGGGGCAGCGGCTGCAGTCCTCAGCAGCTGCACAGCGAGAGCGCGGCCCTGGCCCACGGGGCCAAGCGACAAGAACCGACAGCACAAGCGGGGAAGGAGGGGTGACAGCAGGCTCAGAGCCCTCCTGCAGGGACAGGCCAGCACACAGAGCAGCCCAGAGCTTGATGCTGAGATGAAGAGCTGAAACGAAGCAGCTTCCCTACAGGGCTTTGTGGGGCCCTCCACCCGCCAGGGCCCCTCACACAGCACACACGTCTCTCCACTCGGGTCCTCCATCCAGCCCGTAAGGCACCAGGGCTGGGTGGGCAACCAGCCAGGCAGATTCCACTTCCCTACCATGCTGGAGAGGGGCAGGGGGAAAAGACGGACACACGGAGAGATCTGAAATCCAGCCAGACCACGAGCAGGGGAAGCTTGGCCACCTGTATTTGTACATGAGGAGGCAGTGGCTGTTAGTCCAGGACAGCCATGAGGAGAAGCAGTTCCCGAAAGGCACTACCATGGCGGCCGCTGAGCCCAGACTTGTTTTTGACAACATTGCTGATGTTTTTCAGCTGCTTGTAGCACAACTTGCATTTGTGAAGCCTGGAAAAAAATGACAGCAGACACAGCATGAATCCTTAGTTGCCTGAGGTGTGGCTGCTCCTGCAGTGCCAGAGACGCAACTCAAGCAGGAGAGAAAAGTCCTGAAAATGGCCTGGAAGAGGCTGAAATATGAGCACAGCTCTGCAAAAACACCAGGCATTCAGCCCACGTCCTGATGAGACAGGAGAATGGCATCCACATAAGGGCTCTTTCACCCCTCTTCCCCCTTTGGCAGTACAGTCCAGGGAGGAAGGAGGTGCTGTTTTCCAAAGGCCAATTCTCAGAGAAGAGCTATTCTGTGAACAAACTCAAAATCCAGGGCCTGGCTACCAACTCATGTGTCTTGTGAGGCAGAGGGGGAAACCACAGGGTGGTTTTACTCCCAATACTTTGTTTAGGTATGGCTCAAGATACAGAGACAAAGGGAAAAGCAGTCCTTGGCCTTTTCCTCTGAGCAGGAAGGTCTGGTGTTTGCAAAGGGAAAGCATATCCAGTCTGGTATCAGAGCCTTGATGGCAAGGCCATAGCTCACCCAAGAGAGGTCCCAGGAGGGAGCAAGTGGAAGCGTGTGCCTCACCTTTCCTCTCTGCTGATGTCCACTCCAACAGAAGGTGGTGCAGCAAGGATGTCTGTGATGAGTGGCAGGAATCTCTGGAGAATGAGTTTCAGGGATGTGCAGCCAGTCTGCACGTAACTGAAAAACAGAGAATAGGGTCCCACTTGAATTTCATTCCCGTCCCCCAAGCACGCAGCCCTCAAACAACCCCACTCCACCACCTGTAACCAGGGAAGGAGAGCAACAGCCAAGTACCAACAACACATCTTAGTTCCAAAGCTTTCACAAAGCAAGCCTGTTCCAAAGGCCCTGGCACACACCCCACCAAGTGGGACCTCTCTCTGCTCAAGGGTAGAGATGTCCTGCCAAGGGAACCTGGCAGGAACCTCTCCCCCAGAAGAAAGGAAGAGGAGAAACTCCATCTTGAGAAAGAGGCAATTTTTTCCCCCTAAGGATGAACCCCCAGGGCTGTTGCAGGACTTCATTTCCCTTGTCCCAAGCTGACAGCTTCACTCCCAGCAGTGTGCAAAGGCAATTTGTTTGACATGACCCCTCCTGGCTGCCAGAGCTGTCTTCAATCCAACACACCTACAACAAATCCCACTATCCTGCTCTTCCTGCCCATGCATACTTTCCATATCTTTCCCCACACACACCTGGCAACTCCATCGTTCTTTTCCAGGTGTCATATCAGCATGATACTGTATCTGCAGTGGTATCTCAGGATTTTCTTCCAGGTACGAAATGCCCAGCAGAGCTCCCCTATCACTACCTACACCCTGTCCCACAAACACACCACGTTCTTAGGGCCTCACCTTTCGTATTTACTTTGGAGTAGTTTTTCTATCTGCGGCAGGACTATAGTACACAAATCCAGCTTCCAGAGAGACCTGAAAAGGACATATCCTGAGACTGGAGACTGAGGCTTTACAAAGCTGAGCCAACACAAATAACACTTCCTAGCAAATGCCCAGACAGAGACACTCAAGTTCATTGAGCAAGTTCACTGACTCCCCCTCGTGAGAGAAAGTGGCAGGTTCTGACATATTTATTTGACTCTCAGCAGAATCACTTTACAAAGCCCCAAGACTTTGATTTTCCTTGGCCACAAACAACTCCAGCAGTTACTGTCTCTGCAGGCTTCAAGATGTGACTACAAGCACATGAACTTCATGCCTCCATGGCCCACTGGACATGGGGCAGGTAAAAGGCAGAGCTCCCAACTCCCAGCCAGGCGGCTCTTGAGCATCCCAGGGGCTGACCCCACCCAGGACTCACGCTTTTTGGTTGACAATATTCAAGAGATCCACGACAACAGACAGATCATTGATTGCCACTGCAGAGTCCAGAGAGTTCTGAGAGAAAAGGGGAAGAAAAAGTCATCTATTGCAAAGCTCACACTGGTTGGGCTAATGCAAATCAGTATCTAGTGCTGCTTTTCCAAAACAAAGCAGAGGAAACATGAAGTTGGCTAGGGAAGAGAACTCTCTCATGGGAAAGTTTTTTTTGTGACCATATAGCTGCAGGTGGGACACAGCAGCACTCTGTGGTGCACCCCTGGGGACAAAAGCTGTGAGACCCCATGTTTTGTATGAGACAGAATCAGCCCCAGACAAGCAAACAGAGCTGCTCAGCTGCTCCCCTCACGAGCCTCAAGTATCTCCCCATGCTTGCCTTGATGTCACTGGTGCTCCACACAGCCCGCACGGTGTCCAGGTTCTTGTGGCGGCTGGTGAGCACCACACACATGGTCTCGTGGCCTTTCCTGATCTGGGACATGGCTTCCTCATCCACCAGCTCCGTCTGGCTTTGGTTTTTCACAGCCTGGAAGTACAGACACCAATAGCAGAGCAGGATGGCACAGAAAGGTGGGAGCTTCTCTGGCCTAGGTGAGAGCCAATTTTGGCGCACAGAATGTCAGTGAATACTGATTTCTTTGCAGGTGGTTGTAAAAACCTTCTGAAATGGAAATGCTCAATTTGTTCTGATTTCAGTTACTGATTTGCTGCTTTTTCTACTGTGTCAATCACAAATGTTTAAAGCTTTGGAAAAACTCTCAAAAACAATGAATTTAAAGTAAGTTTTCAAAACCAGTATGTTTTAATAAAGAAATGTTTTCACATAAACCCTGTTTTTTTATGTGAAACACTTGTTTGGAAACAGCAAATTTTATTAGAAAGCATAGATCTTACATAATTTATTAGACTCTCAATTTGCTTCCTGCCCAAGCCATGCTAGAACCACTACTTCCTTTGCTCACATTTAGAGTTTGGGATCATCAGGTATTTCCCCTTTTTTAGGACAAGGGAATACCCTCCCCAAGAGAGACCAAGAAGCCTCCAAAATGCAAGAGGCAGAGATTCCTGTGAAATCATTATGTACATGTAATGGCAGACTCCAGTTTTTAAAATGAACCACTGTCTGGAACATGGAATAGTTCAGTGACTGTCTCACCCCTTGCTCTATGCTTTGGTAACAGGTTCTTCATGAGCAGGGCTCAACTCTGCTGTATTCACACCAATCACAATGGGGGACCCCCTTTCAGATGCCACCCAACACAGACATTGGCTGGAAAACATTGTCCAGAGACACTTACTGGGAGAAAGTCAGAGGCCTTCAGGCCAATAGGCTCATTCCTGGCTGCAGGAATCACCGACGGCTCTGTTCTGGTCAAAGTTGAGGAGGCAATCGGTGGCCTCTGGACTGGATCAGGCTGCAGGAGAAACAGGGATAAAAGCTCTAGCAGGAACAGTCTGGCCCTAGTCTGGTGACCTCTATTTCTGACCTGCTTTCCTCTCACAGCAGGGTCCTAATGCAGAAGCAGTCTCCAATTTGCTAGCATAGTTTAAGACGCAATGAAGTATCTCTCAGGTACATATCACGATGTAATTAAGGTTTGTAAAGAACATGGAGATACCGCAGCAGAAGTGCCAAGTGCTGTTACTGTTATCTGAAATTAGGGCAATGGGCTGTGGCCAGCCTGAAGGCTAAGAGAGAATTCTAAAGAAGCCAGTATAATGAATCCTGGCGCATCAGCTGCTTGCAGTTTTGGCAACAAAACAGCCTCTGTTCAAGCATTTGTAGAAACCTGGCATTTGGTTCTCTTGAGTGCCCCAATTCTGAGATGCAAGGAGAAGCAGCCAAACTAAAGAAGCAGCAAACTAAAACAATAAAGCCTGTCCGAGGTTTGGTCTTGGTTCTACTGCTAAGGCAGCAGCACAAAGCCCTGAGCTGCACTTTTACTGCCCTTCAGTAAAGAATCAGCCTGAGTAGAAATCACAAATTCTCCAGCTCTGCACATTGTTCACAGAGGGGGCAGGAACAGCAATTCATAGATCACACAGTACGTACAAGCTCTTGCTTTGGCAACGAGGTCTGGACATCCACAGCTTGGCTGGGCTTCACTGCTTCCTTTGCAGTTCCAGGTTCTACCAAGAGGGAGAGAAGTGGGAAAGCAGAAACTGATGGTCACTTTCAAGAGTTGAGAGCAAAGGTTCTGTTTAGCTACACTGCAAGGAGTCATTTCTGCCTTCAGGCAGCTCTCCTTCTTTTGAGGGCCATTAACCCTATCCCCATCAAGGGGTCATTTCCATACTCACCATCCTCAGGAGGGGCTGGAAAGGGCTCATTTCGAGGAGGAGTTCGGCCTACAGAATAAGATTAAAAAAATAAACAAATGAAGGAGCATCCAAGGCTACAGATAAGTGGTCAGTCAACCCTGGAGCAGAGAAATCTCCAACAACTCCACACATGAGGGTAATCAGTGATACAACAAGCAGAGTTATCTCCTTTAGGCCTTGACACTATTGTTGAGTTTAGCTAAAGGCTTTCAGCCTTCATGGATAGGAGGGACAAAACTGACCCCTGTGGTTCACTGCTGCAGTAGAGGTGGGAAGCCTGAGACAAGGCACTGTCACAACAAACGATACTAGAAAAAATCCACCTCCTGTTACTGATTTATATAAGTAAATAAAAATAGTTGCTATGAATTCCTCAGAAAGAGTATCTCATTTTTATCATTTACATAAAAATGAGATACAGACACTGCACAATGCCTACTAAACAACAATCTTTGCTTTAACAAAACATTTTGACTTTCCTTCTTTAATGAAGGCTGCTGATCTCATACATACCAAAATTCTAAGCTAATAAAATTTCCTTAACACTCTAATCAGGATAGGAAGGCAGCACATTTGCAATGAAGCTCTGGATTCTGAGGCTTCAAACAGACATCACTGTACCCTAGTAAAGGTGCCACCTTTCAGCTATTCACCAACATGATCTGTGCTTCAGTGCCCAAGCACAGAATATTAAAGAAAAGCTTTCTGAACTCTCCAGTCACAGGTGAAGTCTCTGTTACAGTAAGCCAAAGGTCAGTTCTACCGAATCAGTTTAGTGTCATGATCTCAAACCCAAACACTACTCAACAGCACAAAAAACCCTGGTACTGACAGATTGCATTTTTGGGCTGGAAGATCTCTTTGTAATCCTCCTGGTTCTGGATCTCAGCCTTTGATTCCTTCTCATCCCGGTCATCTTCACTGCTAGGACTGTGCCTCTCACTCTCTGAGTTGTGCTTCACTCTGCTGTGGAAAAAGAGTTGTTGTCAGGGGAAGCTGTATTGTCAGAGAGAGAGAGAGAGAGAGAGCACTGAGTGCCTGGTGCATTTCCTTAAAATCTTGAAATTCAACAGGCCAGCAGACTCCCTCACCTCTGTGGCTTGCTGCAGCTTGTTGAGGGCCTGTCATAGATGCGACGAAGGGAGGACCCTGTGGGGGTAGGTGGCACAAGAGGCTGGTCGTCCCTGATCAAGCCGTGAGGAATAGAATCTGACTTTGGGACTCTGCTGAGATCCACAACGAAGGAAGAGACTGTGCTTTGTGCAAAGGAAACTCCTATCTGCAGAGGCAAAAGATCAAGGTAATTCACCAAGGAGTGGGGTGCACACCAGCCCTTTTGAGAACAGGAGTGATGGAGTGACCCTGAGCAACTGTGCTTGAGGACTGCTCAGTTCAGCGCTGAGGATTTTTCAACCTGAAGTTGCCAGCAATTTATGAAAGGCTTGGATAAAACTTTTGCCAAGCATAGCTTCTAAATACTGGTCAAACTGAGCTCGAGTTCTTTCCTCCAGAAACCAAAGAGACAGGAAGTAGAGCAGAAGGCACACAGCCTTTGGGCATGCTGCAAGCCCTGACACAATCTTACAGGTCTGAAGGCCTGCAGGGAGGCAGCAGGATTTTATCTTGTGTTTCACAGCTGCCTCCCCCTGCCTCAGGAGCAGTGCCTTACCAGCTGGTTGTTGCTGATAGACAAGTCAGCTACTTTTCCCCAGTTCACCAAGACCACATCAAAACAGCGCTCTGGCTCCCAGCCGTACACACGCAGCGAGTCCTGGAAGCCGCTGTACAAGCAGCAGCCATCCGGGTTGAAGAGCACACACCTGGGAGGAAGGCAGGAGCAGAATCAGGCACAGCATTCCCACCTTGCTCAGTCCTTGTGGATCTCTGACTACACTGAACACCTTCAGCTTTGTTTCTAACAACGAACCTTCCAATCTGGTGTGCAACCTGGTGGGCCTGTGCAACATCTCCAGCAGCCCAGAATTCTCCCCAGTAACGTCTCTCTCTCTGAGGAAACCCTCCCTTCACCCCATCTTTAGTCTCTGCCTTGTACATTTCAGTAGGCATTTAATGTACCTGACAGGAGTAGCCTCCTCTTCAATACAGCTCACAACTTGAAACTTCTCCAAGTCCCAGAACCGAACAGTCCTGTACACACAACACAACAAAATTCATTACTCTAGAAATCACAGTAGGATCCAGATTTTTAACAAAACACTAAGTTAGAATGACTTTCGCTGTTGTGCACATACAGTGACCCTACACAGAAGGCTAGTCTAGCTAAGATCCATGAATCCAGACAGAGATTCTCAGAGGCTCTAGACACAGACAGGCATTTAGAGCTGATCCAAAACTAAGAGAACACCCTGCCAGCTGAGCAAGGCTGCCTGCTGTTCACACAGGATGTCAGCTGGATTAGGGAGATGCTTGGGGCTACACATTGGTTTCTAGTGTGGCAAAAGGTGCCATCAATTTTGGATGAGAAGGGAAGATCCCCATGTTCTGCCCATCACAGATGTTGTCTAGATGTCTGGCTCTTGCAATGGCAGGTTTGAGTTGTGTGACATTCCCCTTTGTCATGTTTCTACGAGGAAGGGCATCAGGAAATGGAACAGACATACACATTTCCCTTCTTTCTCCCTCCCCTTATGTACCTGTCAGAGCTGCCAGAAGCCAAAAGGTATTCATTGGGATGGAATTCAACAACATTCACTGGGCCGGTGTGTCCTGTAAACTCAAACATTAACTTCCCAGCAGTCAGATCCCACAGCTGAAAGGAGGAAAGAACAGAGACTCTTGAAGAGATTTAATGTTGGAGATTTCCAATACACTTGGAATTTCCTTGTACTGGCAACCTTCTAACACTTCACCCCTCCAAGAACAGAATCAAGTCTGTCCAAGAAAGCAATAATCAGGGAAAAAGTACCATCCCAGTCATTCAAGGCTTTGTTTTGTTTTGGGGTTTTTTTGCATTATCTTTTATTTTCCATGTAATTTGTCCCCTAGAAGTTTCTATTTTATATTTAGAGACTGAGACAAAATATAGCAGTTCCATCTGTCCCCACAGGCTGTATCTCAAAAATGAACAAACAAAAATTCAAAAGCTCTGAATCCCTTAGCAATTCCCTCTTCCTGTGCTCTAGTTTCCACTTGAAAATGCAGTGAAATAACTGATCAGTTAATCATGTGAAAATGAAAATAAAATCAGTCCTTCATCCCCATTCCTCATACTCCATGTGAAACAAGTGAAGTCACTACTTCAGTCAATACTTTTCTGAACTCCTTCTCTTGCTCTGCTCAGTCCCAACAGCAATTTTCAGACTGATGATCACATGTAATGTGTATAACACAAGCAGAGCCAGAAATTAGTCTGGTGAAGCAATGTGCTGTGGAAAACTCATTCTACAAGGTTTACTGAGGCCAACGCTCAGGTACCACAACTCTACTACCATCAAAACATTAATTTTTCTGTGCATAGTCTCTCCCAATGTGTCTGCTGGATAAGGGCATTTCAACACATGCAGCTCTTCTATGGGTGTTGTGGGCCATCAGACACGATCCCCATAAGAAAACCGGTCTCTGCAAAGCCACGGGGCTCAGCCAGCTGCCTAATGAACGAAGGGTGTTTATGAGTGAGTGCTGGCAATGCTGGGTAAAAAGACAATCCCAGCATTCCCATATGTGCCACAAGCACATAAGGAGGGTGTCACAATAAATTACCTTTACAGTGTGATCATCAGCAGCAGAGGCCACCCATTTCCCATCAGGGCTAAAGCGGAGACACCGAACTGCCTCTGTGTGACCCTGGAATGAGGAAACAGTATTCTGGCTTTTGTCTTTCAATCCTATACAGTATAATAAACCAAAATCAATTCAGTGTTTTACAGAGTTCACAGCTTGCAGAACACAACACTGTACCCAAGACACTACACCCAGCCACACTAAATGTGTGTAATCTCTCTCATCTAGACATTAATGCCATCAGTTTAAGTATGGTAAATACAGATCTGGCTTCATTAATAAGAATTAGTTCTAAATTACAGATTTACATATGGTCAGATAGAAGTGCTGTGATAGTCTCTGGTTTCTACACAAAATTAATATAAAGCAAGTTCTTTAGGCAGAAAAATGTCCCAAGAACAGAACCATCTCAGTGCAGTGGTAATACCATTAACAATATAAAGAAACCCTCATGGATGCTCTCCATCCCCCACTGAAGCCATCCTCACTATAGCACATTATATCCATTTCATATTCCCATACAGCTTGCAGAGGCCTGCTGAGGTTTGCCAGGCCACTTCACAAATCATGCAAATCTTATTATCATGCTGGAAAACCAGGAAGTTAATTGTACATAGTCACATTTAGGTTTGCTCACAAGTCCTCAAAAGAAATATTTCTCCCTTCTTTGCCTGAAACGTAATGAAACATTTTACCTTGAATGTGAAGATACAGCCTTTTCTTCTTACATCCCAGAGCTACAAGGAAGAAAAGCAAACAAATGATATATTTTGAGCAGTGTGTGGGGAGCCCCGGCCAGAACAAGGGGTCTCTGTGTCACCAAGCTAACAGACACTGCAGAATGAAGGGGCTGCTGAACCCCTGTTGGCCTCAGGGGCATTTTCTAACTCCCCAAGCGAGAATCACTCCTGGAAGGTCTCTCTTTCTACAGCAGCTCAGTTCTGACAGTCAAACACCAGCCGGAGGAAGCAGATACAATCCACAACAACCAGGACATCTGTGCTTGCTGACACCAGGTCTTGGCTGGCACCTTACTCAGAGCCACATTCCACACCAGAGGAGTCACATTCATGAGCTGGCTGTGAAAATACATGCACGGATTTCACAAGCACTCACAAATACACCTGCCCACACATGGAAATGATGATGTGCAGCATCTACTGACAGCTCAACACAAAACACGTTCTGGCACCCTTCAAAACAAAGACACTGCAGGTAAAGAGGGAAATCTCTAGTGGAAGCTGGTATTACCTTAATGTTGGTGTCCAAAGAGCCAGATGCCACAAAGCTTCCAAAAGGATGGAAATGAAGGCTGCAGATATTCGCTTTGTGACCTGGTAACGTACGAAGAACTGGGAAAAGGAGAGGCAGAGCAGAGAGAAGGAATAGGGGAAAAATATTTAATAGTTCACTTCCACCAGAAACCATGCAGAAGTGTAGCCATACTATTCCCACCATCATTTTATGGAAATATATATTATTTTGTGGAAACACGTCTGACTTTATCCTGGCAATGCAAAGAAACAACAATAGAAAACCAATGATCAATGAACCAACCTAATGAAAGTCCTGTCCTTAGGTACGGAAACTATGGATAGAATTCCAAAGGTCTCCATTCTGAAAATGAGGCAGCTGGCAGGCAGTGCATCTTTCCATTTGTTACACAGACAGCAAAATGGGCTGGAGGAGGAACAGTTTTGGGAAGTGAAACAGTCTTGACTGCCTGCAGCATTCACCTTGCAGTTATTAGAAAGACCCTTTCCCAGGACTCTGCACCCACATCCAGGCACCATCTCTTACGTTCCAATATTCACCTCAGACTCCTTCAATTGTCCCTTGCAAGAATCATCGTAAAGACGGGAAATGGATGCTTAGGAAGCAGGAGACAAAGAAACGATCAGAGTGTTTCAGCAAGTCATCAAGTAACACCCCCTGTAATTCTGGAAACCAGAAAGGACCAGTAGAACTGGTACCTCCTATCTCGGCAAGCAGTGACAAATGCAGAACTCAACTCTAAGAAAAATTGCTCAGATAATAATAAGGGCAATCCCTCTCCCTCATCCGTCATCTGGAACAAGCTGATGATTCCCCTGGCAGAAATTAGCTCTTGAGCCAGAACTGAGGTGATCATTTGCACAGACACTGGCTCATAGGTCTTCTAATAAATGCAGCCAGATCAGCTACCCCCCCACAGGCAGAGCCAAAGTATTCCATAACTGAACTGATTCTAACTGTCTGAATGACAAAAGTGC
This sequence comes from Dicrurus megarhynchus, assembly GCA_013399195.1. Classification (NCBI taxonomy): domain Eukaryota; kingdom Metazoa; phylum Chordata; class Aves; order Passeriformes; family Dicruridae; genus Dicrurus; species Dicrurus megarhynchus. The sequence continues at coordinate 28,037 of VXAD01008433.1, forward strand.
TTTTCATTATTGATGCTGCCTGTGGTTTGCCTTCTTAGCTCAGCCAGTGTAAGTCTATTTTCATTACACATTCCTTCTATGAACAAGCAGCAACCTACAAGAAATATTCAGTCATTTCCTGGTATTCCTCCTGGAATGCACTCAAGTGATTTATGATACCTTTGCAAACTCATTCTAGGATTTGAGGAAAATGCAATAAATAAAGCATGACTCAGCAGTGGCCTTTAAAGGATCAGAGCATGATGAGTTCATAGCTTTCACAGTTTATTAAAAATTAGGTCTTTGTCTTTTTATGTGGCCATGCAAGAGCAGGAGAGCAGAAAAATTGCTTGAGGAAAAAAGAAAAGTTAGAACCTAAGAGCAAGAAGTCAACAAGCAGGGGATTCCTGCATTTTTGCAGAACCTAATAAACTTAAAACTTCCAATCTGGTTTGGGATCCTTTTATTAAAGTTGACAACTTCAAGCTGAGACTCTGAATACAAATTCTATATGCCTAGTTATGTACACATGCATGGAAACTGATCTGGAATACAGATTTTGACACACTCAGGTCAAAACCATAGAAACTAGTTCCTCAGATCAGTGTCCCCAGTACATGTCCAAATTTCTGCTCGAGTGTGAATACACAGCTCTACAGCCTCAGTAGAAGGGCAAAAAAGAGTTGCAGATGAAAATGAAAGCAATGCCAGTCTCCTGCTACTTCTTAAATCAGGAACCTTCTGGGTCAGCACAGACATTAAGCATAAAGATTCTCCAAAAAGTGTGCATGAACAGAAGTAAAAACTCATGGACACATACCTTTGGCAGCTTCCAGGTCCCAAACTCGAATGGACCCTGACCGGGACCCTGCAACTATGAGCTTCTCATTTGGGTTGACCTGTAGGCTCTCGATGGGGGTTGTGTGGCCCGTCAAGCTCTGCAAAGAAAACCATCAGTCACAGCCAACAGCTGCTGGCACAGCCCTGTATGAACCATGGCACTGCTCACACTGGAGGGGTAATTCTTTAGCCATGAGTTGGGACCACCTGACTGTGCCACCAGTCCTTTTTCCTCAGCAGCCACCAGCATGGCAGAACACCCTAAAGCCCGTCACTGCACCCAGCATGGCACACCTGTCTTCCCACTTTATGGGGCACACTGACTAAGTTTTCAAGGATGCATCAACAGAGACACAGGTAGTTAAACATTAGGTGCAGATGCTCAGACAAGGCTGACACATTCTTACATCAGAAAAATTATGCTGTGGTAGCACAACAGCACCGTGTTAGCTCTAAATGGATCATGTAAGTGTCATGAACCAGTTACAAAATCAAAGCAAGAGCAAAAGTAGGGCTACTTTGAGATCTTCACACAAGCACCAAGCCATAGGCTGCTGCCAGCAATGGATGTCACAGTGACAGTATGGTGCTAATACTGAAGTACTGACTTGAGGCACAAGGCAGTAATTCACTTGTATGAAGTTCCTTTCATCCTTGAGCACCTGAAAGCTAACAAATTACATCAGCATTTTGAAAAGGCCTGTATTTTAGTAAAAACACAAGAATATTTAAAACTAGCTCTAGAAAACAAATTCCACCATTGCAGACTTTCTGCTTGCCAAACAAGCAGTATTCTCTGCTTTACTCCATCCTCAAATATGTCTTTTTAAATAGCTACACTGGCTCTGTGCCTCCCACACACATACAGAGGCTGGGAATGCCAGTTGGAAGCTGCCTGTTCTGATGGCACTTTCTTAGGAATCCATGTGCAATTGAAATCCTCTACAAACTCCACAGCTGCAACTGCCATTGCTAGTGAGAACAAGAGCTCACACTTAAACCAAGTCACAATGTTACTTGAAAAGTTCCTCTTCTCCCTCTTTCCCAACATGTAAACATCCATAATCCTTCTAATATAAACACTAAAAATGAATTTCAGAGGACAACCCCAAAAATCAAGATTCTTTTGATATACAAGAATGGCACAAGCAGCTTCAGTCAGCCCCTCCCTCTCAGAAACAGCAGCTCCCAACGTCTATGGATCCCAGGAAGCACAGGAGAGGTGCAGCTCTCTGAAAGGGTACAGAGTCGGTTCTTCAACCTTCTTCTTCAGTCAGGCAATAGTCCAGTTTCAAACTACAGTCATGCCACCACCAAGGGCCTGGAAAGACACTGCTTAACTAGACTGTGCAAGAAGCACAGCCCTGCCAAAGGTGACCCTTCATACACTCAATAAACGGAAAAATAAAGCGCACGCATTCTCCTTTTAGCCTTTTTGACCTGACTTTCCTGATTTCTTCCTCACAAGGCTCACACTGGCTAGAGCAATGCCTTCAATACCACAACATTATTGTGTTGTTAATTAAACAAATGACAAGAGACATGTGCTAAAGTTGGTTTTATACAACACCCACTCAAAGTGATGTAGGATAGATATCTGTTAAATATATATTTATGGTGCACTTTGGAGATCACTGCTGGGGTAACCCTACCCTTGCTAACACACTGCAACCAGAGTTACTCCTCCCCAGCCTACAGCAAAATATTGTGATAACCTTTGTGCTGACAGTTAGGGACAGTGGCACAGGATAGCTCCTGCTGTGACTGCAAACCCCAGGGTATAAAACTGGCCCCTGTAGCCTGCACTATAAAACTAGCTGTTCTTGTACAAAACTCTTCCTTTAATTATTTGTAGACTGGTAATATATAAAGCACAATATTCTTTATCTGAGTAAGCACTGGCCCAGCTCAAGCATTCCCACTACATCTCTAGAGCAGTGGACTCACCAGGCACCCAATCTTGTCCCTATCTTTAGCTAGAATCTGGTCACACAGCTTTGTATTGGCAAACTCTATTCACAAGTCCCACAGGCTCCACCCCAACAATCTTCCCCCTCATTCCCTACCCTTCAAACCCCAGAATTAATATTCCCATCCCATAAAAGCAGAGAACAGGCCTGTTCTTACCATGATGCAGTTGGGCTTGCTAACTGACCATATGTTGACCCGACAGTCATCTCCTCCAGTGGCCAGCATCCGGCCTGAACCTTTTCCCAGGACTACTGAGGATACATTGCTGCTGTGGGCCATGATTTCTTCTGCACAAAACAAAGCAAACACTTATTACAGATTAGTATAAAAATTTTCATCTCATCCCTCCAAAAAGTCTAAAAAAAATACTCTTCCTCCAGAAACGCTTTCCAGTTTCCACTGGACAAGCTGCAGCAGCCCACTGTTAAGATAAGAAGTCACACTATTATCTTGCTGTGAACAGTCCCTCTTGGCTCTGCGGGCTGCACTTAAAACATTTGCTGACCAAAGCTTCACAATTCCAGTGCTCACATGGCTTACTAAAAGCATCTTCTCTCACTTGCAGCAGCTCAGGAGCTTTTGAAGATTTGCTCAAATGCAGCAACCTGATCACAGAAGGTGCTTTACCTGCAATAATGCACAGCAGCCAGAGTCATCTAGTGAAAGGCCCTCTAATCCTGTTCTAGACAGCAGCAGCAGTCCAGCCTGAGAGGAACTGGCAGAGGAGCAGCAGTACAATTTGTTGCCTTACCCAGAAAAAAAGTCAGACTCAGCAGCGGAGAGAGGTGGAGCTCCCTTCCCTGAGTTTTGGCAGAGGCTTTGCTACATCCCCACTAGGTAACACAGGCAAAACTGAGCACTGCAGAGCATGCAACTGTGACAAAGGAGGGTAAATATCTATCCAAAAGAGTAGAAAATAACAAATCTGATTGATGCTAAATGACTGTTAAAAAACCGGGAGCTGAGAGGAAACTCTGACACTGCAACAACAGAACTCTATGGAAACCTCTTCAGAAAGAAACCAATTTGGGGCAAAAAAGAAGCCGAACAAGCATCTTTGCTTAGACATCTCACAGTGGAATTTTAAGTTCACTCAAAATTTTGGCAGGGCCTTTTGGCAGATGCATTTACCAATACCTTCATCTTACTGTTCTGTTCTTTGAAAGGTCACAGGCTTTCCATGCCTAATAGTTATGAAACTGTAAAAATAGTTACGAGTCTGTAAAAAGGCTAGGTAGCATCAATTCAGCTTTCATTCAGATTGTTTGGCTGGGAGGAGCAATTTGATCATTTTACATGCAACAGTAATCCAAAAGGATATTAGATGGCTGCAATAATAATTACAGGTACTTTGATCTCGAACTCTCAAGACTGTTTTTTTGAAAGCAAAACTGCGCAACTTTCACTTGGGCTGGAGAAACACCTTTCAAATTACAAAGGTAACTGGGCCATAAATTACATGTGAAGGGCAAATCTGAAAATACACCTGCATTGTGTTGAAAGACCAAACTTCCACATAAAAATGCTAAAACAAAGCCTGTGTGAATACACAGACTAGAAGGTAACCAAAAGTACAATTAACATTAATAGGCCAACTCACTAGTTAAAATTGAAAGGACAGATGCTGAGCACTGCTGCTGAAACAAGTGTGTCAGCAGTTCCACTTTTTCCCCTCTTGATTTCCTTCTTAATAATATATTGTAAGTTTAAAAGTCATTGTGGAAGCATCCAAGCCTCTGTTCATAAAAGCCAGGTGATAACCTGATGTCTGCCTTGGCCAGAGAGGTTCGTTTGCTCCTCCATGAATCCCTTACACCCACAAATTTTTTGTTTCATGAAGTTCTTGTCACCAGCTATCACCCACCAGCCCAGTACCACTAAACTCCTAATTAGCATTGCTGAAACATCCCTAACACTCAGAATGCTCTAAAGAGGATGCTAAGATGGGGCAGAGCCTAGCAAAAATGAAGATCAAGAACTTCTGCCCACCTAAGGAGAATGGAGATGGATAGACTTACAGCTTTTTCTGCAACTAGAGTTTCAGAGATGGGAAGGTAACATAGCAAACTGGCTTTCTACTAAAAAAGATACAAAATTCCTAAGTCAGTTATCTCAGATGAGTTCATGTGTGGTACCAGTCAAGGACACTATTTCTGCCAGCCAGTTTCCAGACCCCACTCATTGGCTAAAGCTAGTGATCACGTCCTATTGCTTCTAAGCATTCCTCAACAGCCCCTATGAAATAACTCATCAGTGACCAGCTAGAAATTGACAGTCAGCCACTGTCTACTGCTCCTTCAGAGGAAGAATAATGGACATGAAACCAGCAGATTCTTACTGTCTCTTGCAAAGCAATTTCAAGAGAGTGGGACACACAGGCCCTGCAAAGATCACCCCACTCCTCCTGCAGCGGAGAGCTCAGCGAACCTTCTGTAACAAGTGAGCACCAATGAAGGACAACCCGACAGAGGCTAAGCTTGGGACCTTCTCCCTGATACTGAGGAATTCCCCACCGCAGTCTGGCAGTCTCCATTGAATGACAGAATATTCTGAGTTGGAAGGGACCCACAAGGATCATCAAGTCCTATTCCTGCTTGTCCTGCACAGGACAAACCCCGCTTACCCTGAGAGCATCGTTCAAATGCAGGCTTGGTGCTGTGACCACCTCCCTGGGGAGCCTGCTCCCGTGTGTAACCACCCTCTGGGTGAAGAACCTTTTCCTAATATTCAACCTAAATTTCCCCTGACACAGCTCCAGACACTCCCTCAGGTCCTGTCATTGGTCATAGGCAGCAGAGATCGGAGCTGTCCCTCCAATGCACTCAGTAGGAAGCTGCAGCCCAAGATAAGCTCTGCCCTCAGTCTCCTCCAGGCTGAACAAGCCAAGAGACCTCAATTACTCCTTTGCATGGCTTCTCCTCTAGACCCTTCACCATATTCGTAGCCCTTCTCTAAGTGCTCTGTTACAGCTTTAGATCCTTCTTGAACTGTGGTGCCCAAACCTGCCCCCAGACTCGAGGTGAGGCTGCACCAGCACAGAGCAGAGCAGGACCATCACCTTCCTCGATGCACCCCAGGACACAGCTGGCCCTTTGGGCTACCAGGGCACAATGCTGACTCATTTTCAACTTGCCATCGACCAGGAACCCCAGATCCCCTTCTGTGGGGCTGTTCTCCAGCCTCTCATTCCCCAGTCTCTCCATACATCCAGGGTTGCCCCTTGACAGGTGCCCCATCCCTCATTGCCTCGGTTGTTCTTGTACTACAGTAGAACCATGTGGGGTTAGACAAGCGGTTAGACAAGCACTTAGCCTAGTACTGCATCAACTAGTCAGAAAAAATAAAGGCCGTGACCCTTTGAAAATAGCACTGACAAGGCCACGCTATTCACTGTGCCACTATGTTTTCCAACAGGACTTCCAGGAGTTAAAAATTCCAGTCAGCAATGTAAAAAGAGGGCCGGGGAACCACATTCAGGGCAGAGATGAGGTGGCTCCTATCCCTCCCCGCTCCCAGCCGGGGCGGCTCCCCCGCCCGGCACTCACGCAGCTTCCATGCCGTCTTCGTGGTGACGGCCACGGCCATGGCTCAGCGCGGCGCCTTTCGGGCGAGCAGTGCCTTTCTCCTCCCGGCGAGGCTCCACTCCGCTAGCGCGTCCTACGGCCAGGCCGTGCACCGGGGCTGCCCCGGCCGTCCTGCGGGCACACAAACACGGTCACGGCGAGACCCTCCTGAGAGGCGGCGCGGCGGGGGACGAGGCCTCACCGCTGATGAACATCACGGGACGGGAGCGCTGGTCGGGCCGAGGGCGATCGCCTGCACGCTGGTGGCGGCGGGGCCCGGCGGTACCGGACCGGGACCCCCTGCCCGCCACCGCCCTACAACCGGCCCTTCACAACAACCCCGCGCCGCGCCGGGCGGTTGCCCGGGTTCCGCGCGCCGCTCGGCCAATAGGAAGCGAGGGCGGGGTGGTTGCCATAGCGACGGCAGCGCGGCCGCCACTCACAGCGCGGCTTATTGGCGGAGCCCCGCAGGCGCGGCCAATGAGGAGGCGGCGCTCTGGATGGGGGCCGCCATTTTGCGGGGCCGCCCTGAGGGGCGGGGGCCGGACGGCTCCCGCTCTGCGGCCAGTTCGGAGCGTGCAGCCGCCCCGGAGCTCCCGTGAGGGCAGCCGGGGTCCTCCCCGGACCTCGTAGCTCACGGCCCGCCGGCGGCTGCGGCCGGTGTGTCCCCGAAGGGGATTCCCGGGTGTCACGGGCATAGCCCTGGTGGGAGCGGGACTCCTGCGAGGCTTCTGTGCCTCTCGCCGCCCGGCTGAGGTGCGGTTGCGCCGCTTGTGCGTGTTTCTCGCCGTCTCTGAAGCCGATTACTCCATCAACAGAGAAAAATCAAATTAACTTGATGCTACTCCTTGATAATGACCCAAGAATGCAGGCTGAATTTCAAGGATCATATCCTTCAAGCGTAGGAGCGATGCATCCTGGCAAGAGGAAATCGGGCAAGAATGCCAGGAGGCCTCCGTGGATGGATAAGGGCCTGCTGAGTAGCAGAGGGGAAAAAAAAAAAAAACAAAACAAAAAAAAACCACTGTAGAAAAGAAGACTTTTTTCTCAGAAAGGAAAAAGAAACTTTCAGGAAGTGGAAACGAGGACAGGTGGCCTTGGAGGAATACAGGGAATTCCTGTGGCCAGGGGGGTCGGGACTAGATGATCTTTAAGGGCCATTCCAACCCCATAATGTTCTGATTCTATAATATTCATTTGCAGATGGCTTAGCAGCTGCTGTGTCCCTAATGCCTGTAAAAGGATTTTTAAATTAATTTATTTTGGTGTCTTCTCTGGTATTGAATTAACATCGATGAGTTCATAACTACAGCATTATACAGGACAAGGTTTTGTCATTATAGGGCTCTAAATGAGGTCAAAGAAATGTTATATTTGTGAAGTCACCAGTTCAAAACCTTTGCTTACGCAAAACTGAATTACAAATTCGTTAAAATATTATGTTGGGAGAGAATCAGTATTCCCAAATAATCCCGCTCCTGATGCCAGCAGCTGTGGAGCAGCTTTGGAAAAGAAGAGCCCTGAAAGACTGTGTATGGTTTGTCTCCCCTTCTGAAGCAGACCTCAGAGCTAAGGTCCCATTCAGACTCAGTCTCAAAAATGATGGGGTTTCATGAGGACACAATTGATGTAACTGCAGATGGGCCTTAGAACAAAATAGGGGAAGGGAAATGGTGCAAATCCATTAAAATCTCCTCAAATCTGATGATAGTGAAAGATTTACTGCAGGCAGCTCCAGAAAAGGAATGAAGAAATCAGTCACACCTGAGGTGCCCAGCCCAGAGAGGATTCCTGAGCCGCATCTCTTTAAATTTCTATTGTGCCAGCTGCTTTTCCGTAAAAGAAGGGGGCTATCAGAGGAAAACTGCAGTGGGACATGGACTAGAATATTTTACAGAGTAGCTCCAGTGCCAGGTTCTGGGGGGGCTGACTTGTAAACCTCCCCTGCTCAGGCAGTCGTTCCCAGTCCCTGCAGAGTCTCTACAACAAGGAGTTGGTTGCAGTGTAATGGGCAAGGGATTCATCCTCCCCTCTGATGAGCTGGCTGTTGTTCTCCAAGGAACTCTGGGAGCTCTTCTGCTCCTCTTCCAGCACCTGTGAGGGAACAAGCAAACAGAAGTCAGGGAAATAGAGAGGAAAGTGAGGAGCAAAGGCACACAAAAGTACCCTCAGAATTCAGGGAGCTGAGATGAAGAAAACCACAAAGTGGAGCAGATTTATTTTTGAGGGGGCAAAAAGTTTGAGATGAGGTCTTACGAGAAGAATAAAACAAGGGGAATCAAAATGTGGAGCAGGAAGAGGCAGCAAATCCAAATGTGTTGCCTCACTAGAGTCAAGAAGCCCTGGAGAACCAAATCATCCGTGATTGAGATAAGGACTAAATTTCACCCTGGAGCTATTTTATTCTTTGATCTCACATGCTAATTACAAATAAATATATATCTATATATATATACAGGCATATTTATGGCTCTTTTAAAATACTCCCCCCATAATACCTATTACCAACTAATCATTCTTAATTATTTTCTTTATTAACTAAACACAGTAAAACAGTAATCTTTCTTGGTGATGCAATTTTTTCCAGAAAGTCACCATCGTGTGACCATGTTATGTTTCTGTGGGAAGGCAATTAAAACTGTGCTGACTTACACCGTACTGTGATTTGTCCCAAAATATTTTAATGATATTAAAAGCTCTTCAGAGATAATTCCTGAGAGAGAAAAAGCTGACTCTGGATTTCTTTGACTACATGTATTGAATGCTGACATTAATGAAGTTTACCTACCGTGGCTTCATGCTGTTGTCCTCTCTTTGCAGTGTTATACATTGAAGGTGACAATTTAATATTGGCTTCTTCATCCTCACGGACCGTCAAAATATTTAACATCTTCCAAGAAATCAGAAGAAAGACCCCTCAGCTTTCCCACAAAATAACTGTACCTTTACATGCTTGACCTGCTAACAGAGCAGATGCTGCATACAAGAATTGTAGAATAAGACTAAATATAGATCTGTACAAATATGTCCATGTCCTGCTGATAGATCAAGCTGATAGTAGTCTTAATTTTAGATTGCTACTCTGTGTGAAATTCTTGAATCCAGTTATTGATATTAACTGGTAAGAAAGCTTTTCTGGCATCACAGTTTTGGCACTACTTTTGAAATTGCACTGATAGCTTTGGCTTATTCTTTGTCTTATATAGGATATGCAGCACAAGCAATGGGAATATTTTGTCTGTTGATACATCAAGACTGAGAAATTTGGCAAGGTAGTTCATGAGGTCACGCTGAACTAGCTTCAAATTTCTGAGGAAAAGTGCGATTTTTGCAAAGTTGTTCTTAATTGTTACTTATATTCTGGGCTAATATAGTTGAGCATTCCCTCTCCTTCAGGGGTTTCTCTTCCTCAAAAAAACATTCAAGAAATCCAATAGCTGTGCCTCCATCTGCTAGAATGGTTATATTTATCATGAAGTAATCACAAAGAACATGAATGTGTTACACCAGTCAGTGTGATTAGCAGTACAAGCAAAGTATTTTATGAAGAATTTCCCTACAATTTCTCACACAACAAGTCACTTCAGTATTTTGGATAGGATTTCCTGGCAATGCCTAGTACCTAGATACAGCATTACATACAATACCCTTTCCTGGGCAAATGGCAGATAGGCTTCCAGATACCCCAATTCATATATTGTCATTTGCTCTCTGAAACTCTTCTTCAAAGGGGAGGAAGGGTAAGAGCAGCAGCAGGAAAGTGTGTGACTCTCCATAAATACATTACAGCTACATCTTCGCTGAACAATGCCTGGGTAGCAAGCATGATAATTCAGCATGGAGACCAGCTTTGTCTTACTTTTATCACAGTTTACACTGAGGAGGCTTTGGCACCCAGTCAGCTGAAACTGTTTCCACACCTGATCAGCTCTGACACTGTGGACACCTCCCTGTTACCTCTGCTTCAGAGTCCCGGACTTGTTGCTTCAGCAGCTTCTGTTCCGCTCTCAGCTCCCACAGCAAGTTGTACAGATGGAGCATGTTCCTGTGTTTCTCCGAGGACCACGGCTGGAAGCAGATAAGTCAGTGAAAAACAGCAGCACTCTCTGGGCACACGGGATTGGGTACTGTGCTGACAGAAACTGGCACAATCCTGCTATAGCCAATAAAGCAACACTAATTTCCATCACTGAAACATCGAACCCATGGTCAGCATGGGTTTATCAGGCTTCATTTTGATTTGGAATCCATCAGTAATGTGAGCCAGATGGCAGGTCTTGCACTTTGCTGATGCTGCTGTTTTATAGTTGGAATTAAATGAGATGAATAGGAATGTATAGAAATAGAGATGAAAAAAATGGGACTCCTGCAATGGTGTTCTGTGTTTTCACCCCAGTGGGAAACAGAAATTTAAAAAGCACCATAACATAAAAAAAAAAAAATCCCTATTTGTAATCTCTGCTTGTTTTTTTTAAGTGTAATTGTGAGCATCTCTGCAGAATTTACTGGCAGACTTCTGCCTCTGGTTACAGACTCGCATTGATGATGTTAGGGGGGTGACCCCTCACCCCTGATGAGATCATTTGGCTTAATGGCAGCACTCCACTTTTTTGAGAATATCTTTTATTTAAGGCTATCTATCTGTCTGTCTGTCTATCTGCAATGTATTAAGCCTTCAGCATCTTGCTCTGCATCTGCAGGGTAAACACTGGGAGATTAAAGGAATGACAGGACTCAAGAAGTCCAGAACACACAGTGTATGTCTTTGCTGCTCTGTTCTCTCTCTTCTTGAAGAGGGAACAGCAGAGGAAATTTAAGCTTCCCCGCCATGAATCTGCAGAACTGAGCCCAACAGCTGCTGAACCTGCATTTTGAAGGATACCAGGGAATGTGGGATCTGCCTGATGACCAGACCTGGGAAGATGACCTCAGGCATGGCTAGAGCAGGCCCGTCATGCCACATTACATCCTGCACTCCCAGTCACTCCCAGCATGGCAGCACATCTGCCAGGCAGTTGGTGTTGTCAGCCTGGAGGTGCACAGGTGGAGTAGAGGGGCAGCATGGAACATGTCATGCTTGTAGTTCTTTCACTGACATTTCACCTCCCCTTTGTGTCATGTGATCTTCATACCTGGTATGTGACCGAGTTTTCTCGGCTAAGGAAGATTTCATCTTCTCTCTTCTCCCTCCCTATTACTCTGCAGAAAACCACCTTTGAGGCAATGGTGTCATGAACCTCGAGGTGATATGTCAGCTGGATGATATCATCTATGACCATAAAGATACGTTCCTCTATATCTTCATCAGCAGGCTTTTCTGGATTTCTGTGGAAATACTCCTTGATTTGCTAATGGAGAGTGAAAAAAAGACATGGAAGCAAGTTAGACAACACATAACTGGCAAGATTTACAGATATGGGTAAAAACCCATGGTAAAAACTATGCTTTTCTGCCTGGACTTGGATCTCTTGGCCAATGGTCCTACTGTTCTTGCATGCGTCTTAAACCCAACCACAAAGCTGCTTAAAGCAATACAGAAGTCTCCTATTTGTGGAGTTGAGTATGCTTTCCAAGCTCCAAGTTAGCTTGAGATGCATCCCTGCCTGAGAGAATTTCAGGAAGCAAGGTATTTTGGAGAAAAGCAAAGTTTCCCACATTTCCCAGCATAGGGAAGGAAAAGGTAGCATGTTGGGTGCTGGTCCAAGGACAGGCCACTGCATGGCTCTGTCTTGGCAGGTGATGTGTCTGAGCCATACACACTGCCAGATGTCAGATTTCCTCCTCTTGTTCTGCAAACCAGATCTGACAAGAAGAAGAAGTAGATTACCTGCCTGTAACAAATCAGAGTGATGGCACAATTCATCAGGAACCTAAAATGATATTGGTTTGCGCTCAGCACACAAAATCATTTTCCTAGTTTTGAATCTTGTGAAATTTTTGTTCCAAAGCCATGGTCAGGTTTTTTTCTTTCCTCTGACACACAATTTGCCAGCCTTAGTTTCCCAGTTTAATTCTAGCTGCTGAGTGTAGTTCCTGACAACTGGTCACACTGTAGCTCTGTCAGACAAGCAACTGTGAGACACAGCAGCTGAACAATGCTTGGATGTCTCATCTGGAGTTTTACCTCAGCCGTGCCCACTGAAAATGAACTAAAGCCCCAGGCAGTGTGTTTTACATAGTATAAATATCACAGTGACACATAGTTTTCTGTTCCTGCCTTGGCCATACCACTATAGGCCGGTGGTTAGCATCAGTTCCGATGCCAGCCATTTGCATTTTCTTGTCTCTTTCACCAAGCTCTATGTGCCGCATGTGCAGGAAGTCCTCCCGCCCCACGAAGTACTCTGTCATCTCAGTAGCGTTTTCAAAACGTTTCCAGAGGCCATCAACGCGTGCCGTATGGTAATACTCCACTGTGTGTCCAGTCTCAGGTTCCAGTGACGTGTAGGAGTGAGCTGAGGACATATCACACACGTTTTCAGAGTTAGCAGCCATAATACACTGAACACAAGCGTGTCCAGGGGAGGTCTCATTTTCTTCAGCTTTAGCAACAGATCTGATGCAGAACTTCCCTGCAGCTACACAACACTGAGAGAACAAACATAATCCTAAAGAGAAAGTTTCAGCTTCTATCAATTCTACTGATAAAAGCAGAAATGTATTACCCTGATATACATGATAACTATGTATTTTTCTAATACATAGAACACTACATAGCTGGGTAAGCACTGCCCAGGACTGCAAGCCACCAACCCAATTCTCTACTCTTTGCTGGAGACCATTTTATTTATCCAGGCAATTTATCCCGCAAGTATCCCGTCCCCCCACCTTTCAGCTTTGGGCTTTTGCCACTGCTAGAAGGGAGTCCTGTGGAATTCCATCAGCTGCAGGGGCTGCCTAGATGAGCTGGAATACCTTTAAGAAGGAGGGGGTGTCCTGGCCTGAAATAGTCTGTGATCAGCTGTGTTTGTTTATTCACTTCTCTCATATACAACAGGTCTTCTCGGTGTTTGAACCACTCCTTCACCTCCACTTCTTCAGTACCTGGCAGGAGACAAGTCATTTTGCAACCTTAGGTCACCCTGTTGGAGGTGGCAAAATTCTGATGAGCTCTAGCAATGCCGGAAAGTTTGGGGGCTTGACAGACAGTGAGCGTGATAAAAAGTTTGAGGATATGGTAGGTAATTCCCCCACAAAGGTGAAAGGAGAATGAGAAGAGAGACTGTCAGAAAGGGGGCCACCTCCCCCTTTCCATCAGCATGCCCCAGGCTGTTTGCTCAGTGTGTGGAGTGTTCCTTCATCCCCCTTACAGCCTGAGTCTGCGTAGACAGTGAGGCGTTCCACCAGCCCATCTCCATTCGCATACGCTGCCCATTTCTCCAGTTTTGCTTTATTGTACAGGATCACCTTCTTCCCCTGGGAAAAGGGATTCTCGTATTCTGCAGTGGGCAAGAGAGATGTCAGACAAATTGACTCCCCTGTACTCAGCCCAGAAAAAAATAATTAAGAGGGAGAAAACCATGGTCTAAGGGACACTATGAATTTATTTATTATGTTCTGCTGCCAATAAACCTGTTCAAACCCTGCCTATTGTCCTTTAATGTTATAATGGTATAATAACTTTTTCTCTCCCAAAACAGGTATTTGATAATGCAGGGGCAGTTTCTTGTGCATAGCAGTAACAGAAAGACCATCCCAGGCAAAATTCCCAGCTGGCAGGAAAACACAGTGTGGGTATGTGTCTGTGGGGGATGAGAGAATGCAGCACTGAGGGCAGCCACTTGAACCAATAGCTGCTATGGCCTTCATCTATTGTGCTTCACTGTTACTGTTTGACCACCCTGAAGGGAAAACCCAGTGAGATAAACCAATGTCCCAAATCCACTGAAAGGTCAGCTGGGGGCAAGCAAAAGGCAAAGGAAGAATACACACCTCTGTAAGATACCTTAATTCGGGCTACCCACGATAGTGGCATCTCAAAGCTCATGTCTATTTCTCCCTTTTCCTGCTGAAACAAAAGCAGAGATTTGTGGTTTTGGCAGCATCTCTTACTGTGCCAGGAGGCATTTTGGTTCTGGTGAACCGCAGTGATCAGAGCTCAGCTCGTGCGAGGCTGTGCTGGTCCTGGGGAACACCATGGCACAGTTATGACAGCACATCCCTACTTGAGCCTGATGAAATTATCTTCTCCTGGCCACTGCTCGTGCTGGGCAGGGAGTGAATGTGGCAATCACCAAAATGATCAGATTATTTTATGTAGACCCTGGAGGGCTCTTTGCTCCCTGGTTATGGGCACAGGTTGAGAAGAGTAGATAGCAAGAGGGAATTGTTACTGGCATTCCTCCATCCTGCCGTGCAGGTGCGATGCCTGTTTTATCATGGTGTCTTCTCCCAACAGGACAACATTTTTTGCTTCTAGTACACAGCACTTTTTATATATTGACATACATTATTTCTGCTTTTTGTTGGCAGCTCCACCATGCAGCCAGAAGGAGAAGGTGACCAGCACAGAAAGAATGTCCAGAAAAATCTCATTCTGGATTTTATTTTTTTAAATTATTTCACCCCAAACGTCAATGCACTGGAGGCTTCCAGAGATCCCTAGCCACTTATGACACCTGAAGTACCACTTGGGGTCCTGCTTCAGAAAGCATCAGAACTCTTCAAGATTGAGAAGGACCTGGCCAGAGTAGAAGGGATCTGACCTGGAGAGGGCAGCAGGCAGGCAGACATACACAGGCCTATGGACATGCTGGTTCCAAACAGTGTCCCCACTGCATGAGAGCATCACTTGGGTCACTCACCATGTCATCTGTGTCTTTCTTGGGTGACTCTGTGGGCAACTGAGAGGGCTCGTTGCTCTCTGAAAACATAATTTCCCAGCAGATAGGATCACTCAAGTCAAAGCTGAGATCCTAGGGCGTACAGGAAAAACACTTTTAACTACAGGGCATTGTCAAGGGCCTGACACTAAACTTGACCACTGCATCAATATGTCTGTGGTGCTCCAGACCTGCCTGGGTGTCAGAGACTTTAAGGACTCTAGAGATCTGGACCTCAGTGAGGTGAGCTCCTCAGACCCTTGGCTGGCTGGTGGGACCCCGAAGACTGTCCCTGTGCCTAGAGGTTGCAGAACTCCTTCCTTGTGGTATGTCTTCCACAGATGAGAGGAAGTGGCTGGAAATGCTTCCTCGGGGCAAGCATGGCCCAAGCGCAAGCTGATCTAACTCAGATCCTCACCTCCCAGACTGTGTGTCTGCTGGGGAGTAGCTGAGGTGTGGGAGCAGCCTAATCAAGATCTTTCCTGCCTTGAACCATGCCTGACAGACCCAAAACATCCTCTGCCTCAAAAGCTGTTGTTTGAGAGAATGACTGCCTAGCCTAGAAGCTGAAACTCTAGCACTGTAGGGATTTAATAGATGTGATCTGGATTTGTTAACTCAGAGTCTGGGATGTCCTGGAGTAGTTCCATAGTCTATGTAATCAGAGCAACATGACCAAAACCAACACAAGGAATGGTTAAGTGGAAACTGGATCACTGCTGGTCTTGGACTTCCCCAGGACTCAGGTTAGCCCAGCTGTACCTCACATGCCCAGGGTGCTCAGGGCTTCCTACCTTGCAGCCTTGCCGGCAGTCCTGCATGTTCACCCAGTAGTTCCTGTGGTTCCAGATGCTCTCAATCCCAAGGAAGCACTCATCCACGGTGCTGTGGTGGTTTCCCGTGAACGGGTTGATGAAGAAGGTCTCGGGAACCTTCCTCTTCCCAGACAGAACCAGAACCCACGCGTGCACCCGTAAGCCGTGCAAAGGGTCTCGCTTGGGCTTTTCCACCTCCTGTAGCACAGAGGATAGAGCAGTAGTTATTGCCATTTTATTGCCACTATAATCCAACCCAAGGGCAATCTCATCCTTTCCTCTGCCCACTTCCAAAGAACTCCAGGCTCTCAAGGCTCTTTAAAAGTGAGGTAGTACATACCCAGCACATGTTCCTGTGCCAGCACACACTGTGCTCCTGGAAGCCAAGTGCTCACGGCCATGATCAAGGTCATGTCATACTTCACAGAAGAGGGTGTGAGCTCCTCTTTTTGGCCAGCCATTACCTGTATCTCAGCTCTTCTTCCTGGAGCTCACAGGACGGTGGCCCTTGCTAACTCACCGTGACCACCTCCTCTTCTCTTTCCTCCTCTTGTCCAGGTTCAGTTTCTTCCTCCTTCTTGGCCTTCTGCTGAAGCTCAAACTTGCTCTGTGGCTCTAAAGGGTACTTAATTCTATACTTGTTGGGGTCCTCCTCTTCTGGTACCTGCAAAAGCAGGGTATTACTATGAAACCCAGCAGAGATCAAGAGAAGGAAGTAAATGTATGGCTTACAGGTACCTCCCAGTTCCCAACACCTGGCAGCTTGCAATATTGCACCTGGTGAGCAGAAATTCAGTGAAGCCAAAGAGGCCTTGTAAGGAACTGTAGAATATCACTCAAAAGATTCCTTTGGTGAGGTCCCTGGTACAGATTGAAACCCAGAGTGGACCTGAAGCTGTTCCCCCTAGCTCAGCTCTGGAGCTCACTAGACATGAACAGGCTGAGCATGTGTGCTGGGCTCCTCCCTGCCCGCTCACTGCAGGTCTCACCTCCGGTGGCTTCCTGAGCAGTGGGCACACCTCCTGAGTCTGGTCCAGGGAGCACATCTCACGGGTGGCATATCCATTTACACAGTAGGCATCGTAGCCAGCCCCGATCAGCAGGGAGCACAGCAGCACAGTGAAGTCAAAGCAGTTCCCTCGCTGGTATTTCAGGATGGTGGTTGGGGAATAGAGTGAACTGGGCTTGAAAGAGAGAGATGCAAGTTCACAGTGCTTGTAATGTGGAGCTGAAACATGCACCAGGCAGAGAGCAGGGGAGAGAGGCATTGCCCACACCCCTGGGCTCTGCACGCATTGGGAATCTGTTACATAACATTCCTTTAAAAGCCACAGACTCTAAAAGTCCCCTCCAAAGTGATCTGGGGAAACTCTGACCCCAAATCTGGTGACATATTTAACCACAGGAAGAGAAGGGCATGACAAACTCACCAAACTGCTGAAAACCTAATGCTAATCACAATCCTAGAATGGGATTTCCCTCTATCTCCTGCTGTTCTGGCTGCAGTATTTCCAAGGAAAACACCCATAAGCTAAATTATAGTTCACAGGAGGAAATGTATTTTCTTCTGGCCATCACTGGAGAACAAGAAAAAAGATCAGTACACACATACTGCATACAGAGAGGTTCTACTCCCACTCAGATCTCAGACATCACCTAAGGTGATCAAGGCAGTCTCCATCTGCTAAATAGAGATACCTTCTCTGTGGTCACAAAGTGCCAGAGCTCCTCTTGAGACCCTGGGACTCTTGGGACAGCCTGTGGCTGGTGTAGATTGTTTGGGTCACTCTGCAGTCCTTGCTAGCAAGGAGTGTGCTCTCTTAGCTGACTCTCATCAAAAACTTGCTGCAACTCTGGCATCATCCCTTTTTGCTAACCTAGAAATTTCCCTTCAGCCATCCCAAAATATCCCCAAATATGGGAATAGAAATGCCTAAAAGTCCCTAAGAATGGGTCACTGAGGTCAAGTATCATCCTCTAGGGTTTATGTGCTCCTCTGTTCCAAGGTGTCTTGGTTTTCGGAGGGGAAGCTTGTCAGCCATTGCCTCCCACAGTGCACCAGCTGCTCATCTGGGCTGGCTGAAAGCAGGGTCTGGTCTTGAAGAAATGGTGCTTAATTACTTAGAAGGTACCACACTGAACATGCACTGGGACTGTGGGTCCAACAGAGTGCACAGGGGCTGGGAAAATCAGGGGGTTGCCTAAATAGTGAGGGGATGGTGGAAGTGTCAAAGACCTCTGTATGCCCAGCCACTGGGACCTCCCCACTGAGAGGTCCTTCTGTCACCTCTGTCATGTCTCTGATGGGACTGCAGCCCCTTTCTTACCAGTGTGATTGGGCACTTGAGGGGCTCCATGATGAGGTAATCACAGACAAAGCTGGCACAGCCTGACCAGTAGTACAGCTCTGGGAAAGGCAGCAGGGTTGGCCTCAATGTCGTGCTTACAAACTTCTGCAAGGCAACAAGAGGATTTTGGTTAGCCAACAGACCCTTGGCAGAGTTTCCTGTCCAAAGCCATCCTCAGACCACCCCTGGATGTTGCAGCTCATATTCAGGACCTCCCTAGAGCATATCAACAGCATCAATATCCCTTCTCTCCAGTTCCAAGATGGAAATTTCATGGGGTTGGGAGGCCATCTGCTTGCCTGTGGCTGAAACTTCAAGCTCATCTCAGACACATTCCTGATGTGAGCCAGTTCTTTTCATTTTCAAGCAAGTCAAATAGCTACTGCCCTTTCTGGCTTTTAGATCCTCCAGCATTTTTTTTGCCTTGCATGTTAATGATACAACAAATTTTGGGGAAAGCTAGTACACAGTAGCAATTCCAGGTGCCCAGGGGGAACATCGGGTCCAGAACTAGAACAGTTGTGCAGCCTGGGCCCAGCAAAAACAAAACCAGACCACAAACTTCCACATTTACTTCCTTCCATGTAACTTCTGTGAAGTTCAGAGTGAGACCTAACTCTCTATACTATATATATATCCATACTCCCTATCTGTGGTTGAGCCTGAGCCTTATCTATTTCATGTTTCTTTTACTTCTCTTTATGTTTCTGTGGTCTCTCCTGTTTCCTAAGCATTTCACTCTGCAGCCCACATGGCAACACCACCATTTATATGGCACAACGTGCTCATGGATTTGGACAGCCAGGGTGTTCCCGGGGTTCTGTGTGCCTGCTCTGGGGCTGTGGGTTCAGCCAGCAGGTTCCCATTCCCTTTAGCCAGGAAGGAGGGCAGGAGGGGCTGCTGTTCTTTCACAGCATTTGGCACTATGGAAGCCAAGTGCTCCCTGTGCTGTGGCCCAGCCTCACAGCACCCCATACCCCATACCTGCACACCACACTCGTTGACTGGGTGGACGAAGAGCGGCTTGCGGTCAGGGCACAGGTGAGTGTACTGCTCGAGGAAATGGTCAGCGAGCTGCAGCAGTTCCTTTTCCTGCCGGGAATTTGTCTTGTACGAAGATGGTAAGTGGGATGTGTCAATGGAGCTCCAGTCAAAACCACTTACGTGGCAGGGGGAGGCAGAGAGACACAATAAGCCAGGAGCAGTACAGGCAAGATGACCTGCTATCAAAACATGGCAGGGCTTCCCTGTTTTACAGGTAAAAAATGGGGACCATATCCAAGGATATGATTTTGACACAGCAAGCTGACATATACCCAGAGTCTCAGGGGATCTTTATACAGTGGTGAATGGATGTACAATCAACCAAGATACCTTGTCTTACTTGCACATGCATGCTCTTGGACAAACTCGCCAGGCACATGAGACTCACTCATTCCCATCCCTGTGCAAAGGGGACCCCACGTGCCACCCACACCTGTGCAATCAGCCTGTGGGCCCCAAAGGGAACATCTCTGCTCATCCCAGCCGTGGGCAGACACACGTGACTTACGGTACATCACTTGGGACAGAGGCTTCCTCCACAGTTACATCTGCCTCCAGGTCATCAAGGAAATCACTGATATTCAAAGAGTCCGCGTCTTCTGGTGTTTGCCCCACTTCCTCCGTCTCCTCCAGGGCCTCCATTCTGTCTGGCACTACAGGAACGCACACACCAGGGTGAATTCAGGGGTGGGACCCAGCTACACGGCAACAGAGAAACACGTCGTGGCGGTAGTGGTTTGGTACATGAGCATGGCTGAGGCAGCCAGAACCATGAGAGTAAAAGGGAGAGCACTGAGTTTGGGCTGGGTTTGGTAAATAAGCGGCTCCGTGTTCCTGGACACCCTAAGCGTGGCAGAGCAGGCAGAGCCTGGCTCGGTAGGGCAGAGCACGTCCCCACGTTCAGAATGCGCGCCCCGTGTCCTCCCTCCTGCCGGGGGTGCTGCTGGCGGGGCAGCAGCTCCATCAACCCGCTGGGCACCGGCCGTGCCCCAGCCCGCAGCCGCGCAGGGGCCTTGGAGGGAGCGGGANCGCTCCCGGGCCCGGCGCGGCTCAGCAGCGCTCACCACGGCAACGCGGCACTGGGCACTGCGGCCTGCGGTTCCCCCGCGCCGCCAGCCCGCCCGGGACACCCCCGGGGTCCCCACAGGCCTCCCGCCACAGCCCCCGGGCCCGGAGGCTCCTCGGGACCCCCGGCGCTGCCCCAGCACCGGGCCCCGGGGCCGCTGGGAGAACGGGACAACGGGGAGCAAAGGGAGGGGACATCGGCCAGCCCCTGCCCGCCACCACGGCTGAGCCATCGCACTCCGAGAGCTGCTCCGAAACTCACGAGTTCGGCTCTCCTAAAATAAAAGCCACCCCCAGCCATCCTTCTCCTTTGTTGCAGAGGCACTTACCCAAAAGCTGGCACCACGGGATGGCAAGACACCTTGTTCGTTTTTTCTCTTTCTCTTTTTATTTTTCTTTCTATTTTTCTTTTCAATTTCTTCACTTTTTTCTTCTCTTTTCCTTTTTCTTTCTCTTTTTCCTTTTTCTATTTTCATTTTACTTTATTAAAAATTTTCTATTTGATTTTTAATTGGCAGTTCATTAGGCTGTAAGCAGGGTCAGGTGCTAAACACTTTTTCTGGTTTGTTGTTGTGGTTAAGAAAAAATATGGATTGATGGACGGGTGTTCACACTAGGTGCTCTGTTAAGGTCACATTGCAATTAAAGCTCTGAGAATGCACAGACTGCAGTCAAAATATATCAAGAAGCATCATTTTGAGTGATTAAGGCAGTTTGCAGAGGGTTACTGTTGCCCAAATGGCATGAAGCTGTGTTGAGGGCAGGGGGCGGGGGTTTAGGTTGGATATTAGGAAAAGGTTCTTCCCCCAAGGGGTGGTTGAGCACNACGCTCTGCGGAGCCGGCAGCCCCCAAGGGCAGCGGCTGCCGTGTATCGCCCGCCGGCGCGGGGGGTGTTTGTGTGCCGTCCCTGCGGTCAGGCTGACCCCGAGCGGGGCACACGGCGGGCACAGACCTTGCCCGGGGGGCCCCGCACCGCTCCCGGCCCTGCCCCGCGCGGCCGCCCCCTCACCCGCGGCTCCAAGGCCAGCGCGGCCGCTCCCGGGCCCGGCGCGGCTCAGCAGCGCTCACCACGGCAACGCGGCACTGGGCACTGCGGCCTGCGGTTCCCCCGCGCCGCCAGCCCGCCCGGGACACCCCCGGGGTCCCCACAGGCCTCCCGCCACAGCCCCCGGGCCCGGAGGCTCCTCGGGACCCCCGGCGCTGCCCCAGCACCGGGCCCCGGGGCCGCTGGGAGAACGGGACAACGGGGAGCAAAGGGAGGGGACATCGGCCAGCCCCNATTTTCATTTTACTTTATTAAAAATTTTCTATTTGATTTTTAATTGGCAGTTCATTAGGCTGTAAGCAGGGTCAGGTGCTAAACACTTTTTCTGGTTTGTTGTTGTGGTTAAGAAAAAATATGGATTGATGGACGGGTGTTCACACTAGGTGCTCTGTTAAGGTCACATTGCAATTAAAGCTCTGAGAATGCACAGACTGCAGTCAAAATATATCAAGAAGCATCATTTTGAGTGATTAAGGCAGTTTGCAGAGGGTTACTGTTGCCCAAATGGCATGAAGCTGTGTTGAGGGCAGGGGGCGGGGGTTTAGGTTGGATATTAGGAAAAGGTTCTTCCCCCAAGGGGTGGTTGAGCACTGGAACAGGCTCCCCAGGGAAATGGTCACAGCATCAAGCCTGCCAGAGTTCGAGGAACATTTGGACAATGCTCTGAGAGGCATGGGGTGGAACTGCTGGGGTGGTCCTGTGCAAGGGCCAGGAGCTGGGCTCAATCCTTGCAGGTGCATTTCAACTCAGGATATTCTATGAAACAAAGTGGGGTAGGACTTGCCATCTCTCACCAGTACTTCTCAGCAGTTCTTAGATGCCAGAAGTCAATTAAAAAAAAACAGATAAAGCAAATATATGTTGTGGTTCCAAAACTGTGTGTACTCAGCACCCGAAGTTATCTGGCCTTCGCATGTGCCGCTGTGGTATCTGTTGTTATTGCTGCACCAAAAACAGGTACCACAAAACCAGCTGGATGCACAGACCCCAGATTCCTGACGGTTTTGCTGATACTCCCTGTTTGGGATCCTATCAGGGCCGTGAATTGGGTCAGCATTCACGAGCTGTCGGCTCATTGGAAGGGCCATCCGTGCCCGGAGGATGGACTTTCGCAGAGTCCTTTCCTCCCCAGCCGCCGAGGGATGCTAAGCTGGCTCTTGTGCAATCCCAGAGGCAGCGTGTTTGCGGGGGGGAGAGGGATGAGCTGCCGGAAGGCAATATAAGGCACACAGCAGGAGGCACGGAGCAGCCCCGAGTGTGACGACCCACCCTTAAGGGGAAGGAACCAGGGCAGTGGTGGATGGAGGAGCAGAGAGCAGCCTGGCAATGGTAAGTGGGGTGAGAACAAGGTGGTGGGATCTCTCGGGATTGCTGCAGCAAGCAAGGAGCAGGGCAGGGAATGAAGCCTCCTTGCCCAGCAGTCTGGCAGTCACAGGGTCGATGGAGGCAGGTATGGGTGTGCTGTGTGAGGGGGGCTTTAGGCGTTGGCTTTGCCCTGCTCTCAGAGCACTGGCAGAGCATTGCCCAGCCACCGGTCCTGGCTGACTTACATCCACGTCTCTGATAAGGAGTATCTGGTGTCCAGGGCTAATCCAGCACGGTGCCATTAATTTCCCCAAAGAAATCCATTATCTGTACCAACAGAAGATACTGACTTAATCTGAGTCTTTTTGACACTCATTTTAGTTGTGTTCAAGGCTTTGGGTTTGGTTTTTTATCCCATTGTCTCCTTGTTATGGTTTACTGGAACGGTGAGGATCCTTTTGCAAATCCTAACTCTTCAAAAGAGCTGTAGTGGGAAGAGGATAACTCCTCTTTGGGGAGCCCACACTGATGCCTCAGCTGTGCAGTTTTACTCAGATTGCCTGTTCTTACTGAAATGTGGCTTTGTCACTGTCAGCACATCCCTGGGGGTCTAAGGGCTTGTTTCTCCCACCACCTCTTTCTGGAGTAGCTACCTAAACTCAGAATAGGGTTTGACCCTTGTGTTAACCTGATGGGGGAGGGCTGATCAGGCCCTTTGGGAAATGACTTTGTGCCATGGAACCTAGGAAATACAGTACAGAAATTATTGCACCCCTGCCCAGAGGGTTCACTCTTTCTGAATGACTGCAAACACCTCCAGTGAGCATGATGACAAATCCGAGTTATCCAGAGCCTGCTTGTTTTTCCAGGAAAGGATTGTGAGATGTTTGCTGCTGCTCTCTGTGCTCTGCCTGGCTGGCTGTGAAGGCAACAAGAGTGAGTCTCTCTGTACTCTGTCCCTGCTGGGTCATGGATGGGTAGTATGGAAAGGAGAGGTCAAACCCTCACCTGGTCCATGTTCAAGTTCCTCATTCAGGGCGCTGCTGAAGGCTGCTAAGGCGGAACAGCAGAGTAGGGCTCAGTGAGGCAGGAACTGGGGTGCAGGAGCCAGCAAAATAGGCAGAAACTGCAGGCTCTCCACCCCAGCCACAGAGGGTGTGTAACCCATGGAAATGGGCACAGGTGCAATGTGCCACCATGCTCCTTGGTGACAGTGACAGGCCCCATGGCTCTGATGCAGATTACGGCCGTGCTGAGGAGGTCTCACAGCCTCCCACAAGCTGAGGCAGCAGGTTCTTCCTCAGATGTGTCTGCTCTGGCTCTAGGTGAGGATCTCAGCCCTTGGGAGCTGTGCAGAACTTCCTGCAGTGGGGTGAGTTCTCAAATCTCTCATCAGGGAGATATTCTTGCTTCATTTCAGCTTCCTTGCCTTTCCTTTGCTGCAGGTGAGCTGGCAAGCATCCATGGCCTGGGGCCAGGGGCTGCCCTCCGTGTCAAGAGGAGCCCAGATGCCTGCCTGCCAAACCTGTGCCAGCACCAGGGGCAGTGCCAGGTGACAGAGGACGGACCGGTTTGCAGCTGCAAGCCAGGCTTCACAGGGGAATTCTGCCAAGGTAGGGCTGGGAATGCTGGTGAGCCCTCCCCAGTCTGTCCATGGGCACCAGAGGGAAGGGTGGTGGGCACAGTGCACTGGTGTTACCATTGCTCTCCACATCCCAGCTCCTGGTTCAGGTGCATTCCCCACCACTATAACCATATCCTGGCTACATGCTGGTACAAGACCCAGCCACAGGCCATTTTCTTCTTCCCCAAAAGCCTTCATTCCTTGGCTGTGCCATGGTGTATCAGGGCATGCTGCAGGGCACAGCTGCCTCAAAGTCTCAGAACAAGCACATGCACCCTGGCACAGATACAGTGAAGCCCCTTCCAGACACTGGCCAAAAACTGTCTTCTTCCTCTGAAGGAGAGGGTCGCTGTCCATGTCTGGTGCCCTTGACAGACTGGGGGGGTTCAGCCCTTGAAAGGGACCAGACTGTCCTTTGCCCAGTGTCTCTGAAGAGCCCTACAGCAGCCTGCACCAAGGATGGGACGAGGGGCTGCTGAGCTCAGTGGGACTGTGCCATCCCCCAGCTGACCTAGGGCTCCTTCAGGCCTCTCCCTTATTGCTATTGCAGATGGCTTTTTCCCCCAGATGTGGTGCTGAAGTTGGCCTGCGAGGAAGAGCTCATGAAGATGATGGTGAGGAAGGAGGTGTTTGAGCTCTTGAAAATCCCACTGGAGCTTGTCCACTTAAAGAACCAGGCATGCAAGGTCTCAGAGAAGGAAGAAGAGGGTGAGCTGTTCTTTGCAGCCACTCTCACAGGTGAAAACCACACCGCCTGTGGATCAGTAATCCAGGTGAGGATCCATAGCTCCGAAGCCATGAGAGGAGCAGACATGCTGAGGGGGGACAGCAAAGGGCAGCCCCAAAGGCTTTTCCTTCTGGGTGCTGTAAAGTTCTCATTCCCCTTGAAAGTCTTCCCTGAGGATGTCAGAAAGCTCTTCTGTCTTCACCAAACCCCTGCTGGCAGCACATTTTGTCTTATTTAGGAGAGCTTGGAAGCCTCATTGTGCACTGATAACAGCCCTCAGCTTTCTGGAAACATCCTCTGAGCTCTGCAGCCATGGCCCCTTGATGTCTCAGTTGCTTCATGGAGCGGGAAGGGTGCAGAGGAAATGGTGCTCTGGCTCTGCATTGCACAGAAGAGCCCTGTGCTCACCTGTGCTCACTCTAGTGACTCCTGTGCCAGCAGCCCCCAGACACAAGCTAGAACCCCAGCAGAAATCCAGGCCTGGAGCAGCTATAGCTGAGTTGCACCTTCTGAACTTGCAGCTCTGTGTATGGCTTTAGTCATGGTCTGGAGACTTGATTTCTGTGTCGTTCCAGCAAAACAGCTCCCATGTCTCGTACTCCAACGTCATCGAGTCAGAGCAGGAAGCCCACAGGGCCAAGATCTCCCGGAGTTTTCAGCTTGAGGTGCACTTCTCCTGCATCTACGCCTACGAGCAGGTTGTGAGACTGCCCTTTGCTCTCACTGCTGTTGACAAGTGAGTGTCCCATTTCACCTTGCTGCTGGCACAGTGTCTTTGAGCTTGGAAAAAAGTAGATTCAGTGAGACAATTTGCAAAGGCCCTGGGGAGCCCCTAGAGAGCTCTGAGAGCAATGCCAGGCACTCTGGTGGCCTCACTTGTGCTATGTCCTTCCCACCTTCTTGTTCTGTTTGTGAGCTCTCATCCTCTGCTCTCAGGCTGGTACAGTTCGTGGTCAGAGAAGGACACTTCAACGTCAGCCTGAGACTGTACAAGTCCCCCTCCTACCTCCAGCCTTATCACCTGCCAAGTGTGGCTGTCCCCCTCACGGACACACTCTATGTCCTGCTGAAGATGGAAGGGCAGCACCAGGTCAAGTACTTCCTGCTGAGTGTTTTGGACTGCTGGGCCACGCCGAGTGCAGATCCAAACCAGGATGTGCAGCACAAGCTCATTGAGCAGGGGTGAGTGCAGTGCCCCCGGCACATCCAGTCTCCCTGCACCAGTGTGTCAATGACTGAGACAGAAATAGGCCTGTTCAGTTAAGCCTGTGGGCTGCATCCAGTCCCTGTGGGATGTGGTGTCCCAGGCTGGGATGCTCCGCCTCATTTCCCACCCACTGATCGAGCCCTCATGTCCCAGGTGCCCCCATGACGAGACTGTGACCTACCTGAATGCCATTGGAGAGAGCACTTCTGCCAAGTTCAGCTTCCAGATGTTTCAGTTTGTTGGTTACCCCGAGGTGTTCCTGCACTGCCGTGTCCAGCTCTGTCTTCCTGACAGCCCAGAGCCCTGTGCCAAGGTGAGCTCCCTCGCTGGTCTGCACCGTGCCCTGGCTGGGTGTGGGACCTCCCTTCCCTAAGCCCGCTGCTTGGAGAAGGGGCTCTGCTCTGGTTTTGGGTGCCTCACAAAATAAACGCCTCCCAGAATCAGGAGCTCAGCCCAGTGCCCTGAACCAAAGGTACAAGGGCCTGAACCCAACAGAGAGCTCCTTTCCCTCTTCACTGGGAAAGGAAGGGAGGTCTACAGGATGGCCCAGGTGCAGGGTTCTTCTCCCCTGCCCTCCCATCACCCTTCCCTTGGCTTTGTTGACAGCAGTGCCCCAGGCACTGGAGGACCCGGCGGGCGCTGGCAGATGACTACAATAGGATTGTCTCCTATGGGCCCATCCACCTGCTGGCTGCTCCTTCCTCAGGAGCAGAGACCCATCATTCCAGCACTGACCATCAGGAGCCGGCAGGTACGTATGTCCTCCTGAGCACCGAGGTCAGTCCAGGAGATCCAAGCAGCAGTCCAGGAGCAGGGCTGGGGGCAAGCCCACCTACAGCGTGGCTCAGAGCAGGCATGCATGCTCTGGGCAGCAGGGGTGGGTGGAGGCCATTTGAGGTGACTGAACCCTGTTAGTGCCCTCAGGATCCCAGAGTACCCCCAGCTCCAGTAGCTCCTGCCCTTCACAGGAGATGACCTCCCTGAATCTATCCCCAGTCAGGAGATGCCACACCAGGGCTCAGAGCTGGCTCAGGAGACCCAGACATATAACCAATCTCTCTCCTGTTTGGCAGGACCCAGCCCGTGGCTCTCCGGGGCCCTCGTTCCGCTGTGTGTGCTCACCGTGCTCGCTGTGGCTGCTGCGGCCGTCAGCGTGGGGCGGCGAATGCTTTAGGAAACGGCTGTTTCCCAATAAACATGACAGCAGCAGAGAGGCTCTTGCTGTGTCTTTATGGGTGTTTTAGGGAAGGGGGTAATGGTTGGATGCAAACAGTGCTTGAAGGGTGAGGTGCATCGGAGTGTTTCTGTTCCCTGGAGAATCTCTTGGACCTTATCCCCTCCAGGCCCACGGTCTCTAAACTCAAAGTATGTACCCAGGGATGGGAGGGTCCTTCCTCCTGTTTCTCTCTTCCCCTGAGAGTCACCCTGGCACGTGGGGAGATGGAAGTACCCCACTTTAGATACCTGCCCTACCAAAGCTGGTCTTTGCATAGTTCTGTGCAACACCAATGTAGCATTAGCCGAGAAAGGGCTGCTTTGTGCATGCCTGTGTGTGTGTGCACTCATCCTTAGTGATTTCTCCCTTCATTCATGCCATTTCTCTTTTCATTCATGACAAATTGCCAGCAAGACTTTTGCCCATTGACACGTCCCTAATATAAAGCAAATAACAAACAATATTGTAGGTATTAAAGACTAAATTCACAGTGCTCAGACAGCTGGCAGGGATTTAATATTAAAACACAGATCAGGACAAGACAGCAGTTGCCCTGCAATGCAGCTGTGTGTGCATTTTGGCTGAAGCAGTGTCCATGAGGGAATTTTTGCAGGCTCCAGAGGGTGTTTTGCAGGAAGGACATTCAGCAGATCTCTGCCAGAGAGCAGGGAATTTTATTGCAAAGAAGCTCATGGGTTGCCTCTTCTTTTTGCTGATTCCCAGACACAAACCTCCCACATCTGGGCTGGAGCAAGTCAATCCTCTCCCTCCACTGTCAGGAAACCCACTGCTGGGCTGATTCAGCACCAAAGGCCACTTCTGGAAAAGAGGGTGATGGCTCTGTCATGGCTGAAGGCAGGTGCTTTGTGGGCTCCCTGCTTATCCCCTGGGGCATGAGATTGGGGACACCTCAAGACCATGGAAGTGCAGCCTGGGGGGACTTTGCAGAAGCATCGTCTCTGGAGCTCCTTGCCCAGGGCAGCCCACCAGGAATGAAAGGGATGAAGCAAAGAGCCTTGCTGAGGTGGATCATGCCCACTGAGGGGTAAACTGAGACATGGTAAACTGATCCCTCCCTCCGTGAGGAAGCTGCATCTGCCAGGATCAAAGATTGCTCTCAGTGGATGCAGGTGCAGGCAGGAAGAGAGGTCCAGCCAGGAGCTAGTCCTGGGAGGCTGTGGTGGTTTTGTCATGTCTGGTGATGTAGGAGAGGGAACCAGAGGTCTCCTTTGTCTTCGGGTAGTAGAGGACGATCAACCAGATGAATATGAAGATTCCTGCAGGGAAAGGAAATCAAACACTCAGCAGCAGCAGGAGACTGGGAAGTATCTTGCCTTTACTGGGAAGTACCGTGCCAGGATGCTCATGACACTTCCCTCCTGCTTCCAGGGGATTCCCTCAGCTCACTCCTGTCCCCCCCGCTCCTCCAGGTGAACCATTTGGCTGGGACATGCTGTGAGTAGATAATGTCCCTAGTCCTCTGCTAAGGAGTGTCTTCCTTGCAGGAAAACCAGCACAGATGGAGTGGATGTAGTTGGGAGCCATGAGCAGCTCCATGCTGGTGGCTGGGACCTGCTGCTTGACACGCCCTGCCAGAAGGAAGGGTATGACATTGCTGGGAAGATGGTGGTGCCTTGGGATCCCTGGTCAACCCACAGCCAGGCTGGCTCCTGCCTCCTCCATCTTCCCCACCCAAGCCCAGGGAACCCAGCTCAGAGTGAGTGCTGACCTTGGAGAGAGTTGAGGATGGTGAAGAGGTAGAGCACGGGCGCAGAAGAGATGCCATAGGTGAGGAATGCCAGGGCCCAGGTGGCTCCCAGCAGGCAGAAGAGCCCTGCTGCCACCACAGCCACCTTCCAGGGCCTACGGTGTCCCTGCACAGCCCCAGTGCCCTGCAAGCTGCAGCTCTTCTGGGTCACCACCCCGAAGACAGCCATGTTGAAGAGGAAGATGAGGCCAAAGTAGCCACAGTTGGTGATGTAGTGGACCAGAAGATGTTTGGAAGTGATCCAGCACCTGAAAAGAGACAACCGTGGTGTCTCCAGCAGCCCTGCAAGCCCTAGCAGCACCTATGGGAGCCTTCCCCATGGGCCTTTTTGGGGATGGAGGGGCATCCTTGTGCTGGGGGATTTTCCAAAGCCAGGGTGAAGCAAGGGGACGGTGGTGCATATCCGCTGCCCTCGTGTTGCTCAGCTGGGAGGGAGCCCAGGGAAGCTCCAGGTGGACCTTGGATGTCCCTCCATGACCTGGAGGGCTGCAGGTGTGACTGAGGAGGCTCAGCATGAGAGGTGGGGGTGGCTGATGTGTTGCAATCACAATTAAGGAAGCAGAAGCAGAAGCATGGCGTAAAGCCAAGCCAGATGGGTGCAATCCCTGGCCGGTGGGGTCCTGGCAGGACTGAGCTACCCCTCCCCGTGCCAAAGGGCCACCTGAGCCCTGTGGGCAGTGGCACACGCACAGGCGGGCTATGACCTGGTGGTCTGTGTTCTGGATGTTGTATTCTCCATAGCTGCCAATAACTCCTGCCACTGCCACCACAAGAACGGGGAAGCCTGGAAGAAGGGAGACACAATCACAGAATTGTTTGGGTTGGAAAAGACCTCTAAGATCATCAAGTCCAGCCATTAACTCAGCACTGCCACATTCACCACTAAACCATGTCCCCAAGTGCCACATCCACACATCTTTTGAACCCTTCCAGGGATGGTAACTCCACCACTGCCCAGGGCACCCTGTTCCATTGCCTGACCACCCTTCCAGTGAAGAAATTTTCCCCAATATCCAATCCAAACCTCCCACTGCCCTTCTCACCCCACCATCTCTCGTCCAGGCTGGTGGTGCTCACCCCAGCCAATCAGGCACAGCTTTGCCAGGTAGTGATGGATGTAGATGCCCAGGACCTTGATAAAGAGGAGGTAGAGCTGACAGCCCTCCAGCGCCATCCAGGTGAAGCAGCAGAGCAGGCAATAGTGGGTGAGCCCCCCCAGGACTCTACAGGTCCTTGGGTGGGTCCTGGCAGAGAGCCCACTGTTGAGCAGGAAGGCCAGGTTGAGGAGGAAGAGGCTGCCCATGAGGTTGACGTGCAGCCCCAGGTTGATGCGAACGGTCTCCTCAAACCTGAACCTGCACCTGAGTGTCCCCAGAGGGACAGGAAAGGCAGGGGTCACAGCTGAGCAGGGCCCTGTGCTGGACCACAGGAGGTCCATGCACAGGCACCGAAACTGCCTCACATCTCTCCCAGCCTGACAAGTCCTCGTGGAGCTGCTGGCACATCCCACCTTATGAAGATGCAGAAGGCGATGGTGAAGATGGAGAATGCCATGGCTACCCCGCAGCCAGCAGTGGCAACAGCCATCAAGGCTTTTGCTGTGGAGCCGTCCAGAGCTGGGTTCTGCCAAACACGCAGATGTTGGGTTAGACAGGCCCTGGACCAGCCTAGAAAACCTGACTGCAGCCATGGGGCAGATAGCCCCAGTGGGCTGCTGCAGAGACCCTGTACCAGCCCCCAGCCTGGCCCCCAGAAGGTCTTCAGGGGAAGCAGAGCAGTGGTGGCTCAGAGGAGATGCTCTGAGGTGGGGTGAGATGTGGATGGACCACCATGCACACCCTCCTGGGAGTCTCCACCAGGATATGGGACCTCAAGCCTTGCTGTGTCAGAGCCTGCACAAGGCTGAGGCCTTTTCCAGCCTGTCCTGCTCAGCTGACCTGCTGCTGCCCTCCTGAGCTGGGGCCTGGGCTTGCCTGGGAACAGCTATAACTGTCCCTGTGTGGCTACTCCTGACACCTGAGGGGCCACCAAAGTGGGAAGGCAGCACCGCCAGGGCACAGGAGCTGCGGGAAGTGGGATCATCACCAGGAGGAGGGTGAAGAAAGTGAGATGGTCACAGGAGCAGACTGTTCCCTTGTCCCCGGGCTGCGTGAAACATCCACTGCTGTGCCAGCCTCCTGCCTGCCCTGCAACAGGCACGGGGGGATGGCTGTGAGTGCTGGGCACAGCGCCTGTGCCCAGCCCCACACCCGACGAGGGTGTACCTTTACTGGTGTCCCAGAAAACGCATTGCGGGGTGACGTCCTGCAGTGGGGAAGAGCAGCATCAGCCGGCGCCGCGGGGAGGGGCACAGGAGGGGAGATGGAGGGCAGGCAGGGCTGACTTACACGGGGCAGCTGTCTGTGGGCAAAGGTGAGCTGCACGGGGTCCTGCAGCCCCGAGATGCTGCTCTCTCCCACTGTGATGCCCACCACGGTGTTGTCCAAGACCTGTGCTGTCTGGTTGACCTCCTGTGGAGGGGAAATGCTGCCAGAGCCGAGCTGGTGGTTAGCAAGCACTGGTGGCAGCATGAAGGATGCCGGCAATGCCAGCTCGTACCTTGAACACACCGAGCTGCTGGATATTGAGGACTGTCACCACCACAGTCACTGTTTGGCTACTCAGGGACTGGAATATCTCCCTGGGGAGGTGGATTTTACCTGCCTTTCCTTTCTCTGTGGTGTTCAGCCTGCTGGGGCCCTGTGGCAGAGGACAGTGAGAGGCTGTTGCTGGCAGGTCACCTCTCTGTTCAGGACCCACCAGTCTTGCTCCAGGCACAAATTCAGCCCTGCCCAGGTGGGTTTGCAGCAGCCCTGAGGGCAGAAGGGGAGAACCTCATCCCCAGCACCCAGCATCTACGGGGGCAGAGCTGGCAGCGGGACCCCACAGATTCTCTACCCACCATCACCCACAGAGGGTCCCCTGGGACATGCAGAGCCTGGGAGAGCCTGTGGATGGGCAGAAGGCACAAGGTCACACATGTTCCTCCTCCTTTCCTACCTCACCCTCCCCCTGACCACCCCAGTCTGCTGGGATGGCTCCTTGGGGAGGGCTCTTTCCTCCCAAGCACCACTTCACGTGACTCCTTGCCAAGGGATGTCGAAGTTGACATGGGCCTGTGATGCAACCCCACAGGGAGGAGGAAGAGCACAGCGGGGCACACCAAGCCCTGGGGCAGGGGCTGAGGGATGCCTGCAAGGTGTGGGACCTTCCAAGCAAGGGAGAGGGAGGGGCACATCTCACCGCCCTGGGGGAGAAGGTGATGAGGACGTCTCGGTTGACAGCCCTGCTGACATTCAGGAGCAGCGTCTTGAGCCCGGCCAGCCATCTGTGCCGCCCCGACTGCAGCAGCCTGCGGGACAGGGGGGCTGTGGGACAGGTGGACATGGGCACTGAGCCCACAAACCCTGCCGTGGCCCCCCCTGCCGCTACCTGAGACAGCGCTCCCGCAGGCAGGCACAGGCGCGGCTGTCGGAGCGCCACAGCTCCGGGCAGTGCCGGATGCAGGTGCTGTTGCCTGGGTTCTGCTGCTCCACCGTCACGTTGCAGCACTCACGGTGCTCGTCACCCCGATCCAGGGCTGGGCACGGGGGGAGCAGGTGACCACTGGGCACCACAGCACTGGTTGGGCACTGGGAGCGAGGGTAGGAATGGGAGGGGAGCACTCACCGGAACAGCTGTCCTGTCCTTCGGCAACATCTGGAAGACGAGTATATGGAGAAACAGAGGGGGGGAAGCCAAAATCCAGGGCCAGCCCTCCCCCTGTCCAGAGGGAAAGGGAAAGGGAAAGGGAAAGGGAAAGGGAAAGGGAAAGGGAAAGGGAAAGGGGAAGGCAGGAGAGTCTGGCGGCTGCCAGGTTTTAAAGGAACAGTCCTGCAGTTACGTGGGCTTCAGAACACCTGGACAGCAATCAGAGCTGGTGAGGGCAAAACCGCTGTGTCCAGCCTGCCAGAGGGGCTCACAAAGGAGACCCGAGGCTGCTGGTCCCAGGTTTTAAAAAAGCCCCCAGCAACAAACCCCCCAACCTCTGTACATCCCAGTGGGGATGCTCCCCTCCAGCCTGTCCACCTTTAGGGATGAAATACCCACACAGTCTTTTGGTGAACACTTTCCCGTGAGAAAACCTTCCCACAAAGCCCATGCACCCCCTGTGCTAGGGATGCCTGCCCCCACTTCACCTGCCACTCACCAGGCAGCAGCAAAAGCAGCAGGACGGTGCCCAGGAACAGGTTCATGCTGCTTTGGGGGGTCTCCTGGCCACCCCTGGCCATCCCACCACACTCTGCTCCCCTTGTCCTGGCAGCTCTGCTCCTCCCCAGGCTCCCCCAGGGCTTGTGGCCACTTCCGAGGCAACAGCCGTTCCTCATTTCCCTTCTGGGAACCCCTCACGCCTTCCTGTGGCTGGCAAGTGACCCGTCCCAGCTCACAGCAACAGCAACAACCGCCAGAGCCGCAGAGTTTCCCCCGGGGCTCTTTGCTTTCCCTTTCTCCCCACAGTCCTGCCCTCTCCCCACAGCTGAGGGCCCTCACCAGCCTGGCAAATGCTGGAGCATCCTCCTCCTAAATGGGGCATCGCCATAACCTGCCAGGATAAACCATCCCCTTCTTGGCAAGGTGCCCCTGCCCCAGCTGGGTGCTGGAAGGTGGGTGGGGGGGATGGTGAGATGGGAGATGTGGTGCTGTGTTTGCAAGAGGCACAGCCAGGACAGTCAGACTGCCTGGCCCCACAGCCACTGAGGGGATGATCCCCATCCTGTGAT
The DNA here is from genome assembly GCA_013399195.1 of Dicrurus megarhynchus. Taxonomy (NCBI): domain Eukaryota; kingdom Metazoa; phylum Chordata; class Aves; order Passeriformes; family Dicruridae; genus Dicrurus; species Dicrurus megarhynchus. The sequence goes on from VXAD01008433.1 coordinate 62,176, forward strand.
GTCTCCCTTTTCAGATCCCTGTCCTCCACCAGCCTCCCTTTCCGCTGGGTAGTGACAGTCCCCAGAGGCTTCCCAAGCCATGGTATCTCCCTCCATCACCCCAACCCCAATGGCACCAGGCAGCCAGTGCTCTGCCAGGAGCACCATTTTCGGTCCCAGCCCAGCAGGATCCTACAGGGTAAAATGCTGGGTCCTGGCCCAGAAATGGGATAACCCAGATGAGAGATGGATCCCATCAGAGAGCCCAAGGACGCACCGAGCAGAGACCCCAGCGAGACACATTCCGAGAGGAACAACTTTAATGGGCACAACTCTGGTGTGCAGGCACGCTCACTGAACCCCTACATCACCCAAAAATAGACATTCAACAAAATAACAAAAATAGATTATTCCAGCTGCCTGAGGGTGTGGTGGGTGCAGAGTCATTCTGTCTTCCCTGGGGAAGAACCCTCATGGTGACCACCAGCAAGGGCTGAAAAAAACTGGGCCTTTCCCACCCATCATCCCTGGCCTCAGGACATGGGAGGGGACATCCAAAAGCACTGGGGACCATGTCCCTTCCACATTTTACAGCCCCCACTGCCTGGGTGAGCATCCCTCCCTCCCTCCCTCCTGCCCCAAGGATGCCAAGCCTGTCAGGATGGAGTGGGTGGGGAAATTGGGGAGGGGGCCAGCAGAGGTGGGGGGTGGCTGGCCCTGCTGTGGGTCCCTGGGCTCCTTGCAGCCCTACGGGGCAAGAGCAGTAGCAAAGCAGATGGTGTGGTCCTTCTTGTGGCCGTCCTTGGCATGGGGAGCTCTGGCACGGCACGGCCACCACGGGGCTCAGCTGCTGCTGGGCTGCAGCTTGGCACTGTCAGAGCTGCTCTGCGAGTCAGGGGACTTCCTCGCCTGCAGCACCATGGTCCAGTACCAGAGGAAGATGAGGAAACCTGGGAGAGGGGAGAGGAAGCATGGGTGAACCCCCTGGAGGGACAAACAGCAGTTGAGAGCGAGCCACCCAGCCTGCCAGAGCTTCTCTTGCACCCCATCACCACCCCACCAACATCCCATGAAAACCCTGGTGCCCTTCAGAGGAGCCCAGAGTCACAGGCTCACCTTGGAGGGAGTTGATGATGGTGAAGATGTAGAGGGAGACAAGGCAGAACACACCAGAGGTGAAGGAGAAGAAGATCAGTGCCCAGGGGATGCCCAGCAGGATGCTCAGCCCAAAGAGGGCCAGGACGTGCTTGAGCTTGTGACCTTTTTTGTTCTGCCGGAGGATCTCCCGGACCATGGCCCCCAGCATGACCGAGTTAAAGAGGAACACCAGGCTGAAGAAACCCAGGTTCACGATGTTATGGATCAGAGGGCTCGTGATCCAGCATCTGGAGGGAGGAGAAAGGGCAGAGGGTTACGCTGTGTCATCCCACTGGGACACGAGTTGGGAAGTGTGGTGCCAGCCCCGCGCCCACGGAGGGGTGATGCCCCTGGCACAAAACCCCAGAAAAGCCCCAGGCCACGGTGAAGGTTTAGCCAGCTGACTTTACCTCTGAGCAGAGACCAGGTAACCCATCTCCCATGACTTACATGGTTGCATTGACAGATCTGCCATCAATGGATTCATAGATGGGAATGGAGAAGGAGCCGTAGTTCGTCCAGCTGGCCAGGAAGATGAACATCACACAGCAGAAGGGGAATCCTGGGAGGAAAGAGTAGAGTGAAGTGGCTGCCCTACTCCCTGGCCTCTGGACCTTCTGGAAGGACTTGTTGCCCCTTTCTCTCTGCATAGAGCACAAGCCAATATCCTCCTTCCCACAGGGAAACCAAGGATGGAGCACACAACAAGGGCACCTGGCATAAGCCCCAGCCTGGGAGGGAGCGGTGCTGGGCTGACCCCAGCTGGGGACCTCCCAGCGATGTGGAGCTTTAGGCCATGGAAGATCCTAAAATCTTCCTGCCATGACCTCCAGCCCAAAGCATGGCAGAGAAGCATGGGTGCTTCCCTCATCCAGCCCATCTCTCTGGGCTGTCCCGGATGTTTCTTTCAGAAAGAGACGATCCCATTACTATTTAAAGACCCCAAGTGGTGGCTCTCACATGTCTCCCTTGCTGGGTAACCCCCAGGGTGACCCACCCTTGCTCTAGCACCAGCTTCTGCTTCAGCCTTCAAGTGTCCTTCCCCACCAAGGCTCTTGACAGACACCTGCTCCCCCACAGCTGTGTCTCCATCCCCATCTAGGCATCGTGTCTGGTGGGAAAGACCTCCCCAAGTGCCCCTCTACCCTGCGCCCTCAGGGTGTCTCTGCCTCCCCCATGCTCACCCCAGCCCACCAGGCAGAGCTTGAGGAGGAAGTGGTCATGGTAGGCATTGAAGACTTCAATCACAAGCCGGTAGAGGTTGTAGCCCTCAATGCCCATCCAGGTGAGGCAGCTCAGGAGTGCGAAGTGCAGGAACAGCCCCCCGGCCCTGCAGACGGCCTCGCTGCCGCTGGCAGCCAAGTGCTCAGAGATGAGGAAGGTGACGTCCAGGAGGAAGATGGCGACCAGCAGGTTCATGTGGATGTGCATGCTCGTGATCTGGTCTCGCTGCTTGCTTCTGGAGAATCAAAAGCAGCAGGCTTCACCACCACGCCTGGCCAGCACCAATGGTGCCCACAACACCCCACAGCCCTGCATGGGGCAACTTGCCCCAGCAGAAGAGCAAGGAGACTCTCTGGTAATGCCAGGGACTGAGAGACCAGCCCCACAGGTGGGACCACCCATCCCACGTGCAAATCCAGCCCCCTGCAGCTGACCCTGCACTGAAGATGCTCAAAGGGCTGAAGCACTTCTCCTGTGGAGACAGGCTGCGTGAGTTGAGGTTGTGCAGCCTGGAAAAGGCTCCAGGGAGACCTTAAAGCACCTCCCTGTGCCTAAAGAGAGCTGGAGAAGGACTTTGAAGAAGGGCATGGAGTGACAGGACAAGGGGCAATGGCTTCGCGCTGAGGGCAAGTTTAGATTAGATATTTGGAAGAAATTCTTCCCTGTGAGGGTGGTGAGGTCCTGGTACAGGCTGCCCAGAGAAGCTGTGGCTGCCCCATCCTTGGAAGTGTCCAAGGCCAGGTTGGACTGGACTTGGAGCAACCTGGTCTCACGGAAGGTGTCCCTGCCCATGGCAGGGGGGTTGGAAATGAATGGTCTTTCAGTCCCTTCCAACCCAAAGCATTCTATGTTTCTATGATTCTATGATTTCAGGTCTGAATCATCTGCTTAGGATCAGTGACATGACTCAGGAGAAGACACTCGTGTTCTCCTCCAGGTTCTTGAAAAGATCTTGGCAGACTTCTGCTTGCTGCATCCATAACAACAACCAAGGAGATTTTCCAAAATCATTGAAAAGAGCTGGTGTTTCTGAGCACCCTGCAGGAGACCTGACCAAGAGGGTGGATCCTGGACAGGAGAACTCTGCTTTCTTCAAGCAAGGCTCCTTCATGATGCTTCTAGCCAGGCCACCGACTGCCCGTGGAGAGCTTGTGCCCACCCAGGTGTTCATGGCCAGGGACAGGACACAGACAGGGAGCGTGGGGTGAACCATCAGACTGTACCTGAAGTAGAGGAAGAAAATGGTGCAAATGGATGCCAAAGCCGAGACCAGGCAGCCAACGTAGGTTATGATACTCAGGTAATTCCTGTGCACGGGAGTGATGTCTGGAGAGGATACCTGAGGAGGAGGAGGAATGAGAGATGGTGAGGAAGAACATCCAGTGGGAATGATGTAGGGATGTGAGGGAAGGTGCTACCCACCATGAGCACAGCAAAGTAGGTGAGGTGGTTGCACCTGCACTCTGTCTGGCTGCTCTCTGTCACTGTTGTACACCCATAGCTGTCCCAGCTCCCAGAACTGGCTGTGCAAGAGAAAGGGAGAGCGTCTGGTGAGCAGCAGGAACATCTGCCTTGGGCTAAAGGATCTTCAGGGCAAGGTGTCCATGGAAAGAGGGAGAACAAGAGTGAGGAGTCCCAGCTTGCCCCAGGCCAAGCACACATACTCAAATAGCCCCCTCAGCGTGAGAACCCATCCCTAGGGAAGGGGAGAGCTCTTAGGTTAGCTATGGAGGGAAAAACCTGACATCTGCCCTGTGGGAATGGCTTATGGAGATGGAGTGAGGAAGGGAGGTGCAGAGCAACCTTCACCCTGCTGGCGGGGCTGTGGTACCTTGGAAAAAAGGCCTGACTTCACACCCAAGGGCAGGGGCACTCACCAGAGGTGTCCTCCTGCCAGAAGACGCACAGTGGGGTGACGTTCCTCTGCAATGACAAAACCACAGGCCCTGGTCAGGATGCAGCTGTGGGTTTGTTGCCTGCCCAGCACTTTTGTTAGGGGACAACGTGGGGCAGGAGGCAAGATGGTCTCAGGAGACAAGCTATGACTTTGATAAACCAGACTCCCCCTACGATGGGAGTGGGCTCCTGGCAGAGACCACTCTGTTAACAACTGGTGGAGCAGATACCTCCTCCCAGGTCCTCTTTTCCAAACAAGGGGTTCAGCTTTGAGCAGGCACCTGACAGAGCCATGAATGAGCCAAGGGGCTATTAACTCAGAGTGTCCCCAGCCCTGGTGACTGTTCTGGATGTGACACATCTGCCATGAGGCATCTCCTGGAGAGGGGAAGGCAGTGCACACCAGTGCACACAGTGAAGCCATGATTGTGATACAGCCCCAGAAGACACAGCAGAACCTGCACAGGTAGGCCAAGGGCATGGACCTGCTGGATTGTGACCACACCCTAAGCTGGCAGGGCCTGAGCCCTCCTTCCCCCTCCATTCCTGCTGGGATCAGGTTCTATGAGGCTGTTTCCCCACCTACCGGCAGCTGGTCATGGAAGAAAGTGAGGACCACTGGGTCAGAGAGGTTGACCACCACTGTGTCCACCAGGGAGATGCTGACTACCTTGTCACCCAGGAGGTGGCTGCTGTTTTCATCCTGATAGAGAAGAGGAGAAGGTGGCAGTGTGGGAAAGTGTGGAAGGTGGCAGTGTGAGAGCTGCCAGGTGCAAAGCAGAGGAGAGTCCCCGAGAAGGAGATCCCAGGACTTTCCCCATCAAGCTTTTAGCTCATCTTTGAAGCACCTTCTCCCCCTGAGCACCAGCAGCCTGGTCTGGTAGCATCCCTGCAGCCCTGTACCACGGGACACCTCACCATGCCATTCACGTGGGCATTACCTGGAACATGGTCTGCCTGTTGATGTCCATGAGGAGCACTCTGTGCTCCACGACCTCCTCCCTCTCCTTCACCATCATGAACAGGCTGCTTGGCAAGTCCACTGTGAATCCCTGGACCTCTCCACCCTCCTGCAAGGAAAGACTCATCAGGAGAGAGGTTGGGAGAGAACATGGTAGGCCAAGAGCACTAGGGCAGACTTTCCAGGACCCACCTCTCTCTGGGAAGCAAAGGTCAGGTGCTGAGGAGCCCGACTGGGCTGGACCCTCAGGACGGTTGCGTGCACAGTGGCCTCCCCAAAGGTCTGGTTCTGCCCTTCGAGCTCCACCTTGGCCAGCATCTTCTCCAGCTCCCCAAGCTTGCTGTTGGGGAAGGGGCACGGTGAGCTGGATGCAGCGGGCACGCAGCGGCAGCGGCAGGGATGGGGCAAGCCGGGAACTCACCGCCGGAGCCTCTGCTGCTCTGTGGCTCCCACGGCTGGTGCCGGGGGCTGGGCAAGGAGGCTGTCCAAGGCGGTGAGCTGCTCCTCCACATCCTGCTCCCAGACAGGCATGCTCTCTGGAGAGGCTGATGGAAAGGAAATGCCATGAAATGCAGGGGTAGAACTGGCTTTTTCATGCCCCGAACTAACTGGCACAGCTCTGGTGGGAGCAGAAAGCAGAGAGCTTCAAAGTGACCCCAAGCCAGGGAAGCTGATAGTGACCCCAACCCACAGGGCTTTCCTGCCACACAGAGCTCAGCTCCCACTGAGGCCATGGGGACCTCATGGTGGAGACTGGACCCTGAGAAACCACTGCAAAGATCTCAATTTTCCAGGATTTCGGGCAGCATTTTGAAAATCTCCCTTTAGGGATGCTGCCTTTGGGCTGCTTCAAGAAAACCAACATCTTCCATCACCCTTCAGCTATCTTCATATCACCAGGCTGAACGATATACTGGGAAACAACCAGTGCTCTGATGATGCTGGAGAACAGGCTTGGGATAAAACAACCCTTTCATTTCCCTAAAATAACATTAAACTGCATTTACCAGGGAAGAAGTATTCAGCTTTAGCATCCAGGGAGGTGTTCTTCCCGCCCTTTATGATGTAGGACACATTGAAGATGTACGCGCTGGTTCTTTCAGTCTTCTGGCTCTCCTGGCCCCAGGGGATGCTGCTGGATGGGTCCCCACCCAGGAGGATGCTCTGCTTCCCGTACGCCAGCCGCAGGGTCCTGCTGGACTCGAACCAGTAGATGCAGAAGCGGTACCTGCCCAAGTTGGGGGGCAGGCTGTACCTGTAGTAAGAGTTTCTCCTGTTTGGCGAAAAGGGCCTTTTTATTATCAGTGCCTGGGCCGTGTTCTCGATGGAGATGGCGGCGCGGCCGTGCTCGTAGATGACGGAGCTCTCCTGGGTCTGGTTTCGGTCACCGCAGAAGCGGAAATCCTCTTCCCTGTGGCCATTGGCTCCCACCCCTGCGTTGTACAAGCACACAGAGACAGCAGATCAGCTGGAGGGACAGCCAGCCCCGGCAAGCATTGCAGCCCTGCAGCAGCTGTCACACGTGGCACGCCAGGCTCTCCACCCCAGTCATCCCAACCCTGTCCTACGGGCTGCGTGACACCAGCCGCCTCCCCAGCGTCACAGCCACGCTGCAAGGATCTGCCAGGGCCCCTCAGGCAACAGGACCTCCTGTCTTTCAGCGACACCCTCTCCCATGTGTCACCACCCACATCAGCAGAGACTGAAAGAGGACCTCTCCATTCCCAGAAGGGATGGATGGAGACCATCTCCTTTCCCTGGAAAGGACACATTCTGCCCAGGAGACCCACCAGAGGCACATCGGTTTTAATTTTGAGATGTTTTACTTTTGTGGAAGCCTTGGTTGCGTACACCTCTTGGTGCCCCCCAGACAATGTTTTGGGGCTGCCAGTTACTCCCAGCAGCCCAAACCCAGCTCACCATCCCAAGGCAGGGCACAGTTGGGACAGTCTACCTTGGAGAGGGGAGAGAAGGAGCAGGAAGAGAACCTTCATCCTGGGCAGCTCTCTGCTTTGGCTTGGCCTTTGAGGAGACAGCAGAGCCTGGAAGGGTACAAAGGAAAGGGGCCACGTGAGTATTTGAGTATCCCCCATGCCATGGGGACAGGGATGGAGAGCAAAGGCTGTGCATGTGGGACATCAGCCAGTGTCACAGCCAGCTCCCTGCTGCCTCTGTCTCCATGAGGAGCCAGGAACACTGGGCATCCAACCTGGCTGTGGGCTGGAAGGATGGCAGAGGCTGGAAGCCCCTGAGCTCTCAGCACGGAGAGGGTGCCCCAGCACTCCAGCACAGGCTCCAATCGCCAACGAATCCACATAGGAGGGGTTCCCTCTTCCGCTCTCTGCTCCACATCTCAGTTAACACCTTGATTGTTATCATAAATGATAGGAACAGAAGGAAACTGTGGTTTCCTAATTCGCCAGCCCTAAAATTATTTTCTTGGGTGCTTTTAGCTCCTGCAGATTAGCTGAGGAACTGGGCACGTTGCAAACCGCTCCATCATTTCAGCCTGCAGAAACAGGCTCTCCCAGGCACATCCTGGCAAGGCCAGCACAGCAACCATGGCTGCCCAGATCTGCTGCTCCCAACCAGCTGGGCCACATCCTGTGCAGCCCCTTTGCCCAGCCCTTCATCTGGCACTCTGGTCCACCACCCTTTTCTTTATCTTTGCATGAGGACAGGGCTTCTGTGACCTACACCCAGGCCAGCACCCTTGGGTGCTGCCACACCCCTGCGCTCACCTGACCACAGCCTTCACAGATACAGCCTTTTTAATCGTGCTTTCTGCCTGCCCCAGGCCACAAACTGCATCTCCAGCTCTGCTGGGATGCACCAAGTGTCATCTCCTCCTCACCCTGCTGTCACCTCAACCATGGGACACACCCTGCCAGGGTCTGGCAGCCAGCAGAAGCCCCCCCAGGGCTGGCACAGTGCTGGTGGGAGCTGCCGGAGCAGCTGGCCCAGCAGAACACTTGGCAATGCCCAAAGTGAAGCCAGCACCCTGTTTGCCACTGCTGCACCCCCGTCCTGTACCTCTCTCAAACATCCCCTCACGACCCACCAGCAGTCGAGTCCTGTTCTGTTTGCTGTGAGTGGGTGCTGGGGCACCAACCAGCATCACCTGCAAAGGCTTGTGAGCGCTCCCAGGTGCTCAGGGGTCTTCAGATGGGAAGGCCAGGGAGAAATCACTTGCTTGAAAACTCATAAGCAGATTTCTCCCACCAGCACAGGCTTTGTCTGGAAGTTTCTGTAGCCAACACAGATCCTGCACGGGTGTACAGCCCACTCCCTGTCCCTCCCCGTCTATTTCTTGTGGCAATTTATCATCAGAAGACGGCGGCTTCGGGTTGTTAATTAACCTGCTGCTGTGGCTGTAACTAAGTGACACTAACGAGGTCTCCCAGTGTGAGGTGGGAGGGTATGGCACAGGCATGACTTGGCAACAGTAAACGGATTTGGATGGGGCTGGCATCCCAGTGCCTTGCCGCATACTTGGGAATCACACATAAATATCCAAAAAACATGGACCTGGGGTGGTAAAATGCTGTTGGAGATGGGAAACACCTGGATCACTTAAAAGCAATGGAGCTGCACGTGAATGCCAACCATGTCGAGGTAGCACGGAGCTGGCACGCCGATAAAGCATCGCCTGTGGATGGGGAACGCTGAATCCTAACAAGGCTTCAGCCCATCCCACTATGCTGACATATTAAAGATTTTATTGGGATGGTTGGAGGAGACGATCAGCCCCTTTCAGCCGTTACTCAACTGGGACCAGAAATCCCTACGGGAAAGTGGGTGGGGGAGCCGGTATTTCCCCTCCGAGCCCTGTATGGTCCCGCTTGCCCTGACTCCGATTGCCGTTTCCTGAGCCGAACAATAGCAAGAGAAAATCCCCTGAAAATGGTTTCGCAGTGAGAAACCACGGCTTCCATCCACACTGGCAGTAAGCACAGCAAAGGTAGCCAGATGTGCCGAGTTCTCGTCAGGGCAGAATCCTGCCTCGTCATCTTCCCATACCCGGATGGCAGTGGGGAAAAATTGATGGTTTGGCCTCAAAATCAACCAGATTATGTACAAAGAGGTGGCAGACACTCTGCCAGGGCTGCACAACTTGGAGCAGGCTCCCTTATCAGCAGAGAGGGAGGCTCAGCCCTGGGCACCAGTTCGTGTCCTTCCATCGCTGTTAACATACTGGTCTTGGAAAGAAAAGCCAAAGCATTATATTGAGGTAGCTAAACCTTAGGTGAACGGGGGAGGAAAAAAGACTAAAAAAACCACAAATAAAAAGCCCAGTGTTTACTACTACCTTACTGCTTTCTGGGTAACTTGGCAGCTGATATTTAAGCTTTTGGAGGTGGCATGTGTATTTTGGATATGACGTTTTTCCCAAGGAGAAGGGAAGATGCTCTGATGATTCAAACAAACACCGGAAACGGGGAGATCCAGGGGCTTTTTTCTCTTTTCCTTCCAGGTCCGTTAGGAAAGTGACGCTCTGTTCCTCGAGATGTTAATGAGTCTGAAGCTCGTCACCGCAGTGGGTTACTCAGGCAGGGACTCAGCAACACGATGAGGAAACTGTGGCACGGAGAGGCAAGCCAGGACGGGCTCCTGGAGGTGCGAAACAGCTTTGCACAAACAGCTTCCTGTAGCAGGGACCACAGAAAATGTGTCTGGGTCTGGAGCTGTCCAAGGATGTGAGGACCCCATCGTGGTCCCCCTGCAAAGGGATGCCCCAGTGTCGGTATCTGAGTGCTTCACAGAGTGCCCTTGTCCTTGGCCAGTGGCGTGTGTCCGCAGGGGCCAGCCACACGTTATTCATGCCATCGGCATGTGATTCCCGGCACCGGTGGGCGGCCGGGGTTTGTTAATGCCCTAGGAGCCGAGGGGCAGCTGCACTGCGCCGGCAGCCCGGAGGTGCCAGGCTGTGCCACGGGGTGGGGTGCAGTGCTTCAGCTTTTCCCGGGCCATGGCGCTGCACAGAATGCCCAGCACCTTCAAGATGAGTCTTGCCAGCAGGAGGAAACCATCTCTGATAGTGATTCCCACGGGAGCGACACAACTCCCTGCCAGATCTGTTCTTTGCCAGCCACTGGCAGCCATCCCTTCCCACACAGGCGTGGGGAGAACCAAGGGGAGGCTGGCACAGGTGCCTGCCGGTGCCTGGGGCTCCTGAGATGGAGCCTTTGCTTAGAGCTAGGTCTTGACATTCAAAACCTTTTTAAAATGTTCCGTTTCCTAAAAAACACCACAAACACAAATATCACAGTGAACTAGCCCAGCACTTCCTCCAGTGCCAGGGCAACACGGCGGCTGGCTCGGTGGCACGCGAAGGCTGCGGCTTTGGCAGCAGCCACACACGCTCTGCAAAGGGCCAGGTACACCTACACTGGGCTGAGGCTGATGTGACACAGCAACAAAGTGGTGCAAGTACAACTCTGGCCACAGGGGCTACAGACAATTGTCCCTGCCACGTACTCCCACCACACAGCCTTCTTTGAGAGTGACCCCATGTCTCCTCCTGCACATCAGCCCTGTCTTCCCTCCATCCCCCTTCCAAACCACTCCCTTGGGTTTTAAATGGCTCCCAAAACACCCTGTCCCCTCCCAGGTCTTATTCCCCTTCACATGAGCCAGGTCCCCATTGCCTGCCTGTGCTTCAGCTGCCAGGGAAGGGAGGTGCAGGGCAGTGCAAAGTAGCTCGGGACCACCCCAAATCAGGCTCCCAGGTATTTGGCACAGAAAACAAGGTGCTGGAGCCTAGTGAGGGCAAAGTCTGCAGCACCCAAGGAGCCAGGTAAGAGACCGTGGGCCCCCCGGATTCCTGCCAGACCCCAGCTGTCGGGTGAGCTGATGGGAAAGGAGTTGCTGAGTCCAAGCGCTCCTGAAAAACAGGCGCCGACAGGCTGTGCCCAGCTGGTCCCGTGCAGACATTGGCACGCTGGGAGTCACCCAGCCTGCTGTCTGCAAACCACCACACAGCTCTGAGCCTGCACCCACGGGTGCCACCGCAAGGTGCAGGGATGGCCAATCCCAGGGATCCCCGTTCAGCCAACACACAGTTGTTTGCAAACCTGTTACTCTGCGAATAGCAGCCCCCAGGCTGCGGGATTAAGAGCTGGACTGCAACCAAGTATGCAGCATTTCAGTCCTTGGCTTAATTCACATGGGAGCTGTGAACCCAGCAAGGGACACAGCAAACCCCCCGTGGCTGCAGTCCCGGGCTCAAAGGATTTTCCCCCCCCCCATTTCTGAAACACTCCTGGCTCCCCGCTGGCGATGGAGCTTGCGGAGGGGTTACCGCAGCCCTCAGACCATGAAATGAGCTTTGGCTGCCTTCCCTCCTCAACAGCCATTCGGACTTACTGCCAGGAGGTTATTCCAGGAGACTTCATTTCAATTCTCCAGCCGGTCTCACTGGGTTTTGCTGGTCTCTCTGGAGGGGCAGCACAGACAGCGGGCAGGGACCACCCCAAGCATCCTACATCTCATATCCCACAGCGACATGCCGGGACCGGCAGCAGCAAACTGCGATGTTGCAGGAGGAATCCCCCCAAAAGGCATTTTAGGGAAGGGAGATCACCCTGTCGAGACATGCCAGCGATCCCACGGGAATGCTGCACCCTCCGCCGGGAGGGAGGAGGGGAAGGAATGGGGTGTGCTGGTGGTTCCCATAAAGTGGAAAGCAATGGCCACACACCGGGCCGACGGCCGGGGCTTCGTGGAGCTCAGCTCTGCCGCTGGCAGCAGCCCGGAACAGCCGGTCCCGGGCAGCTCAGGGGGCTTTGTGGCTCCATGGCCCAGGAATCCAGCCTGGCTCCGGGGCAGGCGAGCGCGAGCCCCATGGAGCAGGGATGAAGGCTGGTTTCACAGATAACTGGCACCACGGCCACGAGCAGAGACCCCGGGCTCTGCCCAGCCGGAGGCATCACACCCACCGCTGAGCCCCCGCATCCACCGGAGCGGGGTGCAGCTCAGGCCCCCCCATAGAGACCCCTCCGCTCCATCCGTCCAGGCTGCTCCCTGCCCGAGCAAGCCGGGGCGCTGCCTGATGCCACCATCCGCGCGGAGCCCCAGTGCCCCCCAGCCCTGCTGGGCTGCCCCAGCCCCGGCTGACGCCCACCCCACTCACTCCCCACCCCGCTCTGCCCGCGCCCGGAGCGCCGCAGCATCCCCTCGGCTCCCGATGCCGAGCAAACGCCCCTCAATCCGGCCTTCGGGACCCCCACGGCGGACACCGGGCGCCCCGATCCTCCCTCGTCCCCGGTTCAACCGCTCCCCGTTGCTCCCATACCTGGACTCGGGGCGGGCTCGGCACGGCCCGGCACCGCCCGGCACCGCCCGGCTCCGCACGGCACGGCTCGGCTGGGCTGGCACGGCTCGGGCACGGTTCGGCTCGGCACCCCCGCACACCTCG
>VXAD01008433.1:91449-110219 GCA_013399195.1 Dicrurus megarhynchus
CGTTACCACTGGACCCTACTGGTGCCCGGCCACCGGGGCCGTGTTGCTGCCCAAGCGAGCGGCCTGGGAGGAAGGAGGGGGAGGGCGAGAGGTGATGGAGTCCTGTGGGCGAGGTGTGGTGTGGGTGTCCCCTCGGACACATGTTGGAGCTGGTGGCAGGGGACCGACCACTCGTCTGTGCCGTCCTGGCTCCACCGTGCTGGCAGGGGTTAACACCGGACTGTTCCACTCGGATGGTTCAGGCAGCGAAAGGAGGAGGAAGAGGAGGAGGAGGAGGAGGGGAAGGAGGAGGAGGAGGACGGCAGGGAGGAGGAGGAGGGGGAGGAGGACGAGGAAGATGTCACCCGTCGGTCTGTCATTTCTCTTTTCCAGCCAGCATGGGGGACACTGCTAGCACCAAGCTGGGCCGGTGGTGAGACAGGAGGGGTACGGAGGAAGAGGATGGAGAGGGGGGGGCGAAGGTGAAGGCAGCCCCCCCCTCCCAAAATATCCCCTACCCTATCGAGCCATCACCATGGCGACGAATTTTAACGACATCATCAAGCAGGGCTATGTGAGGATGAAGAGCAGGAAGCTGGGGGTGAGTGGGGATCTTGTGGAATGGTGGAGTATGGGGGGAAACACCCATGGATTTGGGGTGCTGGTTTCCCTGTGAGGTGACGTGGCCAGGTCCCTTTTGCGGCATCCTGTGCCCCTGTTTTGGGGTTGAATAAGCAGCATTTTGGGGGCTGTGGTGGCAGAGGAGTGGGGGATGGCAGGGACCGGCCACTTGTTGGTACCCAAATCACCCAGCAGCCCCAGGGGTCCAGCTCCTGCACCGGCCGGATCCTGCACCGAGTAACACCCGCTCACCTGTCCCAGGTCACCCAGGGTTTGGGGGATGTTCCTGAGCCCTCCCTTCCCCCCGTGCCTCAGTTTCCCTGCACACTCAGTTTGGCATCGGGGATGCTCCTCACCGGCAGAAGTTGGAGCTGCTGGGTGCGAATTAGGGTGGTGTGGGAGTGCAGCACCCATAGGTGGGGGGTCAGGGGGTTTGGTCGCCCATCTCCATGGCTTGGAGCCGGCAGCAACGAGCATGCTGGGTAATTCCATGCTAATTAGGGAGAACAAAGAGGGAGCGGGCTCGAGGCGGGGGGGACATGCCCGGGGACGGTGGCCCCACCACCCTCAGAAGCAGGGGCTGTGGGAGAGAGGACGGGCAAATGCCAGAACAGCGGTCCCCTTGGGAGCTTTGTCTGTGTTCATTAATTAAGCTCTGTAATTAGCACTGGCGGGGGGTAGGGGCAGATGATGACAGCCTCGGCATATCCCTATCGCCAGCATCGCCTGCTGTCCCCAGGCCAGCAGGGTCAGCAGAACCAGGCACGGGTCCTGGGGATGGGGACAGGGGGACGTGGGGATGTGGCGGGGACAGGGACCCCCAGGTGCCCCGAGCAGCCGCCGCTGTCTGCCCGCAGATCTACCGGCGGTGCTGGCTGGTCTTCCGCAAATCCTCCAGCAAAGGGCCCCAGCGCCTGGAGAAGTACCCGGATGAGAAGTCGGCGTGCCTGCGTGGGTGCCCCAAGGTGAGGGGGTGCGCTGCAGGGATGCTGGGGTGCTGCCCGCTGCTCGGGGACCCGTGCCAGAGCAGGTCCTTCTTTGCCCAAACTTGCTGGGTGGCTGTCACCCCATGCGCTCCCAGGGGGATGCAGCTGGGTCTGGGTGCAGCAGGTGTCAGGGTCTGGGTGCAGCAGGGAACAGGGTCTGGGAGCAGCAGGGAACAGGGTCTGGGTGCAGCAGGGAACAGGGTCTGGGTGCAGCGGGTGACAGTGGCTGGGAGCAGCAAGGAACAGGGTCTGGGAGCAGCAGGGAACAGGGGCTGGATGCAGCAGGGAACAGGGGCTGGGTGCAGCGGGTGACAGCAGCTGGGAGCAGCAGCTGGGGTCTGGGTGCAGCCCTCGGTGACCCCCCAACTCCTCTGCAGGTCACCGAGATCAGCAATGTCAAGTGCATCACGCGGCTGCCCAAGGAGACCAAGAGACAGGCGGTGGCCATCGTTTTCACCGACGACTCCGCCCGGACCTTCACCTGCGACTCAGGTACGGGGCAGCACCCAGGGGAGCCGGGCTGGGGGTGCTGGGTGGGGCACCCCGGCGTGGCCAGGGTCGCCCAGGGGCTGCCGTGGTGCCTTGCAGAGCTGGAGGCGGAGGAGTGGTACAAGACGCTGTCGGTGGAGTGCCTGGGCGCCCGCCTGAACGACATCAGCCTGGGGGAGCCCGACCTGCTGGCGCCCGGTGTGCAGTGCGAGCAGACGGGTGAGCGCGGCGGCGGGTGCTCGCCCGGGGCTCCGCCTCGCTGCACCCCCCGCAGATTATTTTATTTTCTATTTTTTTTTTCCTGTCTCCAGACCGGTTCAACGTGTTCCTCCTCCCCTGCCCCAACCTGGACGTTTATGGCGAGTGCAAGCTGCAGATCACCCACGAAAACATCTACCTCTGGGACACGCACAACCCCCGGGTGAAGCTGGTCTCCTGGCCCCTCTGCTCCCTGCGCCGCTACGGCCGCGACGCCACCCGCTTCACCTTCGAGGCCGGACGGTGAGATGTCACCCTTGCTGGGACAGGGATCACCACTGTGTGCCTTCGTCCAGCTTGGTGCTCCAGGCAGTGGCACTGCTGGCATCACCACAGGCAGGCCTGAGGCTGGGGTGATGGCCATGGCCTGTGCAGTGTGCCCATGGCAGGTGGGGCTTGGAGCTGGTTCTGGTCCCAGCTCAACAGCATGAAGGGGACATAGGAACAGCTCTAACAGTGTGGGAGCTGTGCCAGCTGCCACCTGGGGTGGGGTTTTTTTATCCTCCCTTGTCTTGAAGACCCTGGTGATATCCTGTACCGCATCCCCGTAGGATGTGCGATGCAGGAGAAGGTCTCTACACATTCCAGACGCAGGAGGGTGAGCAGATCTACCAGCGCGTGCACAGCGCCACGCTGGCCATCGCTGAGCAGCACAAGAGGGTCCTGCTGGAGATGGAGAAGAACGTCAGGGTGAGCTCCAGCCCATGCTAAGTGGGGGACACAGCTGGGGGAGATTCCAGGGGCCCTGTGTCACCCTCCTCCCCCCTCTCATCCACTGCAGCTGCTGAACAAGGGCACTGAGCACTTCTCCTACCCCTGCACCCCCACGACCATGCTGCCCCGCAGCGCCTACTGGCACCACATCACTGGCTCCCAGAACATGGCCGAGTCCTCCAGCTATGCTGGTGAGTGTCCCCACCCCACCCAGAGGAGCTGCTGCTCCTCCAGCCCCTGCAGCTTTCCCCACCAGGTGAACCCACTCTCTGCTTTGTCCCCAGGGGAGGCGTACGCAGGTGCCCAGGCCAGCTCGGACACCGACCTCCTCAACAAGTTCATCTTGCTGAAGCCAAAGTCCTCCAAAAGTGACAAGCCTGAAAGCAGGGAGCCCACATCATCCCCGTGAGCTGGTGTGGGGGGACTGTGGCAGGGGTCCCCTTTTTCTTCTCCAAGGGGTGGCAAGGATGAAGGCAGCCGCCCCTTAGAATCCCCAGGAGACCGAGCTGGGGCACCTCCGTGCCAAGGCCTTGGGAAGCAGGCACTGGCTCACGCCCTGGTCTGGTGTTAGTGGAGGCGATGGCTGGCTCAGCCTCAATTGACTTCAAATATATATTGAATATCCGTATTGTAAGAGATATTTCCTTCTCACATGAATGCAAATGTGGTGGCTGCTGAAGAGCCCTTGGGCAGATGCCCAGAGGTTTTTGACTCTCGGGGATCCAGCTGGGAGGTGAAGAGAGTTGGGGGGGTCAAGAAATTTGGAGTCTTCTGCGTGGCAGGAAGGCTGGAGAATCACTCTGCCATGGCCATGGAGCAGCGTTGGAGGATGCAGCTGTGCCAAGCTGATGGTGCAGGGTCCCACCCCCCTATGAAGAGTGGGGTGCTCCTGAGGACACCCTGCCACCCCTGAGCTGATTTTTGCACTTCAAGCTATTTAAACACTCGCTGTAGAATTGAGATGTCTCAGGAGAAACTGGTTTTCCTTCCAGGGGGGTTGGCTGGGGTGAGCGGCCAGGCAGAGCCGAGCTCCCCGACTTCTCCCAACCCAACACCCCTCAATCCTCCCACGGCTGTGTCCCCCTGCCATGCCCCCAGTTTATCTGCTGGTGGGCAACCATGGGACTGGTTTTGGCCAGTAGCATTTGTCTCTCAAGGGGCAGCTTTGTGGATATGAGAAGCCCCAGGGCAGAGAAATCCATGCCAATGGGGAGAGAGCCACATTCCTCTGTGCATTCCCATAGCCCTCACTCCCTCCTCACCCACTGGGGGTGGAACTGGGCTTTATGTGCTGAACTTAAAAGCAATTGATTTTTTCTAGTTCTCCTATTTATTGACCTCCTTTAGAAGGGCTATCTTTTTATTGCCGTGCAAACCTTGGTGTTTCTTTGGAGTCTTCTTTCCGTCTGGGTTGGATGCTTGGTGGTTTTATTTCTGCCCTTTAAAGCTCCAGGTCCACGCGTTGGGCACAGGGAGTGTTGTGATGTGGGAATCTGTGGTCTGTAAATACTGTGTTTCAGGGTGGTGTAGCTTGTGGCTGAGGCTGAGGGGACGTGGGGACAGAGAAAGGCTGCTCCTCACAGCATGGCTGGGCACAGAGGGGCTCTGGCACCCCAGCACTGCCCAGCAGTGTGTCCCCCCTGGGGTGAGAGGTGGAACTTGCTCTTTTCCTGGCTACACACCTCATCTGGAAAAGATTTAACATTTGTTACCAAAAACGTTTGGGTTTTCTGTTTTTTAAGGAGTTGCTCAATGAATAAACAACCCTTATCCACATCCACCCTTCCTGTTTGTCTGTTCCATCCAAGCGCGCTCGGGAAGCGCAAGTGGGAGTAGTGCCTGCCAGAGAGAAAAATGCTGATGGGGGGAGATTTCCTGAGGTTCCTGGCAGCACGCTTGGCTCAGGGCTTTGTTCTGCCTCCAGCCATGGCCAGGACATTTCAAGTGAAGCCCTAAAACCGCTGGGAGAGGAAGAAGGGTGGAGTGAGTTGCCACTCTCCATCAAACAACCCGGAGTGGAACAGGATGCCAGCAGCCCACTGTCACCCTCGCCTCCAGCTGCCCGTGGCTCCGGGGATGTGCCAGGGCAGTGGTGGCTCCAAGTCCCCAGGTGAAGGTGTTTCAAGGCACACCATCTCCCAGCTCTCCCAGAGCTGTGCCAGGTAAGTTATCCATGCCATGACTGCCTGGCAGTGCTGGCCTCAAGGTAAGACAGCCATGCCAGCCAGCGTGATGCCTCCAGGGATGGGGACATGGGGACCCATGCTGCAACCAGTTCTGCCATGGCAAGGAAATGGAAGCAGCAGCCTGGAGGGGAAGGCAATGCTGACATGGGCTGCTCTCCCCAGCTCAGCGTGACCCTGTCACTACTCCCTGAACTGTCCCCATCCACACCAGGATGAGCACAGGGGCACACAGGCCTTCCCCTCCCTCCCAGCCTTCATGGTACAGGAGCTGTGGGTCTCTCCAGGAAAGTGTCACCAAGAAGCTCATCCCAAGCCATGCTGGGCACTGATGGAGGGGAGGAGGAGAGGTGACAAAGGCCATGGCTGGAGCCGTTCAGCCACTGCCAGGGGAGTTAGGGCATAGGACCTGCACCAAGCTCCAGCCCAGCACACACTGGGGGCTGTGGGCACAAAGAAAGGTATCATCACTGACAGACCCCATGCCACCCAGCTCCTCAGAGAAAGGTTATACAGCACAGGGGTGGAGTCTGTTCCAGAGGAGTCTGTAAGTACAGCTTCGCCTGCCTGGCTCAGCTGGGCTCCCCTGCAGCGCTGCCTTCTGCAGCATCTCGCCCACCCCGGCCTCAAACATCTGCTTTAAACACAGCACTGGATCAATGAACGGCGGGCTGCCTGCAGGAGGGGTGCTGCTCTCCTCAGGAGATAATGTCACAAGCAGCAATCAGCATCAGTGAGCAATGCTCCCTCCAAAGCAGATCTCATTAAGTTAATGTCTATTGGAGAGAAGTAAATGATGTGACATCTCCTCCAGCAGGCTCAGATGAGCTTTCAGGGATGACAGAAAAATGTGGGGGTAAGGCTTTATTCAGCACAGTAAATAATGGACATGTAAATAAGGTAGGGTTGTGTAACAAAGATACACACTTCCCGATCTCAAACACCACATGGCCAAAATCCAGCACCAGAACCAAAACTCTGGGATCACTTAGAGACAAAGCCTGTCCCAGCTAAGATGCTCACTGACTGATTCCCTTCCTGTTTTACCCTACACATCACAATGGCTTTCCCTGGGAAGGAGGGCATGGAAGAGGCGTCACCAACCAGATGCTGGGCCAGGAAAGGCAGAGGGAGATGATGGGGAGGTAAAAGCCTCTCCCCAGATCTCAGCCAGGCATCATTCACAGCTCAGCACTCTCTTGCAAGGGGCCACCTCAGTTGATAGTGAGGACGTCACTCTGGATCTCGTGGCTCAGCTGTGTCTGGAGATCACTCAGTTTCTTCTTGAGGCCGGACAGTGCAGACAGGACGATGGTCTCGGGGCGCAGAGAACCGCAGGACTCCACGTTGTAATAAAACCTGAGGTTACAAGGCAAGGGGTTAAGTCACCATCTGCTCTGCAAGGAGGTACAAACCCAGACTGCACATTATTTCAGCCAATCCAAACCCACAGCAGGGAGATCTGCCTGGAATCCCAACCATCATCATCATCATCATCATCATCATTCACTTCCCAAGCAGGGAACAGCCAGTGTTGCCCCTCTTCAACCTTCACACCGACACTCACAATTTCATGGGCTGTAAGAGCACTTCTAAGATGGATTTCTGTTTAGCACTGTGACCTGCAAGCCAGCACAGAGCCCCAGGCCAGGGACTAGGGCTGGCTGAGGCACTTTTGCAGCGCAAATAACACCAGCAATCAGAGCATGAGACACACACAGGTGAATGAATACCTTAAGCCAGGGTATTTCCCCCACAGGCCTCACACTTCACTGAGTGTGCACCGCCCTACCTGGCAACACGAACTCAGGAGAACTGTCTAGTATCTCCCAGAGGGGAAAACCTGCCAGACCTGGGCATATCACCATTTAACACCAACTCCTGCCCTGCTTTTCAGGGAATGTCAGCTCCCCGGGCTGGCAATTTCAGCACAGCATAGACACTCCTCTATTAATGAGAGCCCATGAGATGCACCCAGCCAGTCACCCCACCTTCCAGCTGCAGCACTGCATTCAGCTCCCTACCTCTCTGGCTTCCCGTTGGGGTCGTAGGGAGCCTGAGCATCCTCGTCATCGATCTCCGAGTACTCACTCTTGGGCCTGGAATCAGAGAGCAGGAGAGGTTAGCACAGAGCCCCTGCTCCAGCCTGGCCCCACAGAGCTCAGGCACTCAGTTTGGCCCCAGACAGCAAGCTCTGGGGCTCACGTCCAGCACACAACAGGGTGGTTATCAAACACTAAGTCACAGAGAAAAGCTCAGTCTCACATTGCTCTTTCTGGCTCCTCATTAATGCCACAGAGTAATCTAGCAGCACTGGAAGAAGGGGATCAGCCCTGCTCTGCCCAAACTCAGCAAGCCCTGTACTGTGGCTCATAAACCACCTACACTGGTACAATCTGGTAGGTGCTTACAGTGAAGGGATGTCAATTCCTGAAGGGACTGTGTTTATGGAGCCTGGATGCTTTTATGGCGTAATGGACCTTGGGTTATCTTTTCTTGCTACTTCCCACTGGGCCAGGAAAGCACTGGAGTACTCCAGCACTCAAGTCTGTGAAGCACAGTTGGCTTGAACCCAGCAGGAAAAAAATTTCTCCTGTACCTCAGACATCAGCTGCATCAGTGAGCTCCATCCTGATGTCCTGCACCTCCACTCCTCTACCAAAATCACTGCAATACCTGTGCATCAGTTAGGCAAACACATCTTTCTACCTGCTGCATCCCTTGATTTATAGAGCACCACAACAGACAGATTGTGTGGAACCCCTTAATCTGTGTGAGAAAATCCAAAGCCTTGAGCTGTCTGAGAAGCCAGCACAGAAAATCCTGTACCTACCAAGGTCTCCTGCTGGCCTTCCTCTGCCCCAGCAATGCCCAGAAACACTGATCCCAGCACCCTGTGATCAGCTGCCTGAAATAAGACTGTATTTCTTAAACAAACCCTCTGCCTTTACAAACCACTGAGAGAGATGAACTGTTAATGGAGTTGGGATTTCTTGTTACTTGCAGAACCACCCATGACCAAAACGGTGCAGAGGTTTCTACCACCCTAACAGCTGTTTGGAGAGTCCAGCTGCATGCCAGTGTTCTGCCAACAGCCTCAAAAAGCAACTAGCATGAAAAACTAAACCAAAAATCATAGCTAGCCTTGGACAGCAGAAGCCTTTGGCTCTGTATTGCCTTCACAGGGAGTCAGATGAACTTGGAAAGACAGACATATTGTCAAGAACTGGCAGCTCCAACATCAATCCTCTTTTGGGATTTTTCCAACTTTTACATATATTTTGTCTAGAACTTCTCAAAAACTGTTTCCTGGTGTCCTGTCTGTTGTATGCCACACCAGGCTCCT
Organism: Dicrurus megarhynchus; assembly: GCA_013399195.1. NCBI lineage: Eukaryota > Metazoa > Chordata > Aves > Passeriformes > Dicruridae > Dicrurus > Dicrurus megarhynchus. The sequence goes on from VXAD01008433.1 coordinate 100,026, forward strand.
GAGTCTGCAACTGATCAATGCCTACAGCAGCACATCCACTACTCTGCCCAGTCCCTGCTCTCAACCTGCCTTGCCTGAAGCACCTGGTTCCTCACTATGCTCCTGGCTCCAGCGTGCCCAGTGACAGGATGTCTGCTAGGTGATCACTGGGATACAGAGCCAGGAGCAGCTCAGGTACACATTCATTAAAAGTGATGCTGGATAAAGTCCTTGCCCAGGCCAAAGCAGGGCAGCAGCTTTCCAAAAGTAAAATCATGTCACTTTTGGATGAGAAGAACCATGCAACTTGTGCAGAATGGTATTTCAGAGAAGAGGAAAGGGCCAGAGAGGGAAACCCTGCCAGAACTCAGGCTCCAGGAGTGAGAAGATGTATGGGTTAAATCAGAGCTATACTGGGCTTCCTTAAGCCAGGCTGAAAAATCAGCCTTGCAACACAACCTTCCACTCTTTGCTCTCATAACAGCTTCTTTCATCTCATATGGATCTGTTCCTTCCTCAGACCTTACCCCGACCTACAAAACACTTGCACAGGGAAGAAAAAAATCAGCAACAAGTGGTGAAAAAGGGCATGAAAGCGAGGCAAACCAGCAGTGATGGTACTTGAGGGAGGACAAGAGACGACCACAAACCAGTCCACCTTGTGTGCAGCTGCAAACAAGCGACTGGCCTTGCTACCCAAACCCAGGAGCAGAGTCTGTGCAAGGGGATGTGGCAGGCACGCTCCCCATCACTTACTGACCCAAATTATCCCCAGGGCTGAACTGTAAGCTGTTGGCTGCTGGAAAATCTTTCCCAGTCCCTGCAGACAGACACCAGGACATACCACTCCTCTGGTTTGGGGTACACCGTGTGCCTCAGCGCGTTGTCGGGGTCGTACTCGAAGGCCACGCCGGCCGTGGGGTTCCACTTGGCGTGTTCCTTGCCAAAGCCTTTCTTGGCATAGGCTCGCAGCCGCAGCTCCTGCCCCTTGCGCAGCTTCACGATCAGGATGTCTGGAAAAGCACATGCTGCTTTGAGAAGGCTGCAGAGGAGAAATGAGTGTGCAGGATCACACTGCAGCAAGGGCAGATTTTTGGTGTCCAGGAAGATGTCGCCAGCAACCAGGGCTTGCCTGGATTTTTAGAGGGGCTCAGCTGTGTCCCCAGAGCAGCTAAGTAAAAAGGAGCTGCACAGGCCCCCAAGGAACAGCCAACAACACACCATTTCACCTCTCTGCTGTCTCTAAGCTCTCACAAGGAGAGACAGAAGCACCCTCTGACACAGGACTTTAGTTCTGGGGCAATCTGTAAGTGGCATTAAGACAAAATGCTACCCCACTGATGCAGTGACACCAGCAGCTCAGAAGTGTTAGATTTATGGCTGCCTTATGGTTGCACAGCTAGTAAAGGAAGAATGAGTTCAAAGAACCTGAAAGAAAAGTTAATTTTCTCCTCCAGCTCTTTTTCCCAGTGACCCACCACTCACCATCCTGCTCCACGTAGTCATTGGGGTCGTTGTCTCTGCTCCGAGATGTCACCTGCAGCAGCAGAACAAAAGCAAGCAAATTATGACAAGATCAGCTTGGATGAGTGCTCCAGCCCTGCACAGCACATCTGCTCGGTTCCCAAAGTCACTCCCACAACTGCTGTAGATGACACACAGCACTCAGAGCACCTCAGCCAAAGGCAAGTAACAGACAGCAAGCTCCAGATGGGCTTTACCCAGGCAGACACCATCACCAGCAGGAGCAGCCCCAGGTTGTGGTGACAGCTAGATCCACCTCAACAGTGTACTAGACCATTCTCTCTAAGTCCCTATGCATCTGTCCCACTTTGGCACCACCAACCCTCCCCAAGACGACTGCACAGGAGCTGTTTGGCAGCAGTGCCCTGGCCCAGGCTCCTCACACTCTGCCATGCTGAGAGCCAAGAACCAGCAAGCCAGAAGCCTGCCAAGGGGCAGCCAAGGATTTTGGGATGAGGGGTGCATGATGAGGTTTGCACCCCATCAGACAGCAAGTGAAGGACAACGCAGCAGAGATGAGTAGGACACTGGCACACACGCTGCTTCTGCAGCTATTCCTGCTTTGCTCTACAGTTTAAATGGAGCTTTAGGCAATGTGAAACACGCTCAGAGGCCTTGCTGTCTCTACATTCCATGTGTGTGCTACCCCGCCCCAGCAGGAATGCAGAGCATTGGGATGGCACCCACCGGAATGACGCGGGGGTTGTTGGAGATGAGGTCGCGGGACGTGACGTGCCGAGTCTGGTCCTCGTTGCAGCGAACGTCCAGCGTGAACTCCACGGAGCACTCCGGGCAGAACTCATCACACGTGCAGTCCTGGGACACACACGGGTTCTTTATGCAAGAAACTGCCAGAGCTTTCCATCAGATCAAACACCTACCACCCTCAAAAATGATTCCCCACAGCATTTCGCCTGACTCACTCTGGAATATTGCATCTTATCCACAATGTCATCGCTGGTGAGTGGGATGAGACCTGTGGGAAGCAGGAAACCAGAGGAATGTCTGAGTGAGACCACAAGAGCCCCTAACTCTCCTGCCAAGACACACGGAGGAACAGCACCTGACAAAGGTGCTTCAGCATCTCTGGACTGATTTTGCCCACAACCCACCTTCATCTTCCTCCCCACGCCAGCACTCACCCAGCCTGTGTGCAATGAATTCATCATGGAGCACGGAGGAGTTGGCATCTATCTGGACCCAGTCAATGGCTGCAGAGAAGAGAAAGTCACAAGCTGAGAAATATTCATGTGGGGAAAAGCCAGCTTGTGAGGGCACAGAAAACATTACAGAGACTGCAGAGACACACCGAGGCAGCATCAGCAGGGCACAGTACTGCCTTAACACGGGTAAGGAGAGCCAAAAGCAGCAGGGAGGTGTGGGAGAACACGAAGGGGATGTGATGGGAGCCACAGGGAGGGCAGTCCAAGGGACTGCGACCACAGGCAAGCGAAAGGCCTCACCTATGATGGGGACTTCGGCAATGAACACTCTTCGAATGGAATTTGCCACCCTGAGGGAGGGAAACACCCGTGTTTAGGCATGAGGGAGCGTGGGGCTGCGGGCCCTCACATACGCCGGCCAGAGTTTCTGCGGGGCTTTGCCTCAGAGACCCTCCCGGCCGCGCCCTCGGGGAGGCCGGGCCCGTGGGGCCGCCCCCGGGGCCTCCCGCGGCCGCTTCACCCCCGGGTTCGCCCGGCCCGGCCCGGCCCCGCGGCGGTGCTCACGCCAGGTCCGTGTTCTCGATTATGAACTTGACGTTCTCGTCCGTCAGCTCGGTGATGCGCACGGTGGGCTGGTTGGCGTACGGCATGGCTGCCCCGCCCCGATCCCGATCCCGATCCCGGCCCCGATCCCGATCCCGATCCCGGCCCCGATCCCGATCCCGGCCCCGATCCCGCCGACCCGAGCGCCCGCCCGGTCCGTCGCCGCCCCGCTCCCCCCGGCCCCGGTGCGCCCGCAAAAAGAGTCCGTGCCAGGCTGAGTACGACTTTATTGGTGCCGGGGAAGGGCCGGGCGCGGCTCCTCCGGTACTCGCCGCCGCCGCCGCCTCACCGGCGCTGGTTCAGCCCCGCCAGGTTCTTGATCTGTGGGCACAGGGAGAACGGGGTTTAGTCCGCCGGAGCAGGACTAAAGCAGGTGCCGAGGGGAGGCCCGTCTGCTGCGAGCAGAGATGCGGGGGCGAGAGGCATCACTGTGGTCTGGGGACGGGCAAGGATCAAACTGGATCCACCTCCGGCCACCCTTCTGACCGGAACCTGCACTCCCGGTCAGCAGGTTTCAGCTTGGGTTTATTTCTGCGGCCATACAGACCTCGGCAGTGAATTTACGCTCACTCATCCATTTTGCAGAGACCTGCAGAACTCAGCATGCCTGTAAAGGAGTACACTCAGCACACCTGGACAGTGCTACTACCCTCGGGACACCCTGGATGCGGGAGGTTCAGAATGTATTCCCCTAATAGTTATGTATTGGGATGATTCTGCCCTAAAGCCGTCTGCCTACAATCCACCCCCCCTTCAGAATCCAGCCAGTTCCTCCCGTTTATCTGTGCAGTGGATCTGCTGCAGAGACAGACCAAACATCGGCAATGGGAGATATCCCGGACCCGAGAGCGTCGTGTGAATGTAAAACAGAGCCCGGGATTTCTCTAGTGGAGGAACCTTTTGGCATATGCAGGTATGAAAGAGGAGAGAGGCTGAGAAACACTAAATTTCACCACAACTGCAGGGGGAAGGAGGTGGGAGGAATTCTTGAGAAGTGCTTCATCAGTAAAAGTAATTTCTAATTTATGTTCCAGCCTGTTTGTCTTGTCCTGATACAAGGTAAATGTATTTCTGATAACAAAGAAATCACTTTGTTGCTAAATGTGATGGGGGAGTTGTCCCAAAACAGAATCACAGCGAGGCCCTGAAGCCCTTCAAAAGTCACTCCTGGGTACACAAAGGGCTATTTTGTATCCCAGAGGAAGTGCAGTTCCCTCTGCATGGACAGAAAGCAGTCCAGGACACTACCAAGAAGTGAATGAATTCTTGGAAGGACACTGAGCTCAAATGAAACAGCCTGAGGAAGTCACCCTGCTGTGGCTCAGGGACAGGTGCCACCTCCCAAGTATCCATGGGGCCACTGACCCTCTGTCAAGATTTCCAGCACAGGGCCTGGCAGAGGTAGACACAAGCAAGGGAGAACAGTTGTATTTATTCTGGTCACCTGTCTCTCACCCCTAAAGCTCACCCTGCAGCTTCTGATTTAATTTCCTTATGCTCTATTACAAGTTATTTCACCACAAAACAGTGAACTAACGCCAAACTACCCAGGAAATCACCCTTAAATAAATCCAAGTTATGAAAGACCATTGTTTTTCCATGTTGTCCTCTACATTTGGGAGGAAAACACACGCTGACGTTCAGAAGCAATTCTGCTCTCACAGCCCAGCTGGTTTCAGCATTACTTACAGTAACTGCAGCTCCCATCAGACCCTGGACAACGGCTTCTCCAGTGGATTGTACCTGGGAGACACAGGGAGAACACGACCTTTTGCTTCCTGCAGTTGCACTTGTGGCCCCCAAACACAGAGATGGAATGCACAACAAACATGTATTTGCTACAGAAGGGTGCTGACAGCACCGCAGACAAGTGACAGCCACAGACAGGACACATGGAAGGGGTTTCCTGGGATGTCTCCTAACCATTGGGACAGTCTGACAAAGAGGGCACCTACATGTCGTTTTAGTAAAAAACACATAATCATTTATTGATTTTGAACTGACAGCAACAAGGGCGTCTCTCAGCAGATGTGGGATCTGCATGATGGAAAAGCCAGGTGTGCCTGCATATATCCTCGGGGAGAAGGGATTTGCTGCATGCACACTTGTCCCTAAGGTTACCTGGCTGGCTGTATTGCTCATGGTCACGGCGTCAGCCACTCTGTTTTCCAGGAAGCGCCAAGTATCCTCGAAGTCAGGGGACGAGTCCTGCATCATCACCAGCTCAGTGGTGTTGTAGATGCCAGTGAGCACAGCCCGGCGAGTGTACCAGTTAAACTGCAGGGGCACAGGAGGAGAGAGACAAAGCTGTGATCTGAATGCACATCAAGAGTGCAGCTGTCAGAGAAGGGCAAAGGAAAATCACACACCCATGGCATGTTCCTTCCCCATATAGGGGAAGTTGTTATATGCAGCTGGATGTCTCAGGGCCTGCCACAAAACTCTTTCTGTTCTCTTCCTGCTCCTAAAAACCCACTTAAAGAGGTCTCTGAGGCATGAGAATACTCTGCCTGACTCCTGGTGTTGGGAAGAGGGACCTGCTGTGAGGACTTTAAATCCCTTTACTGGGAAAGAGGGAGCAGGCTCAGCATCACGGCTTCCCTGGAAAACTCATGTAACCAGTCAGAAGGTGCAAACAAAACACTAACTTCAAAACCTCTCCTAATCCCTGCATCAGTGAGACTTCAGGAACAGCTCAGTGCAGACACTGGCTCCAACACGTTGATTTGACTTGCATAACGCATAAGGGACTTTCAGTTCCTGAAGCAATTGTGTTCTTTCAGTTGTCTTCTGGTTTATTCCTTTAATTTTTCTGCCATTTATTTATTTTTTCACTGCAGTAGCTTCTCTTTTATACACAGATAAAAGAAGCTTATTAAAGTAGTTTGTTAAAATGGTTCATTTAGCTTTTTCCATCTCTCCCTACATCTATAAGAATTAAAGTAATTTATTAATTGCTATAATTAAGGTTATAATTTTCTTTTATTTCCTGCCAGAAAGATGAAAGCTTTAATAAGCTACTGGTATTTTTAGGTAGGTTCTTTAAAGGTTTTCAAGTCAAGTTTGCAAATGCTACTGCTGATGGAAGAGAGCTGTTTGACAGACCCATTGCTCACTCACTGAAAACTGGATCAACTTCTTAGTCTCAAAATCTCAACAACTTTGTCTGTATCTTCAAAAACAAAAAAGAAGAGCACTTAAGAGCCTAGGAAAGTAGGTCCTTTTAATTTGCACTAATCCCATTGGCAGTAATTTGCATTTAGTCTCAGTGGCTCTTAAGTCTCTTTAGAAATTAGACGGTAGTTTATAAGGACCCTTGGGTGCCTCTGAAATGTCTTCTTCACTCAACAAATGAGCCATTTGCAGAGGGACTCAGCCCCACTCTACTTGAACCCATGATTTTGCCAAAGTGCTGAGGGGTAGAACCAGCTTGTCCTCAAAGCACACGGACTCACATCTGTGGACTGGTCCCCAGCATAGTGCCAGATATCATCGATCATGCTGGTGAGGAGGTTGAGGCTGGCAGGGATGTTACGTGGGAATAACAGGACACTCAGGGCCTGCAAAGGAAACACACACAGAAATGGGAGCTGAAGAGAGAAGGATGCAATACTAAAGCAGACCAACAGTGCTCTGCTCTGTTATATTTTCCCTGTTGCTGCTGACTTGCCTCCAGCTCCCAGTGACAAGTCCACTCAGCTCTTTGCAGTCCTTACAAGCAACAGGATGTGCAGGAAACACACAGTGTGGCTGGCAAGTTCAGGCCTCAGCCTGTACTGGAGCTGAAAGATCCCTGCTCAGTTCAGACATCCCTGTGTTGGCTCTCCTGAGCTGCCTCTCTGGCATGGAAACATCAGAGGCTGAGCTGACTCATCCTGTGCTGTGCCCCTGTGGGCAGGGAGTCACATCTCTCATTTCTCTGAATTTGACTTTGAACTCAGAGTGGCAACCAAGGGCAGAACAGCGCCAGCCATAATGGCCCTGCTGGGATCCTGCAGCCTTTGAACGTAATCACACAATGCCAGGAGAGACACAAACCACCCACATCCTTCACAAGGCAAATTATGCTAATCTGGAAGAAGAACATGAAGCCTGTACTCTCTCTCTGTGCATGGGGTGCTGGATTCAGCTGCCCAGAGGCCAGCAGTGGTTCTGGACAGAGGCTGACCTCGCAGCAATCTTTGCAGCCCAAGATTATGAACTCTTTGCTTGTCACTGTGGCCACAATTCAATTCCCTTCCCACCGTGGGAAGAATGGCTTGAGAGTTAAATCTGGATTTTGAAGCATGGAGCCCTCTCAGTTCACAGCTCTACCCTCACGCTGCCTGGGGTTTGTCAGTTTCCTGCAGCAAAGCAGTTCTGCATTTCCAGGTGTCAGGTGATCCCAGTGCAGCCACAGCAACGCTGCACAGACTCTGATTTGCAGTGACACTGCAAATAGGACTAAGCAGAGACACAGGTTACACCCTGGGGATGCCAGATGGGTGGAGTGAACAACAGAGAGCTTTGCCTTTCCAGAAGTGCGAGAAATAGTTGCTCTAAGGTCACCTTTAACTGCCTCCTTCCAAGGTTGCTCTCCTCTTGAAGGCTACTAATCATTTGAACCAGCCAGGTTCATTTACAACCTTGAACTAATCCGGTGGAGAGACTATGCTGAAAGTCACAGGGTGTTTAAAATACACACACACAAAGGAGACAATGTTGGTATTACTTTTATACCTGGGGCCATTTCTCAATATATGGAATCAGCATCCTCAGTCTGGCTTCCACAGCATGTCTCAAGAATTCATCTATAGGCTTCTTCCTGGGTAAGGAAAAAAAAAATTAGGAAGAACATCCAAGTTAAATTCAATTCTGATCTTGAAAGATCAATCTCCATCTGGCTTAGCAATAAATAAGCAAAGTATTATATATCCTTCATGCCTTTGGTCCTAGTCTGTATCTGGGAAAACAGCTTTATTTGGGTGAATTATACTTTTAACTTATGTGCATCCCAGGTGGCCTGTCTACCCAGTTCCCAAAATCTGCAAAGGAAGACATTTGTTCACACCCAGCACTCACTCTGCTTTACCCAGCTGCACTAGTTTCTGCTCCTTCTCCAGCAGCTTGGACAATTTGGTGTTGCACTCAGACATGAAGTGCAGGACCAGTTCACTGCCATCACTGTGAAACATCCCTGCTGCAGCAACAGAGAGGCCCAGGGTCTGTAGGGAAGAAGGGAGAAGCACAAACCAGGTCAGACTCTGCTAAGCAGGATCCAGCTAAAAAGTTTCATCTATTTTGTGGAAGACATTATGTGAATTTAAACAAAACAACGCTGCATTAAAAAGCAGTTCCTGTACAAGTTTTCCTCTCTGTAGGATCACTACTCTACCTGGTGCCTTAGTCTACCTCTGAAGGGGTTATCCTGTAGCAGCTGGGTTTCATTCCTGCCCAGTAGCATTTGCTGACCAGGGTGCATCGCCCAAGAGTATGTGGGGGAAGCATGCAGGCCTGGCTGTCTCTGCACTTCAGCTCCATCCAGTTTTCAACTGGTTTGTTGCTTCTCTCCCCACATACCTTGGCTCCCTCTGCAATGGCCTCTGCAGTCCAGCCATGTTCAGGCACAAACTCCAGCGCCGCTGTGAGGATTCGATGCTGCAGCTGCTCCTCGCTCTCATAGTCCTCAGACTCCTGGCCGCCCTGGCCAGTGTAACTATGAGAAGGTATTGTTACAGTGAGGGGAATATCACCACCCAACATCAGAACCCTGGACTCTGCCACTCACTCGCTGACACCAGGCACATTTTGAGACCTGCTTAGTATAAATCTGGCCTCCTTCAGTAAAATCCTTCCCTGTCCAGAAAAACGATTCTTAACGCACCTTTGCTGTGAGAGAAGAGAAAAATAAGGGAAGGAGGGCTCAATGCAGATGCCTACACGGAGACCAATCAGCCCCACGTTTCCCCTCCTTTACAGAAAACTAAACTACAACCTTTTCCAACACAGGTTTATACTATAGGCACATGGACAACATACTGTCCTTATTTTTTTAGATTTACACAAAAATCCAGAAGCAAAGACTTGCACTTTGCAGACAAGAGAGCTTCCCTCTTGAAAGCAAGTCCCATACTGTTTCCATGGTGGAATTTGCACTGTCACAGCAAACCAGCTCTCCAGCTGCCCCAGTCTGGGGCTCCTTAACTCTGGATCTCATTGTCTTCAAGTTTCAGATGCGAGTTTCAGGAAAGCAAAAGCCCTCCAATCCCTCTGTCGGTGGGACAGTGCTAGAACGAACTGGTGAGTTACCTGGGGCGAGGGCCCTGGGATTCCTGTTCAGGCTGGTGCCCAGCTGGAGGTGAATCAAAGTGCTGCTGAGAGGAAGATGTCCGTGGCTCCTTCTTGTGCTCATCGGATGCTCTCCTCAGCGCAGCCGAGGCCTGGAGAGCACGGAGTGGTGGGTGGTGCTGGCACCTGACCACTGCAAGGGAAAACAAGAGTCAGCACCTCCTTCCAACACCAGGAAGCACAGAATATTCAGGTGGAGAGTTGTGGTGAGCACAGCTGAAAAGAACAGAAATTCGTAGAATCTTTTTTTTACGCTTCTGATTAGTGCCAGTCTCAGCTGAGCTCATGTCTACATGAAAAAAATAAAGCAAAAATGTTTTGTGAGGGAAAGAACCGTGCAAATGGCATGTATTGCAAATATAGTTTCCCAATCTTGGACTGGAAACCAGGCACCCAAACATGCCCTGTGCCCTTTTTAGCCCGGATTAAGGCGTTAGGAGGAAGGTGCTGACCTCCAAACAGGGGATAACAGTCAAGTCCTACTCGGGAGCCGAACAGCCGTGACAAACACCACATGCTAATCACTGAGTGACTACTCAACGACACTCCGGGAGGAACTTTTAATTTAGCAGTTGGTTTTCTGGTTCGTTTTTTTTTT
>VXAD01008433.1:110250-158888 GCA_013399195.1 Dicrurus megarhynchus
GCCCGCGCGCCGCAGCCCGCCCGCCGCCGCCATCTTGGAAGCGGGCAGAGCGCGATGACGTCGCGGTGACGGCGTCAGACCGGGACGGGCGAGCGGGGCCGAGCGGAGGCGGGCGACGGGAGGTGAGCGGGGAGCGTGTGGGACGGGGACGGGGCTGGCGGTCCCCCTTTTTTCCCCTCTTAAAAATCTTTTCTGAGACCTCGCCTGAAGAGGTGGGGGCGGGGCTGTGTGTGTGTGTTTAAGTAATTCCTTCACGAAATTCTCCCACGTACCCTGTCCTTGCTCTCTCCAAACCGTCCCTGCTCGGTGACCGAGAGGTTTATTCCGCCCGTTCTCCATGTGCTTAAAATGCGCACCTGCTGTAGGGCCCGCAGCTTTGCGCCGCGTCCCGGCTGCTGGAAGCCGGAGTATTCCCGGCCGCTGGAAGCTGACTGTGCTGCGTCAGGAGGCTGCAGTTCACAGCCCTGACGTGCTGCCGAACCCTGGAATGGTTTGGGTTGGAAGGGACCGTCACGACCATCCCGTTCCAACACAGCAGCTTTCTAATCTGCTGAAGCGGAACCTGCGCTATTGTTTAGCCCCTTTCCTTGCCCTGTTCCTCAGGGACTGTTAAGTGTGTGCGACAGGGAGATAAGGGCCCTTCCTCACACCAGCCACCCGGGATCCTTGGCCTCCTCCCCGCGTCTCAGGGCCCTGAAGGTGGCGTTGCTGTTGATGCAGTTTGGGCTCTGACTGATCTTGAAAGGTCGCAACCTGCTGTTCAGAGAGGAAGGTGTCACTTCGGGTTTATCTTTCCCANAACCAAATTTCGTTTCACGGCCCACGCTTTTAAAACAAAACACCACCCAACAACCCCTCCTTCAAACCCACCCGCTCGGCGCCCGCCGCGCTTCTCTCACACCCCTCGTGCCCTTCACCTCACNTTAAGTAATTCCTTCACGAAATTCTCCCACGTACCCTGTCCTTGCTCTCTCCAAACCGTCCCTGCTCGGTGACCGAGAGGTTTATTCCGCCCGTTCTCCATGTGCTTAAAATGCGCACCTGCTGTAGGGCCCGCAGCTTTGCGCCGCGTCCCGGCTGCTGGAAGCCGGAGTATTCCCGGCCGCTGGAAGCTGACTGTGCTGCGTCAGGAGGCTGCAGTTCACAGCCCTGACGTGCTGCCGAACCCTGGAATGGTTTGGGTTGGAAGGGACCGTCACGACCATCCCGTTCCAACACAGCAGCTTTCTAATCTGCTGAAGCGGAACCTGCGCTATTGTTTAGCCCCTTTCCTTGCCCTGTTCCTCAGGGACTGTTAAGTGTGTGCGACAGGGAGATAAGGGCCCTTCCTCACACCAGCCACCCGGGATCCTTGGCCTCCTCCCCGCGTCTCAGGGCCCTGAAGGTGGCGTTGCTGTTGATGCAGTTTGGGCTCTGACTGATCTTGAAAGGTCGCAACCTGCTGTTCAGAGAGGAAGGTGTCACTTCGGGTTTATCTTTCCCACCTTAGCCTAACAGCTTAAGTATCTTTTGAGATTTTCAGCATCCTTCTTGGGAAAGGTGACTTTTTAATGGGATTAATATGTGTGTTTACGAGCGTTACTGTCTGCTGTAGCTGCTAAGCTTGTGTGACACATGCAAAACCAGCTGTGAGATGTTACAACCTGCACTGTACATCCGAGGTGTACATTCCCCACCTGGTTGGCATTGTGGTTGTCTTAGTGTGAATTCTTACCAGAGTAGCTCAGAAAAGGCACAGACTGCCCCATTCTGAACTTGTTTGCAGTTTCCAGGAGAGAGGGGGAGTCCACAGCACGCAGAGCCGGAGGAACTGTAGGTCAAAATCCACTCCTCACCTGACTGCAGTTAAATTTGGTACAGCATATCCATGAGCTGTGCTTTAGTGACAACGTTGTGGTAATAAGGCATTACCCAGGATGTGTGATGTAGTGATTCCTCGTAAAGACCTTGCTTACAGCTGTTTCTCCTGAAGTAGGTGTGTGGTTTGCAGCTAATCGAAGACACACTGGGCAACTATTCTGGTCACCTATTCTGTTCTCTGTGGTTGTGTTAAATTATGAAGAAAATAGGTTTGTGCTGGGTAGAGGAAAGAGGGGAGGTCATCGGGTTCAGTAGCTGGTGCTGCTATGAGAACTGGTGGTGATGGGATACTATTGCCATACAAGGGATACAATCTCATATAAAATACCAATGGAGACAGCTTTCTCAAAACTGTCACTGAACGTTCTGTTCTGCTCCTCCCTCCCTGTAATTTGCTCACCCAGTGCCACCAATCATAACGGTGGGAAGAGCCTCAATGCTGGGAATGCTGAAAGTTACTTTTTTCTTCTGTTGTACTGTGTAAGCAAACTCTGCTAGGTTGGGTTTGGAGTAGGAGAGACAAGGCAGTGTTTAACGTCAAATAGCTGTCACTGCTCAGGAAACCCAGAAATGCTGTCTTATTCAAGTTTTTAAGGAAAGCAGGTAAGTTTTTTGTTGTTATTTTGGTTTCTTTAAAGTATAGCATGCAGTCTCCCAGCAAAACTAGTGCCTGAACTGGAGAGAAACTGAATTATGGCCTGAAGTGTAGCTCTTTCTTGTGGGACAAGTTCCCACAGCTTGTGGGAACTTTGTGCTGCCTGCCTCCAGAAAATTATCCCCATTTATTAAAACAACTCAACCGATTACATCACAGTCCACAGAGGTTTGTGCTGTGCTCGGCACTTACCTTTCCTCTCTCTCTCCTGCCCTGTTCCTCTCCCAGCCACTGCCAGGTTTGCTGCTGCTGAAATGGGGGAGTACGGAGTCGCTCCAGGCCAGCGTGTGGCCATCGTCTGGGACAGCTCCTCGCCGGTCGAAGCCCTGAAGGATTTGGTGGATAAAGTCCAGGCGCTGGTGGGAGCTGATAATCGTGTCTCTGTGGAAAATGTTAACCAGCTGCCTCAGTGTAAGAATGAGCTTAATTTGTCACTGTTTCCTTAAAAGGGAAAGGGTTCTGCTGCTGTGTGAGCCAACACCTTCCCGCTTTGGGAGTCAGCACTCAGAACACTGACAGCACCTGCTGCTGGCTCTTACCCTGGGCAGTACAGCAGGGGAAGTGATGCACCCTGGCCGTGCTGCTATGATTGCTGTCTTTAGTCAGTTATTGCTGTTGCACACAAGCATGAGGGGTGAGGGAGGTGGAACTGGTGTATTAAGCTGTGTGTGTACATGTGTAAAATTGTACCATCTTCCTCTTTCTTCCCAGCGGCTCACAGGGAGTCCAGTTTTGATGTAATCCTCTCTGGCATGGTACCAGGCAGTACAGCACAGCACAGTGTGGAGCTCCTGGCAGAAGTAGCTCGGATACTTAAGCCAGGGGGCCGTGTCCTCCTGAAAGAACCAGTGGTTACGGAATCAGGTGAGAGAATCTTGCTTCTATGGCAACATAGCATTTCTCGTGAGGATTAGGCTGAAATAGAAAGGACAGGAACCCCAGCTGACATTCAGAGATTTTCATTCTCCTGACACACTAACCCAAATCACAAGGTTTTTATCTTGTGCTTAAGCTGGTATCCATCAGAGATGTTTGCAGTTACTCTGCTTCTATCAAAAATGCTGGATAGGCTTGTTCCTAAACTACACTGAAAAGCTTCATTGATCACTGTTTTCTCCTCAGGGTGCAGTGTTAAGTAGTTGCAGATGATGTGTTTCTGAGGAGCTTCCGAAGTGGTTTTAAAAACAGGTGACAGGTACTGAAGAGATTGCCCCAGAAGCCAGTTGAGAAATAGTTATCCAGAAAAGGTTAAAAGTGTTTGGACTGAGTTTTAAGAGAAAAGCCAGAGCGCCTGCCATGGTACAGCTAGAGGAGCCATGAGAAGGTGAACACAAGATGATTTCTTAATGTAGTGTGTTCATTTAGGAGTCCATGCTTTGAAAACTTCATGAGTAGTTCTCTTTAATAAGTAAAAATGTTTGGGAGGGAGTTTGTTTGGGGTGGGTTTTTTATCTTATTTCAATGGGTATTGATTAGGTTGAGAAAAGTTTTGGCATATATAGAACATATTTGGAGCTAGAATGGCTTTGTGACCCCACGCTGTTATTTTAACGAACAAACTGCTGATGCTTTTTCTGGTTTGTTCTGCTGTCAACTAGAAAGGGCCAAATTTTAGTGCAGAGGTTTGGCTCGAGTACTTCCCTCTAAAGTTCTTGCTCTTCCAGGTTTCTCAGTGAGCTGTATTCTTGTTCTTGCCTCCTCCTACTCTCTGCTTTTGTGTCTTGCAGGAAACAATGGCAAAATCAAGACAGCAGCCAAGCTCCTCACAACTCTGACTCTCTCTGGGTTGGTGGAAGTGAAGGAGGTAGGGATGTGTTTACCATTTCCAGAAATGCCCTTGGGCAGTTACTTGGGGATTTGCTGGGAGATGAGGTTTTTAGCTACCCTGGTTTGCTGTAAATGTGCATGGCCACTGCCTGCCACAAACTTTAGTTACTGTCAGTGTGGTGTTTTTCTTTAGGATTGAAAATACTGACTGTCTGTTCACTGGAATGCTGGGCTTGGTGCTAAAAGAAGGGGTTCTGCATGAGGTTAACCTAAAATTTTACTTTGCAGCTGCAAAAGGAAGCACTGACCCCAGAGGAGGCCCAGTCTGTTGGAGAACATCTGGGTTACCAAGGCAATGACCTTCTCATTATTCAGATAGAAGGCAGGAAGCCAAATTTTGAAGTGGGATCCTCAAGTCAGCTCAAACTTTCCTTTGCCAAGACACCTGGTCCTTCAGGTAAGGAGTGGTGCATGCTGAAAATCTGGATTTCCTGGCTCTCAGTGACAGGCATCACTTGGAACAGGGAGACAGTTCCCAAGTAGGGAGTGCTACAGTAAAAACCTATGAAGTAGGGCTTTCCAAAGTTGCTTGAACTCTTATTTGTTGGGAGTAGATGGGGCAAAGGCTGGAATAACTGTTATTTCTTCCTTTTTTTTTGGCTCCAGGAAAACCCTCTGTGGACCCAGCTGCTGCCAAGCTGTGGACACTGTCTGCCAATGATATGAATGATGAAGAGATGGTAAGTGGTTTTCTTTGTGAGGCTTTGCTGTTCCTTCTCTCTCCCCATTCTTTCCTATTCTAAATACTTTCAGTCATGCTTCTTAGGAAGCTTTACAACTTCAGCGGTAGAAAAATCTCTCTAAGGCAAAATAGCTCATCTCCTTCATGGGGTCTGGAGAGCTCAGTGGTGTGGTGAGGGCAGAGAGGAGACAGGGATAAGAGGGCACAGCTGCAGCACTTTAATGCCAGTGTACAGATAGCACCATTTCTTTGAACATAACTTAGCAGTGTCATTCCTTACTGAAAAGTCCGTTTCCTGCATTTTGTTTCCCATGGTGTGTTTTCAGGATCTTTTGGACTCTGATGAGCTGTTGGATTCAGAGGATTTGAAAAAGCCAGATCCATCATCCCTTAGAGCTCCATCCTGCAAAGAAATGGGCAAAAAGAAAGCCTGCAAGAACTGGTCAGTGCTGGAATTCATGTATTGGTGAACCTTTCAACTGGAGCATTAAACTCTTAAGAGTTGGGGAGATTTAAAAACGGTTGTAGGCAATTTGCTGTTCTTCAGAGCCTAATTCTCTTGGTTCATGTCCTTTCTATCTTAATTATTGGAATGTAAACACAAACACAATGAGAATTGACCTGTGACTGCTACAAATTGTCACGATGGTGTGGTGTGTATTATCAACAGCCATCCTGGAGGTGGCTGCACAGCTTGTGCAGCTTGCCTAAAACCCTGGTTTCTCACATTCCAAGGAAAAACAGCACAAGTAGCGAGTGCTGTAGTGTCATTTCCCACTCAGTTTTAAGTTGAGGAGTGTTTCAACACTCATTATACAAACCATGGTGTTGAAGAACAAAGTGAGGAGCGTGAGTCCCAGAGTCAGCTGTGTCGTGTGACAGAGCAAGGGCTGTTGCATGTGAGTAGGGCTGCCACAAGTGTTGATGACTCATGACCTTTAAGCAGAAAGATGCAGGTGATTTCTTTGTTTCTCTACAGCACGTGTGGCCTGGCTGAAGAACTGGAACAGGAGAAGAAGAGCTCACAGCCCAAATCTGCCTGTGGAAATGTAATTAGTCATTTTTGTCTCTATACTGTGGTTTGCAGTATATGATCTCTGTGTAAGAATTGCATTCCCTAGTAACTGCTGCCTGAGCTGGATCACTGCTTCCACACACTACCTCTGCAGCTTCTGTAGAGCTTCAGCCTTTGCCCTGTGCTCACGTGCTCTGTACCAGCACATGCTGTCTGTTCTGACTCCCTAGGGGAGTCAAAGTGAGCAGTGAGCCTTTTCCCCTCTGCTCAGAGGCTAACCAGGGATCTGCTCAGGGAGGATTGCCTTGTGGGAGCTCAGGGGGCTGCCCCAGCCTGGGCACACCGAGTGGGGTGGAGACTTATTTCTGTGTGAGCCCAATGCCTGCACAGCTCTGCCATCCACACTAACCAGATGTATTGAGAAGGGGGTAGAAGGGAAGCAGTTTCTGTGCTCTCAGATGCGAGGAGCATGACATCTCTTGAGCTGGAGAAACCGTATTACAGGGGAAGAGACCTGAAAGTGGCACCTGATTACAGACAGTGCTTTTCTTTCCCTTGCCAGTGCTACCTGGGGGATGCATTCCGCTGTGCCAGCTGCCCTTACCTGGGGATGCCTGCCTTCAAGCCTGGGGAGAAGATTATCCTGCAAGAGAACCAGCTGCACGATGCCTAACAAAGACGTGTCCTGCCAAGGACTCTGCTGCTTTTCCATCACTCTGAGGTTCTTCCTGCAGTCCTCATCCTCTCAAACTCATGCTCTCCAGCCAGTACTCCATATGGAGAGGGACACTGTGGGCACTGACACTGCTGTGAGCTCACCACTTGTCATCAGCCTTGGGCTACCTGATCCTCTGGTGACAAGTCACGTATTAGACTTCATGTTACACCTTGTTTTGGCTGACCTGACTTGATCCTGGACGCTGGCCGTCACAGCGTGTCCCACCAGCAGAGGGAAGTACAGTCACGTGTCAGGTTGTCCTTGTGTGCCTGTGGCATTTCCCATGCCCGTGTCCTACAGCTCTAATTAGTCCTGATTTTCCCTGGTGAATCAGCAGCTCTGGCTCAGCCCCCGGCGTGACTGGGCTCCTGCTCTCTTTGAAATTTGAACCTGCAGCCCCTTATCATGTGGAGGTGGCTCAGCAGCTCCTGTGGCAAGTCAGGAGCAGGGAGTACACTTAGCAGTATGTACTCTTTGCAGTGTGCATGATCTTCTTGGTAAAGGCTGGCAGGCATGATCAATTTCCAAGTGTTTTGGGAGTTGATGAAGATTCAGTCCCACCAAGAACTCCTGCCTTTAAGGCAGGGAGCTGATGAAACTGAACTGATAACACAAGGGCAATCTGAGACTGTCACCTCTCTTGGTGGTTACCCAAGTGAGTTACCTGCAGTGTCAAATACATAAGAACATAGCAATAACTTAATTTCTAGATGATCTATGGTCTCCATCTGCTCCCTCTCCATGAGATACTATTTATTTCTGTAGTTACTGCTAGTGAAGCATCCTGCAGGTGTGGGATGAGGGTGCTGTTCACATTTTCTGCCGGGCTTGCTTCTCACCCAGGGAGGGGGAGGAGGAAAGCCCACATCCAGTGTCTCAGTGGGGATTGTTTTGTTTGGGGCTCTTGCTCTACAGGATGTGACTGCTCGTTGTGTGCTACCTGAGTTACTAAACTCATGGAGGGGGCTGGGATGAAAGGCTGTTCTGTTCTTGAAATAAAAGTGACCAATAGTAAAGCCTTTGTTTTAAGGCTGGTATGAGTGGTATTCTAAGTGTGTTTCTCCTTCTACTTGGCCTCTCGGGGATTTCTCAAACTGTTCAAATATTAGGTTGCATCACCCATCTTTTACTCTTCCTCAGTCCCTGCCTCTGTCATCAGCGAGAACAGCTCCCAAGGAGACAGCAGTGGTGTGATAAACCACCTGTCCAACCAACTTGCTGCTCCTAGCTCATGATGTAAGGAAATGGGTAAAAGCCTTTGCACGCTTATGGCCTTTGAGAGTTTTATTGCCTTTTCTCAGCCTCGCTGCTAGCAGAAGATCAGATCTCTTTATGATGTCCCTGATAAAAGGCAGCCCTTATCCTGAACCTCTTGCCCAAACTGGGAGAAGCAGCACTTTTGTTTCTCTGCATGAATCAGCCTTCCTTTGTATGGCCAGCAGAGCTTGAGGGGCAGCAAGGACACACTCCATGCTCCTGGCAGAAAAACCCATCAGGGATGTTTCACCCACCTGCCTTGGGTGCACACAAGGACAAGGGGCCCTCTCCATATGGAGGTGTTTGGGGCAAGGAGAGCATTGTGTTATTGCTTTATCTTCACACGCTTGCTTATCTGCTTGTGATAGCATCTTTTTGAGAAGTGAAATTTGGAGGCTCAGCTCTGGCCATAGTAGCTGCTTCACCTTTTTAAAAATAGCCAATGAGCAAAGATGCTGCCCCCACCCTTCCTGCCTGCGTGGGAGAGGTTACCTCAGCTACTTCCTCCAGCAGCCCTGGCTGCCTTTCCCCACCTCTTGCTTACTCATGTTACTGCTCCAAGGCTATTTCATGGCTTCTTGCTTGGTTCCCTGTTAAAAAAAGCTATCCCAGATCTGATTCCCCACTAACCTTGGGCATAAAGGAGGATGCAAATGCAGCACTATGAATGTCCCCGCTTCCTCCATTTCATTGATCAATAACTCTTCCCTGGTGAAGCAATGAGCCACGTTTTTCCCTCCACTTCTTTTTAAGGCAGTTCAACAAATGCAGAGCCTTTGGCAGCCCTTGTTAATCTTAAATCAATTTGTACCTCAGCTTTCCAATGTTGCCTCTTTGCAATTTAGTGAGCATGTCATTCTGCTCAGGTTCTTTGTGGTTTTCCGCATTGCCTTCTATTTTGACCAGTGGAATTCTCAAGAACTCTGCAGCTGTATTTGCCTCCTCTGAAACTTCCCCGCTTCCCTCAGCAAATAATAACTTGGTAAAAAATTACCAAGGCTGTTAATACAAGTCTCAGGTGTCTGGCTCAGCTCTTCTTGAATTCATGAGCAGTCTGTCCCTCTTAGTTGAAGGTTTTTTAAAACCCTTTTCTCCTTAAAATAACAACATAAGTAATTTCATGCTATAGAGACATGAGAAGGGCTGTGCTGGTCCAGCTGAAGGACCACCCAGCCTGGCTATAGAGAATCATGGGATCCTTTTAGGTCAGAAAAAAGATGTTTGATTCCAACAGTTACCCCAGCACTGCCAAGCTGGTGCAGGTGTTTATATCACTGGTGGCAGGAATATTGATGAGGCATTGAATGGAACTTGGTCATGCAGGTGCTGGTGATGTCATGCCTGGCAGAGGAGCTGATGGGGTGGGTGTGAGAACCTGGCCCATGACAGATAAACTTCACTTCTCACCATACAGGATATCAGTACTAAACCAAAATCTGTCTTGTCTGTCCTATTGACCGGCAGGCAACTACTTCACTCTATCAATATCATTATCAGGAAAAGCCCAATTTGAGCTGTCCCTGAACTGCAGCTGGACTGCACACCAGTGACCCTCCTCTTGGGCTGGGAGCACTCTCAAAATTAGAAATACCTTACCTGACATGAAGAGAACCCTTCCTTATCCAAGGTGGAGAGATCCCTCACTTATGACAGACCCTCAGTAAGCCACTGATAGCTTGCTGAACATATACTAGGAAACATTACTAACCCATGTAGTTACTCCAAATTATAATAAACTTTGTATGGATAATTCATTAAGCATAAAGCATTGTCCAAGTCTGAGAATAGGAGTGGACTGAGCTGCACTGTGGTGCCAGAAGAGGATTGAAAAGCAGGAGGGTCCACTCAAACTTATAACATAGTGGGAGGGTCCTTATTCTTTCTGTCTACAATCCTCACATTGAATCATTCTAACTCAATTTTAATGATCAATTTTCAAGGTTGTCCCCTCCATACATTCTCATTTGTTTAGCTAATTGAACTTAGAAATCCAGTGGGTGCTCTGTCAACCCTTACTGACATTCCCTCACTTTACTCTGATTTGTTGTTTTTCATTCTACTCGCTCCCAGGATTCTCAAAGTCCATCTCCACACCATCTCCAGGTGTTCCTCACTGCTTCTGTACTATGATCCCACTCTGGGTCAGGCATTGGCCATGGTTTTCCCCCAGCAGCTTCTTCCTCTTCTTTGAATACACTCCTGGATTTTATACACTTCAAGGGCAAACACCACTTCAAATAATGGTTGGACATCTGCCCAAGTTGGATCATATGCTCTGAGAATAATCCAGATGATCTGGCCTACCTTTTTGGGGTCATCTCTGAACCTGAGCATCTGTTGTGGCTGTAACACTAAATCCTTAGAGCTATGTGCTTGTTTCAAACCCAGCAGGAAAATTAACTCCACTCAAGCTGCCCCTCTTCCCCCATCCTCTTCCAACAGCAGAGGAAACACCAGCAGAGACTACAAGTGGGAATCACAGTTTTACTGAAAAATTCACAATAAACACAACAGTATCAGTAAAAGAGGGCACAAAAGAGAGTGCTCTACCCATGAGAAGGGTAATCACCACCAAACCAGCAAAAACACCGAACCACTCCCAGTACAAGGCAGATCCATGTGCATCACTGCAGCAGCACCTCTATGAAGCAAGCAATGCTTTTCCATCCTTGCCCCTTAGGTTTCAAGTGAGTGAACCAGAGCAAGGTCAACCCACATCACAGCAGGTGCCTGCACCAGAGAAAATCCAGAAAATTACTCCAGGATTTCTCATGGCCGTGCCACTCAGCACATCCGGGACCAAGCTCTTCCTGAACACCATGTTGGCCACACAGTATACACTGTCATTCCTGAAACACGGAGCAAGTAGCTAGAGGAGCCTGTCAGTGACAGGAGACAGTGAAAAGAGTTGCTGAGGCTTGGCAGTGCGTGGAGCTGCAGAAGGCAAGGGCAAAATGGGCTCAAGAGCCCTGTCCTCACCATGAGACATGGCTTCTTCCAGGGGAACATAAAGCAGGGTTGTGCAGCCACTTGAGGGTAATAGGTGGCTTTGGTCACCAAGATTGCACTGCTGTATGAGCTAACACCTAGTTTTTGAGGAGGATGACCCCAACAGGTGCACAACAAGCTGCTCACCCTCCCTCATTTGCCCTCTTCCTGGGGGGAGACATCCACCTCTGTGCTGGCAGCACTGCCATCCCCACCACTCTGCTTCTGTTGTGGTGGCTTGATCTCAGTGTAAATGACATTGGGGGAGGCAGGTCCTGTCCCCTTGTTTTCAAAATTCAGGTTGGCATAGGTCAGGTCCTCAGTCCCTGTCACTGAGGCCGCCTGCAGGGAGAGAGCAATGAGTAGAGCCTTGGCTTTTCTTTCTGTGTCTTCCCTGCTAGTATTTTTCCACTGGCACAACTCTTTGTGCTGCCCAAGCATTACCCAGCTTGCTCAGAAGTGCCACCTACTCAAACACTCATAAGCCCTTATTTAACAGGAATTAATAAGTGTTTAGAACCATGTTTTCAGAAAGCAAAGCTGATTTTACTGTAAAATCCTTTAAGTGGGTATTCAACAGCCAATGCTGTTTTTGACAGGGAGGAGGAAGCAATAGGTGCGAAGCCCTCCCTGGCTTACCATACTGACCTGATTCCCATTCACCACTTCCCCACTCAGGAGCTCTCCTGAAAAAGGAAACCTAGTTTAAACACAGTAGTCAAAACAATGACAAGGATCATTATTTTAAATTAAGAAAAAAATGAAAGAATAAAGCAAACATCTGCATTGGTGCTGCTTTTGTTGCGGGAGAGGATGTGGCACTGTGGCTCTGTGGTTCTGAAGATGGCCAAAGGGCTGGAGGGGTTGGAAAGGGCTTAAAAGCCCTTGGAGGGGCTGGATGAGAGCCCTGAGATGGACACTTCTGGATATGCAAGACCTGTTTCAATCACACAACAGGTTGTGCCATAACCAGACTCCCACCAGCAACTGGCCAGAAGGAAGGGAGAGGGGTGAACCTTCTCACCATGCTGGGACAGCTTGTTCAGGAGGACAGACTTGTGAAGGGAACACAGAGCGAGCAGGAGCAGTAGGATGTCAAAGATGGACATCTCCCAAGCCTGGCTTTGTCCAGACCAACAGTTGAGGAAGAAATGCCAACCTGTTCTGTTCCTGCTGCACTGCCACAGCAGGAAGCCAATTACTGGCATGTAAAGGAGCGTCCCGACTGCAAAGCCAAAGAGGATGCCCAGGAGGAGGTTGAGTCCTGCACACAAAACATCACAGAGGCACTCGTGAGCCACCATCCCCCCGTGCAGGGACACATGCTGCCATTGCCTTCTTCATGGCAGGGTCAGATTCTTCCCAGACTTGGGCTTCCAGACCCTGAACCACCCGCAGTGTCAGGGTGCTGACAAAATCCTGTGGGGAATGGTCTCCAAACTCATCCCAGCTCAACCAGGGGGCAGTCGGAGCATCAGAGCCCCTTCCCAGCATCACAGCCTCTGATCCACTGGTGCCTACCCCAGGCTGGCAGTGGGTCCCACCCACTCATGGGAAAACATCTGGATGTTTTCCCCCTTACTGTTCCTCCCTCTTTTTCTCAGAGGACTCCTCCTGGCCCCCACTCTAGCAGCCAGACGACTGTGGGGACATACCTGTCCAGATCTTCCCTGTGACATTGGTCTGAGATCCTGCAGAGCCACAGCCTGAAAGGCAGAAACGTGAGTGAGAGGCTGTCCAGAGGCAGAGAACACCCTGCACCCTGCTCTGCTTTGGAGCAGGAGCCTTGACCCCACAGTCTGGGTTGTCCTGCTCCTGCCACCATAGCTCCAGCCATGTCAGCTGGAGTATATGGCAGGTCCTATTTCAAGGAACCAATGGCCCAGCAGCTCTGTGGTGGGATCTGCCAAAAGGTGCCTTGTTGGGTTGGCTCCTCCAGTTCTTGGGATGCTTTCAGGGGAAATAAGGCATGGAAGAACCAGAGCAGCACTGGATATAGCATCCTTCTCTGCCCACTCATCTCCCCCATGAACACGGACCCACTGCCACTTACTGAGAACTGCTGCCTGTGTGCTGTTTCCAGTGTCTGTCGAGTTTGGTCTTGTGATGAAGACCCTACACACACAGATTCCTGTGTGGGCTGTACACATGCTTGAGCTGGTGAAATTCATACAGTTTTCTCCTAGAACCACAGTGTTTGTTTGATTCTTCACCTCCAGGCATTCAGGTCCATACCACTTCACCTGCACTGTGAGATTCTCCAAATAAATCTCGAACTGCACTGTGGTGACTGGCTCTACCAGCTGACTGACTGTTCCTGGAGGAAACAAAACCAGAAGTGATAGCAGAAATAGATATGATCTTGCAGGGCCATGTCCCACATGTCACTCCTGAAAGACAAGGTGAAGTGACTGTCCTTTCCTGCAGCAGCTGATGATCTTTTCCAAATCTGGCTGCTAACCATTCCTCAGCACTCAACACTGAAATGTTGCATGTTGACTAGTGCCACTGGACACTGTGCAGCTCACAAACTTTCCTGTGTCTCAGAAATGATTGAAAACGTGAGGATCAGGGAGCAGACACCTCCTCCTTCTGTGACACAGGAACCCAAGCAGGAAGTGCCTCAAGCTCCACCACTTCATGGAGCATGAGGTGGGACTGGGGGATTGGCAGTGGAGAATGGTCAGCCCTAGAGAAGCAAAGAAAATATAGAAGACAGATCCCTATAGCCTCTCTGGCTTCATCCCATTCCCTAATGCTCACTCTGGAGTACTTCAGAATCACTGCTGAATCTCTGAGCTGAAGTCACTTCACATGCTCTCAGCTGAGTCCTCCCTCTCTCACCTCTCTTCAATCCTTTCTTTCCACTCCAAGGGGTGTTAGTGGACTTCTGTCCCTTACCACCCTTGCTCAGTTCAGAACATCTGTTCTTGGATGTGTTGTGTTCTCTATCCTGCATATGTACATTCCTGCATATGTGCTTTGTTCATGCTGGCAAAGATGAGCTGGGCCAGATAATTTTTCTTCTCCACACCACCTTCATTCTGCTGTTTTCCATTGTTTCAGGTGACATTAAACCACTTCACCTCCCTGGCAGGGCTGCTCGAGCCTGCCTAGGGCAGACACTGCAAGATGAGATCTAACCCTACCAACACATCAACTGTGGCTGAAATCTGATGAGCAAGTCCTGCTGGAAAAAAACCCCTATAGACGGTTGGTTTTGTGTTAAGGAATATCCACATCTGCCATGTGAAGCTGACTCCCTCTGCAGTAATCAGGCTTATGAGCGTTTCTGTTTTCTTCCCCCCTGACTGTTTTCTCTCCCTGCTGCTGAAGGCAAAGCTGGTTTGAAGCCCCCAGAGCTCAAAGCCTGTGCATGCACAGTTGCAAGGGGGACCCCTCTGCAAGGCACACAGCAAGGTGCTGGCACAGAAGACAGGCTAAAATGACACCAGAGGAGAGGAAAAAGCAGCAGCAGGCACTTCCCATGCCTTCTGCAGGCGTAAGCAAAGAGGGAAGAGTTCAGAGTAGAGGCAAGGGCACTAGGGGACTCACCAACTGGCAGCCAGGTAAGGAGCAGCAGGGGCAGAAAGGTGTTGGTTAGCCAGAGCTCCATGCTTCCCAACAGCCTACTGGTGACCATGCTGGGTGCCTGGTGGGATCAGCTGGGAGCCTCTGTCCCTCCCTGCAGCGTGGGGGTCACTGCTCAGCCCAGGGGAGCTGAAGCCTTGCCGGGACCTCGCCCCTTCGCCACTGGGCCAGGCAGTTCCCTCTGAGCTCACAGGCCCTCTCTTCCCCTTCTCTTGCCTCAGCCCAATTCTTATCTCCTCTCTTCTCTGATTCCTCCTCCGGTTTCATCCTGACCACACACTCTTGGCCCTGAGACCCAAGTAATGCATCCGGGAGCTGCTGATGGCCATTTCCCACTACTCTAGGGTCCAGCCCTGCAGCTCCCTGCCCCTTCCCCAGTTTCCTACAGCACCACCTTCCTACACCACCCTAGTCTGTTTTGTTTTACACCAGGGAATGGACGCCTTGGAGGAAGTAGTGCTGCTGTCATGGGGGGGTGGGGTGATATCCACACCCATCTGGTGATCGGGTGTGCTCGCTGAGCTCAGGTGGGGACCCACACACCCTGCCAGCCCCCAGGGACCTGCGGTTTGACATGGGGATGGGCTTGATCAGAGTGTTCTGGTTGTGGGATGTACACAGCCCTGCAGAGCTCTGCCCCCTGCTCTGGCCTCGAGCACCCAGATCCCAGCTCCGGCCCAGCCCCTGTATTCCCCTGCCACCTCAGGCATGAGGGACACTAGGACAGGAACATCCACCAGGCCAGACACAGCTTGTGTCACCCCTACCACAAAAGGGACATGGGCAGCAGTCAGCACGTGCAGGCCCCTCTGTCTCCCCAGCTTCTGCCATCTCTGCTGCTCCCCACTGCCTGCCACTGCTCTTCCTCTTTGTGTTCAGAGCAAAACCTCCTCCCATCTGTCATTTCCTCCCCTTTAGCTTCTATCAGCATCCATAGTAACCACCCCCCACACCATGCTGGGCACACACAGCCCAGCCACATGTGTCTCCAGAAGAAAGGGTGTTCACTGGAGCTCTTGTCCACCAGCCAGGGCAACCTCCTGGCTGAAGCTGAGGTCTCATCTGCAAACCAACCCACATGAGGAAATAGCAACACCAGCATGATATTTGCTGATAAGAGGGTACAAGATCCACAAGAATGACAAGTGAAAGGTTCTGTGTCCCTCTTGCTCTCCCCTCTGGACCTCTTAATCTCTTCCCATGCTCTTTCTGATGTTTACTTCCTCTCTGCATTCAAGTCGTCTCCACTCATCTCACAACTGCATAATGATGTGTACTTGTTTGCTTCCTTCCCTTTAATTCCTATTCTGGTTCTCACGTTTCCTGGCACTGATGAAGCCGAGACTTTCTCCAGCAAGAAGTGCCTTCCCAGTCTTCCCAGCTGTGGTGCTGGTGGAATTAAAGGTTAATGTCTTGCCTTCTGCTGACTCCACAGAGCTCCTCTCCTATCAAAGCCCCTTCAAGCTCCACAGCAACATTCCATGGTGCTCTCTGCCAAGGAGAAAGGAGAGCAGGAAATGACAATGCTGCTGTTAATAGCACACAGGGTGCCCCGTCAGCAGCAGCTACACCAGGCACTATACAATGTCCACAGCAACAGGGAGGCTGCAGAGTTCAAGAGCTCCGCACTCCCTTGAAGTGAACGAGGGAAAT
Source organism: Dicrurus megarhynchus (assembly GCA_013399195.1). NCBI lineage: Eukaryota > Metazoa > Chordata > Aves > Passeriformes > Dicruridae > Dicrurus > Dicrurus megarhynchus. The sequence goes on from VXAD01008433.1 coordinate 126,497, forward strand.
ACAGAACGTGCCACCACGCTCCTCCTCTCCCAACTGCTGGGAGCCGGGCAGGAGTCTCCCGTGCGATGCTGGGGAGGATGAGGAGCGGTGTGAGAAGTGTCCTCGGTCGGCCCGTGGTGGCTTTACAGAGGCTCTTCCTTGGGTGGCGTGGTGCTCTGCCCTCCGCAGGGTCGCCAAAAGCGATCCTGCCCTCGGCCTGAACCTCACAGCACTGTGGAGCTGACGGGGCTCGGGGGCACACTGATCCGAGGGCCCTCACGGAGCTAGGCATGGAAGGGTACGGTGACACCGGGCAGGACGTGGCTGCAGGGACTAGAGCTGTCCCGGGCTCCCTGCAGCAGAGCATCATCAGGAGGCGGCCGCCCCGAGACCCCGACCCGGGCACAGCCCGAGAGCCCAGAGCCCCTCACGTTAGCGCTCATCGCGGGGATGACGCGCCTCCGCGCTGATCTCTCATTGGCTGTTGTCTCTGTCCATCACACTAAGTTCCGCCTCCCCGCCNTCCTCCGCTGTCCCCGGGGCCGCTGGGCGGCGATGGGGGCGCGGCCCTGCCAGAGGGCGCGGGGCCGGGAGCGGCTGGGAAGGGGCCGGGGGTACCAACTCCGTGTGGGCCGGTAGGGTGAGGTGGGGCCTGTCCCGTCCAGACCCCTGAAGGGGGGAGGTCGGGTGAAGTGAGGTGAGGTGACCCGTGCCCTGTTCTAGAGGTGAGGCGAGGTCAGATGAGGTCTGTCCCTTCCAGCCGTGTGAGGAGCCCGCACACGACGAGCAGCTGCCCAAGCCCCGCACCCCCGGGCAGCACAGAGCATCGTGGGCCATGCCAGAGGCATCCCTGGGGCAGCCATGGCCATGCCATGAGCTTTGCATGAAAGCCGGTTTGGTTTCCAGGATTTTCCAGCTGCTCCTGTGTCCGGCACGGTCCTCATTGCCACCTTCGACCTCGGGCGGCACCTGTGGGAAGTGTTGTACCTGGAACGGGGCCTTTGCTGCTGTACATCCAGACCAGGAAGGACAGAGTGCTGTGCTGGGCTTGTCTCGAGGTGTGGTGGGAGTTCCTTGAAGCTGTGGACTCGTGGGTTATCGCACGAGCCGCTGGCACTGAATCAAAAGCACATTGAGTAAAGAAAGCACGTCAGTTTTGACATCAACACGTGAACCATTTCATACAGAGCCTCAGGTGTATTCATGCCAGAGGGCAGAACTGCTTGCTGGTGTGCTCCTCCACCACGTGCCTCATCTTTCTTGGAACCCAAGTGGAACTTTTTAGGATAAGTTGGAGACATGTGAAAAGCTTTCTCTTTATGCAGAGCCAGTGCTACCCTGGCCAGCACCTTTCTGGACATGGGCTGTTACTCTTTCACTACCTTTGGCCATCTCTAATGGTCCGCAACAATTTCTGGGCCCTGTGATCCTTGACTGTACTATTTAGTTTTTGAGACTTCTGCCTTTGGAGCTCCCAGACTGCTTTCAACATGGAATTGAACGGGATCCTGTAGGAACCATCAGGTTTTTCATTGCATTGGGTCACAAAACTTCTTGTTGCTATGTGTACCAAAAGAGTCAAAAAGCTCCTTGCAGTGACTGGGATGGGACTTCAAACTCACTGTGAAATTCAGCAAAAATTGAGGTGTTTTGTGGCCACCAAAAAAAGGAATGGCAGAGCTCTTAAGTGGTTCTGTTGGAAAATTTTAGTCAGAATGATATTGCAAGATTGATTATTTCATCTCTGTTAAAAAGAGATTGATTTTTATCTCCTGACATGCAAGATATCTGTTGAAGTCTGGTTTCAGTTGCCCATAAAAGCTCTGCCTTTTGGGTGTTCTGGGGGCGGGTTCTCATTAAAGTGTTCATTCCAGTGTTTGACCACTGGAGAGGTTGATGCACTAGAACTTTAATTGGCTTTTAAAAGGCTTTTCATGATTTTTGTAACTAATTTGCTGAGGCTTGTTTGAAGGTTTGAGGCTTGGCGGGTTCTAAAGTAAACATGGAGAAATTGAACCTAATTCTAAACTGGTGTTGGTAGCAGTTTCAGGCATTTCTTTCTCAGAGCTGTTTCCATGCTCTGCTGAATCCAGTTTTCTCTAGTTTTCAGTTCAGTGCTAGATGTGACTTCTGTGCATTCAGTGAGCCTCAGTGGATAGACAAGAGTCTCTCTTCTCACTCCCTGTAAATGACAAATGTCTGCACTGTCTCATGGCAAGGGCACTTCACAAAAAAGTCTGCTGCAAGGAACCACCTCCTTCAGATTGTTTTGATCCTGCCTTCTCTGAGCTCCATTTGATGTGCTCTTATATGGCAAAGGACAGTGAAAATTTTGGTTTTTTCCATCCTAAGCCACTCTTGACTTTATTACCTGTGATGTCTCTTCCAAACTGAGGAATCTTTCCTTGCTTAGGTCTTGCTTTTCAGAAGATTTTGATGCTTTTGATCACCTCTGCAGCACTTCCAGTTCTGCTCTCCCCCTGCTTAGAGGAGAAGTACCAGATGTGCACATAGAGCTCCAGACAGTGGTGCTCTGGGGACTTCTGTGGTCGCACAGTGCTGTTCTTTTGGGATCTCTGTTCATTCTTCCTGAACTGTTAATTACAGCTGCCTCTCCTCAGCGATGCCTTGTTCAGACAAAGAGGGTTTAGGCTGTTTCCTCAGGGTGGCCTGGGCTGGAATCCCTCATCTAGCAGCACTGGAATGTGTCTGCAGCGTGTGTGTGAAGGGTGGAGTACCCATGTGTACCCCTTTTTAAAAGCTCCCATTACAGGTATTTCAGCATCTGCTCCAGTTCTGCTTGTGCCCCGTGTGCTCTGTGACTTGCCCTATGTAATGATTGTCTTTTTGCTGCCCTTCAGCATCCACATCCATCCTGCTGTGCCTGCCCTGCCAAACCAGGACTTCCCAGTTGGTGAAAGTCTGGTGGAGGAAGAGGAGGCTGCAGGTGGCTCTCAGGCGAGGGAAGAGAAGAGTGTCTTCTGCTCAGGGCCACTCTGCAGAGCCTGGTGGCTGCAGTGTTTGGGGTCTCCAGCCCTGTGAGGCCCTTTGAGCCATGTCTCCATATCCAGAGAGCTGGGGCTGCCTTGCTGGAAGTCATTGCTGAGGCTGGGTTGGCCCCTTCTTGATTTGTGGTGAGGTGGTACTAGTGGTGAGCTGGTGACCTGAAGTTCTTGTAGCATCAGGAGCTGGTGCATGGTAGTTAATCGCTAGATTTTGTAGGTTTGTGCCAATAGCTCCAAGTGATACCAGTGTAGAAGCATGCTGTGTTTTGGGATAAATGAGTTTAAAATTAATTCCACCTGACTGAGATTTTTTTAAGATGCAGTTGGATGGACAACAGGAGAGAGTAACACTTCAAATGAGCAATTGTTACAGAAATCAGCTTATCTGAGTGGCAGGAGTCTCCTGTTGTACATGCTGTGGTGGGCATTCTTAGAGCATTTTCAATGAATTCAAGCTTTTCTAAACTGTTGTGGTGTTGTGTAGTTTGGACATTGTTGAGCACATCTGTGTGATCTGGTGCAAGCAGGCACACACTCATGTGGTCTCTGTTCCACCTCACTTTGCGTCTCTTCAAATGAAGATGATGCTCTTTCTGCTGTAAGAATTTTTAATTCTTCCAGATCATAAACTGCTAAACAGATTTGTGGGGACTTCAAGAGTTATGCTTGCTGTCCATCCAGCTGTAAGATTTTATTTTTGTTTGTGTGATTTATATAAAGCAAGCCTGGGTACAAGCCATCCTCCTTGCCAGTATCCCAGGATCCCACCCTTTTATGTAGACTAGTAAATATTTTCAAGATCTTTTGATCTTTGTCGCTGCTAAATGTTGGATAAAAAGGAGTTTATGCCAATGAACTTTGTTCATCCTTATAAAGAATGACAGTGACTGCAAATGCTGCATCACACAGAATAAGGAAAAACATACTGAATTATTTAAGTAAATAATTCATAAGCTGTTTTATAGCATCTGTAAACATTTGTGCATTTTGGAAGATAAATATTCTCAAGCATTTCTGTTTTCTAGTTTAGTGACTGTACTACAAAAATACCTGGGAATTCAGTCAGGGTTCAGTTTTATAACACGTGCTGGGCACTGTAGGCACCCCCAGACTAACGAGATGCTGATTGCAAACAAAGCACTTGCACTGGGAGTAGTTTCACTCCTGTGCTGGTACTGCCCAGTGCTGTGTCAGGATTTGCTGTCACGTGTTGTAACTTAATGTGAGTATCTTGGGATGGGGAGATGAGTAACGCTCTCTTTCTGAAATAGGCCATGATTCTTGCTGCTCATAGATGTCTTTTCCAAAGGTGTTCATCTGGTGCTGGTACCAGTTCTGTTTTTCAGATAACTTTGCTTTTTCATTGTAAGCTTCTAACAAAAACTGAACTCATCATGTTTTTCTCTCTAAAAAAATAATTCAAAGAGGGTCAAGTGGATGTAGTAGATGACAATTCAGAAAGACACAGAACAAAAGCTGGATCATAGGTTTCTGTGGTGTCAGAGATTGAGGAAACTTCTGACATCTCTCCTTGAAGTTGGTGCTAAAGCAAATGCTAATGGCAGTTTGGCCAGTTGTGAACAGCAGCTGTGCTGGGGCAGACTGGCAGATAGGGATCAAAGGAATTGATTTACCAGGAAATACTTGGAGGAGCAAAAGGAGTGCGCCTTGACCAAATGTTTGTGTGTAGGGAATATAATAATTCTGTGCAAACCCTGCATTCCTGGAGATTAGGTGGCATAGGCAGAAGGAGATATTTTTAACTGTCCTGAGTTAAGTAAAGCTTTTAACTACCCACAGTGGACACAGAGGAGCGCCCTTTTCCTTTCGGAAAGCAGCTTTCTGTGTATTTAAACACAGGCATTCTGTCTCCTTGTAGCCTCCTCCTCCCCAGGCAAAAAAAGCTCACTGAATCCAGGCTTTCCCCCCCAGGCCATACTTTCTAAATGTTGTCTGGACTGACTTATCTATTTGCCATAAAATTGTTAAGATCCAAGTAGTTGTTTTCAGTTTGTGTATTTAATTTGGAAGAAAGATTTATGTTCACCAAAGCATGTCTATTATTTGCAGCTATTTCAATTGGTCTAATAAAAGATATTACCTCATCTCACAAACCTTTATCTCATTTAGGGACTTACATCATCACAAATAGAGCAGCACTGCTTTTACAGCCGGTGTGACAGCCTCTGTGTCCTGTCCTCTTGGTGCTTCCTGTCACTCCCAGTTTGTGCTTCTGTGTGTCTGGTTTGTCCTGCATTCTTGTGTGTGTTTCTGTCCCCATGTGCTGAGTTTTGAAGCTGAGGAGATGACTTTGTCAACCTGTTTTCTTACCATTCTCCTGCAATTGGTTTGTTAGACTTGTCCCTTAATACGGTATCTCTTCAGATGGCAGCTTTTGGGGCTTTTGGTTTTTGTCATTAGGATGTTTGAGAATGTTGAAAGCCATGAGAAGGACTGAAGGTGGCATTCACGATAGATGTGTTTGATACCACAATGTGCCTTTTGTTGATAATGACTTAAAACTTCTCACATTTTAGGAAGTGTGGATGGAACACCAAGCTGAGGAGCTGAACATTTTATTGAAGGCCTATGTATAGACCCTGATGCTTGAATGAATGAAGAATGAAAATGCTCCCTGGAGTGGGTGTGTTTGGAACTGGTAGTGCTGCCCGGGTCCTGGTACCCTTGCTGAGGGCAGAAGGCTTCTCCATTGAAGCTCTTTGGGGGAAGACTGAAGAGGAAGCCAAACAGCTGGCAGAGGAAATGAACATCTCCTTCTACACGAGTCGGACTGACGATGTCTTGCTGCATCAGGACGTAGATTTGGTTTGCATCAACATCCCTCCACCACTAACTCGGCAAATCGCTGTGAAGGCTCTAGGTACCTTTTTATCCTTGCAGTTGGACCAAAAATCTGTAGCATGTTGGCAGATTGAAATTTGAAGCTGTTACCTCAGCACTATTCTGGTTGCACCATGGGGCAAATGCAGTGCTAAAAGTTTTGTGTGGCATTTGTGAGAAAGGTTACCTGGGGTTTTTTTTGTAAAAATACTGCTTATAATTGCTTATAGCTCTGCATGAACCAATTGGGCTAAAATATCTCGTTCTGTTCAGACTGAACTTATGGTAGGGAGTTCATAACAAAAATCAGCTGTATCAGAGATAATAATGAGAGGGTAAAATGGAAATTAAAAATACCCAAAGCAACAAAAAAAAAACCCAACCCCAAACAAAGCAACTTGGATTGTTTAATTAATTTCAAATTTTCTGTACTAGGAAACTGAGATTTGCCTGGAAGGGGAGGATTGTTTAGCTCTGATTTCTGTTTTCCCCACAAGTGAAATCAAACTTGGAACTTGAAAGCCTTTGAAAAAATATTTGTATGCACTCAGTAGAATCTTGTGAATTAGGATCTAAGAGATGCTGTTTCAGCTGTGACCCTGGCCACTACCTGGACCACTCCTGGGACATCCATGGCCATAGCAGGCTGATGTGATCCCGGGTGGAGGAATCCTTCTAGGTGACGCAGGAGGGCAGACGTTGGGGACAGCAGGAGGAATCCAGCTAGATGAGAAAGAAGGGATGACACCCCAGACTGGTTGGGCAGGGAGATGGGAGCCAACTGCCCGGGCATCCTGATGTTTCTTAATTCCCCAGTGTGACTTTGTAGTGTTAATGTCCTCTCCTGTAGCGCAGCGTGGGTGTCAGTTTGCGTGTAATTCTGTAAATAACAAGGGTGATATTTTTACTGTGTTTACAGGAGATACACGAGTTAATTTTAGGACAGGTAATCTCAGACCATGTGAGCCAGGGTGGTTTGTTGTGCCTCTTTGCTCTACAGTAATTTCTTTTGGAAGTAAACAAGTCCCTGCACAAACATTTGCAATTCCACTTAGATATACAGAGAGAGATTTCAGGCTTTTTATTCCTTTTTTAGGTTGTTAGATTTGTTTGTTTACCTCATTAGAGTACTGTCCTTTGAATTTTAAGGTATTCTGATTTTTAAATATTTGAACTGTAAGTTAGAAGTTATCTCTTCAAATATGCTACAAGCTCTTTAGAGCACTTGTTAGGTAATACGCATTTCACTAGGTCTTGTGGCTCTTGGTGATCAAGTGGGCTAAAAAAGAGAGGATTGAACCTTCTCTGGGGAATTATTAACTAAAAGGGATTGGGATTCCTTCATTGAAGGCTGGGAACCCATAAGATGGCATTGTCCAGAGGAGAAAAGGGAGTAAAGCTGGTGCAGAAGTACAGAGGTTGTATGTATGCTTGAATGCAAGTTTAGGAAGTGGAAGGCTGAAAAAGCCAGGGAAATGGATGGATGTAGCAGGAAAAGGTAACAGTCACTTCCTCTGTCCTGAGATGTTCTGATCTGCAAACTGATGCAGACATCTCAGACACAGTGTGATGCTGACCTTGCCTTTCAGATTTCCAGATTCATTGCAGTGGTATTTGTAAGTCTGCTGCCCGGTATGTTGTGACTTATTTAAAGCCATTTTGGGTGGTTTCCTGTGCCTGAATGTTCAGAAGGAACACAGAACCAGGGTAGGGCCAAAGATGGCAACATTTCCTTTGGAAGATGAGGTTGATACAGTGATGGTTATAATCAGAGAATTATTTGCTGTGAATTGTTTATAACAGATTGGTGTTTACTCATCAAGAGACTGGGCTTTAGGAAATGTCAGATGTGGTGCAGTAATAATGATCTTGTGTGTTGTGTTTTGTTGGGCTTGGTTTGTTTGTTTTAAAGTGCTGACACTTTTATTACTTATTTTTCTACATTTTGCTACTTTTTTTTTAAATTGTGCTTTCATTTTTGTTTTTGGCAAAGAGGAGAAAGAGACACAGTTTTTCTAGGTGGTGCAGTTTCTTTGCCTAAGTTTCTTACTGGCAGACATCCACGAACAAGCCTGGGGACAAAGCAGTGACACTGGTTTGAGTTCATGAACCAGACAGAACAGATCAAAGCCCAGGGGATAGTTCACATTAAAATCAGTGTAATCTTATGTTTTATCTCCACAACAGGCAAAGCAAGAAGCTCTCCTTAAATTTGTGCTTCTTTTGATCTCAGAGGAACTAAATAAATTTCACCGAATATCTGTGTTGTGGTTCATGTCCCACAGTTAAATGCACCTATCCACGCTCTCATGTCTCCTGGCTGGTGAGGGCCTCAGCTGAAAATTTTGCAGCTGTGGTTTAGGAAAACAATATGGTACAAAGTTCAGGTTATTCATTACCAAAACAATAGTAACAATCCCAGGGATGTAAGTTGCACTGCCTTGGGAAACAAAAGGCATGGCCATTACGACCTTGTACCCGTCTCTGACTTAGCCCTTGTCCTTGCTTCACGGCCATCTCTGTGAGCTCGGGAACAGCTGGAGGGATGTTCCACTGATGGCAACAGCAGGATTATCCCAGAGCTGTTATGGTGTTCCCAGGTCTCCATCCTGGCACTCCAGCAGCACACAGTGGGCTGTGCTGAGCTGTCAGTGTGCTGCACTGGCTGCCACCCCAAAAAAAGGCATCAGCCAGTTTTAGCTCCTCAAGAGGCTCAGCCTGGGCTGCCACAACAGGCACAGCACTGAGCAAGGGCAAGGCTGGGCAGCAGAGCAAGGACAGCAGGGTGTGAGGAGCTGCCTGGTGTGACATGGCTGTCCCCAGGCAGCAGGGGCTGTCCCCAGGCTCAGCCCTCTCTGCTCTCAGTTCCCACTGCAGGGACCCAGGGCTGTGTGGGCAGGGGAGCAGCACCAGCAGAGCCCTGGCTGCAGAGCTGTACCCTGGGTGTACATGGAGTGAGAGTAACTTTGGTTTTCTGCAAGCTTTGAGGCTGCAGATCTGCTTGGGATGCATCCTTTTTCTGGTGGTGTTTTACTGTAACCTGGCCTGGGGACAAGTGCCATTTAAACAAGGCAGATAAATTGGGACTGAAGCAGCTCCAGATGCTTGTCCAGGTGCTTCAGCTAGCCCTACAAAGTACTGAACCGAGTGCTGTGCCTCACCTCGGCAGCAGGACTGGGGACAGGGGAGTTAGAAATGGTCCCTGAAATGGGGGGTTACCAATGGACAGCCAGGGTGTCCACTGGGAGATTGACCTTACCCTTTGTTCATTAAAGCTGCTGTAGACTCGTATCGATTTAGGGAACTTCTCATTTGTAGTCTTCTCATTTTCTGACCGGATTTCGCTTGTGTCCATTAGTAGAGGTTCTGAGTCTCCTGTAGCTGTCCTCCGGCTGAGCTGGGCACGGCGATGTGTCACGGGAGCGCGCTGGCCACTGGCCCGCTCGGAGGGTTCCTGAAGGGCTGGCTGGGTGCAGCCGGGAGGGGGAGCACGAAGAGCGGGAGCTGCAGTGGGGGATCTGCCTTCCCCTGGCGTGCCAGAGACCGACTGAGGGGCCTGTGCCGATACCTTCTCACCGGGAGTCAATTAAAAGCTGTTCTGAGCAGGGAGCACAGTCTGCTCCTGGCTAAGGAGGAGCTTTCGGAGAGGTACCTACCACCGTGTGCAGTGATTCCTGCAATTCTTGGGCAGAAACTGTGGTGTGCCATGACTGACCTTCAGGTCTGACATGACCAGTTAGTGTCTGTAACAACCATGTTAGGAATAACATGGTTATTACACCGAAAAATGTTTAGATAAGTATTTGATCAGAACAGATGTAAAACAGGAAAAAAACAGGAAAAGTAAAGCCTTGCCATGAAAAAAGCTCCAAATGTAAGAATTGGTTAAAACTTGTATTGTCGTGCTCTTTTATATTATTTTATTTCTGCTTTCAAGTTGGGGGGGGGAAAAAAAAGGATTATTGACTGCCCCCATTGATTTGGGCTGAGCAGGATGTAAAGTGCATCAGTAGCAATAGAAGTGCAGTGGGTCAGCTTGGGGTGCAGCTCCTGTCACAAAGTAACTCAGTCACTTTTTGTCTGATTGTACAAGCAGGCTGTATTGCAGATCAAAATTATTTGCTTTCTAATTAGAAATGGTTGTTTTAAAACAGTCCACTTACCAAAACATTATTTCTAATTCTTGTGTTCTGTGCACAGAATCTGTATGTATGTCTTTTATATATATATATTTTTTACATAAGTAACTTGTATGCCCCATTTCTATTAATTTAAAATAATAAATTTATAGTGATGGTGAAATACAAAGTGAAAAATCAAATCTCCCCTTCCCTCACCACTTCCCTGCAGGGTACGTGACTTTTTTTTTTTTTCCTCCTCTGGCTATACAGGCATTTAAATAATTTTATAACTATAGCACTGATATTGTGTCTTCTTTTGATGCCATGTGATGCCATTTGGACATTTATCTTTCATGATGTAAAAATCCTCTCTTTATCTGGAGTCTCCCTCTGTGAGAGTTTGTCAGCTCTGCAACTGGAGCATCTTGGAAACAGCATTGAATCTTGCTGCACTTGGCATTCCTGTTTTAGTTCTCAGACCTTTACCTTAGAAATTGCAGCACAAAAGCCCAACTCTTAAAAACACCACTTCTTGGGAACCTTTGGGGCATCTGAGCATGCTTTGCTCATGTGTGCTAAATACTGTATTTTTTTCATTTGTGCTGCAGGAATAGGGAAGAACGTGCTGTGTGAGAAAGCTGCTACCTCTGTGGATGCCTTCAGGATGGTCACAGCTGCCAGGTATTACCCCAAGCTGATGAGCATCGTTGGCAACGTTCTCCGTTTCCTGCCCGCCTTTGTGAAGATGAAGCAGTTGATAGAGGAGCACTACGTGGGCAACGTCATCATCTGCGACGTGCGAGTCTACGGGGGAAGCCTGCTCAGCCACAAGTACAACTGGATCTGTGACGAGCTCATGGGAGGGGGTGGGCTGCACACCATGGGCACCTACATCATCGACCTCCTGACCCACCTCACCAGCAGGAGAGCAGAGAAGGTCCACGGTTTGCTCAAGACTTTTGTGAAGCAGAACACGGCCATCAGCGGGATCCGCCACGTCACCAGCGACGACTTCTGCGTTTTCCAGATGCTCATGAGTGATGGTGTCTGTTGCACTGTGACTCTCAACTTCAACATGCCCGGATCGTTCATCCACGAGGTCATGATTGTGGGCTCTGCCGGTCGCCTCATAGCCCGTGGGACAGACTTGTACGGGCAGAAGAACACGGCGCTCCAGGAAGAACTACTGTTTACAGACTCTCTGCCTGTCAACAAGGGCCTTTTGGATAAGGGGTTTAAAGACATCCCTCTGCTTTACCTGAAAGGAATGGTGTACATGGTGCAAGCCCTGCGGCAGTCTTTCCAAGACCAGGAAGACCGTCGGACATGGGATCATAAACCTGTGTCTATGGCAGCCTCTTTTGAGGATGGTCTGTACATGCAGAGTGTGGTAGAGGCCATCAAGAAATCAAGTAGGTCAGGTGAGTGGGAGACTGTGGAGGTGATGACTGAGGAACCAGATGCCAACCAAAACCTCTGTGAGGCACTTCAAAGAAATAACTTATGAACGTTCCTAACTTGAAAAATAGGACAATTAACTCTTCTGGCTGTAATGTAAAAAAACCCTGTTTTTAAGATATGTAGATTCTTATTTAATAGCCTGAGTTTCTTGGTTTTTTTAAACATGTAAAATATGTTCTGATAGGAACAGTTCTGGTTTAAATTGTTTAAAGAGTTTTAAATGTTTCTGTATTTTGCAAACATTTATTTTTTGTCTTGGAGACTGGTAGGAAAACTTGAATTGCCCTTTGCACTTGCAGTAGCTTAAGTGAATCGTGGGATCTCTGCCATTGCGTGGCTTGGAAATGGGACACAGCCCCTGTTGCACAGGTTGCTGATTTAACCATGAGAGCACGTAGAGCGAGATCAGGGAGTATCTGTTGTTCAGATGCCTTTTTCTTCTCTCTTGGAGACTGATTTACGTTTTAATCCTCAGTTTGTAAAATTTTATGAAAGAGTTTAGTGATGTAACAGGTCTCTAAACTCCTATAGGACAAAAAGTAGAAGGAATGGATTAAAGTTAGTAACATAAGGATCAGCCTTTTGGCTTCCTGTAAATGTCTTTCAAATTCATTCAAACTGGTGTTTTATTTAAATGATACTATAATTCTCTGTTGTTGGTGTCTTGGCAGGAAAATCTTCAGGAAGTCTGTGATGCATTGAGCTATTCTTCCATATCTGTAGACATTATTCCTTCTACTCAAGAGGCTGCCTGCATCCAGCAGCTGTTTTTCCATAAGCTCTGTGCCTGTCAGTTGTGTTTACTGCCTGGCAGCACCGGTGCCGTGCCTGTGGGGCCACCACATTCTCATTTCTGTGACTTAATAAATAAATGCCTCCCAGGGTCACGGGATTGCCACAGTGTCGTGGATAACAAAGTTGTACAGCATTAACCTTTCAGGGACCTGAAAGTGGAAGGAAGGAGGTATTTCCTACCTCTTGCAGCTCTCTTAACGTGTTGGCTGGTAACTGTCACACTACACACATCCTGCTAGTTGAGAGAACAGGGACTGAACTGCCATGGGTAAATGTGCTCCTGATCTCAAACACTGGCTATTAACCCTCTGGCCCAGCCCATCCTCACCCTCTCCTGCAGCTGGTGTCCAGTGGGAGAGAGTTGTTCACAGATGATGGGGTGGAAGTTCATTCCTTTTGAGAAATGTTTCTCTCTGAGGCAGGTATGTGGAAAGGATAGTCTAATTTTACTACGTTTGTTTTGTGTACTTGAAAGCTGTTTTTTTAAATGTATTTCCCACTAAATTGTAACCCTGTGTATTTATGTATATTAACATGCACGCTGCTGTTTCATAAGCTGGACCTTCCTGAAAAGTATCATGTTTTCTACAGAAATAAAAAGTTGTGTTTGATGAGGGAATTCTCTATGCAGCTGTGTGCTTGTGTTTGATTTGGTCGAGCTAAAACCATCCTAATAAAAGTGAACAGGAGATTCAGAGCTGGGACTCAGCATTTCATGAGCCCTTCCCTACTCATCATAGAAGTTGCCAGAAGACACCAAGTAAGAAGCAAAATCCCTGCAGTACTGATGGGACCACTTGCCTTGCTTGGTGTGTAAATTAGGTATTTACCTTTGGATATTTACTTTCCAGACTCCATCAGAAACAAGTCTACTGCTGTGCTGTTTTAAAGGGTGGGAGCATGGCCGCTTGTGCTCTGAGCAATCTCATCTCTACTGTGAGCTGTGTGAAGGAAGTGAAGGGAAAGGTTCTTCACCCAGAAGGTGGTTGGGCACTGGAATGGGCTCTCCAGGGAAATGGTCCTGGCCCCAAGCTTGCCAGAGTTCAAGGAAAATTTGGACAATGCTCTGAGAGGCACAGGGTGGGATTCTTGGGGTTTTCCTGTGCAGGGCTAGAAGTTGTACTCAATCCTGCCATAGGTGTGAGCATCTGTGGAGTCTGTGTGCTATGTAAAATGGGTGAGATAATGTGTCCTGAGCTCACCTGGATGTCACCACCTTCATTCAGATAGAAGAGCTCTGACTGTTTTCATGCCAGTTTGGGGTCTGTTTTGAAGCTGTCTTTCTAGAACTGAGAACCTTCCTTTGTGCCTTTTTCACTAAGTTTGTATTGGGCAGAAAAAATCTAAAGTGCAGCTCCTTCTCTAGGAGAAGGAAGCAGCACAAAACATCTCCAGGTGATCCCAGTGAAGGAAGGAGGGTGCCGAGACTCCTGGGTGAGAAAGAGACGTGCCCGCAGATTTGTGCGGAGAGGTGAAAGGGATCTCTCGTGGGCTGGCTACAGCCTGAAGCTGCCCCGCACAGGCAGAGCGGGATGGTGACCACAGGAGCGCTCCTTTGGACGAGGCAGATCCCGGCCGTGAGGCCTCGAGTCTCCCGTGCAATCCCTGTGTGTTTAACGCAGATGCGGTGCATTAGGAACCGGGGCCGGCCCGGGGGTCAGTGCTGCCCCGGTACAAGCGGCGGGGCCGAGGGAGCAGCGCCGGGGGCGCTCCGGGCCGGGCCCGCCCATCCCGGCGGAAGCAGCCGTTGCCGGGGAGCGGCGGGGCCGGGCCGGGCCCTCGNAGAGGCAGCGCCCGCGGGGGGAGACTGCGGGCCCCCGGCACCCCGGGACCGCGCTGCTGGCGGCGCCTCTCGAACCCCCCTCGCCGGGCGAAGGGAGCCAGGAATGTCCCGCAGGGGTGTCCGGTCCCCCGGTGGTGTCCGCTGTCGCTCAGCGCGGTGCCGGGGCCGGGTCTCCGCTCGTGTCCCCAGGCAGGGCTGGTGGTGATCTGCCGTGCCAGCCCGGCCGGAGGAGCTGGGGGCTGCCACACAAGCTCCCGCCTCAGCACGGGGCTCGTCCTTGCATTGAGGTGGGGCCTCCGTGTCGTCATATGCCCTTGCCCTCCAGAGGGAGGACTGGGCTGCAGCTCTGTAATATCTACATCAGTGTCTGCCCATCTTCCCGTGCCGAGCACGGCCCTCGTTCAGCTCCTGCTCCGGCTGCTGCAGGACGCCCGTCTGACTCCCCAGCAGACTGTCCAAGCTGGCTTTATTCCAAAAGGGCTCTTGGTAGACACCAACTCCCAGAAATGCAAATGCCAGTATCGCACCTGGCTGTACCTGTCCCTCTGTTTTCAGAGAGACAAAAGGAAAAGTGGGTTTTTGAGACTGCCAGGTGGGGAAGAGCTGGTGAGACCTGGGGAAACCCATGTGGGGAATAGTATTAAAAGGAGAATATTAATCTCTCCCATAGCAGTCAGCAAGGAGAAAGCTTAGGCAGGGACAAAAACTACTGGGTAGTTTCACAGCACATTGACCTCTGGTCCCAACTCCCAGTTCTTCAGGAGGAATGGTCACAGATCCAGGTACCCTGCTGCTTCCGTGCAGCCCTCGGGCATGGAAATTATCCTGATGTGACTTTACATTTCAGCTAAAACTGTTGAGGAAGGAATCAAACATGCAAGACCAGCTGCACAGAGATTAGCCCTTTGATTTGCTGCAGATGACTTGCTCTGCTTATCACAGCTTATCACAACCGTGGGATGTTTTTTCCCATGCTTTTTGCAGAGATTGGCTCATGAAGGCAAGAAGCTGGGCTGGCATCAGCTCTGTGTGTGGTAGCAGCTTCCTGGCCAGGGACCCAAGCACAGTGAAAATGTCATCTGTGAAGAAAATGGAATGCTTCGAAGTCAGATGCAGTGGGTTCAAGGCTGTGAAATACACCTGCCTGCGGCTTGTCTGTTCCCATGTTTTGCAGTTAACCTAACTACAATGCCAAAAACAAGCCACAAAAGGAAGCTGTGGTTCTTACAGGCTCTGAAAGGGCTCAGTTTGCCAAGGGGATAAGTAGCATTTTTACCACTTGGTCAGCTGCAGCAAAGGGCACAGAGTCGAGTTAATGGCCATTAAACTTGCAGACGCTCTGGGAGAGAGAGGGCTGGGACCTGCATCGCTCGACTCCTAGGCCAGCATAGAGCCATGGTTCTGGTGGAGAAGGGAGCAGCACGCTGGGGTGAATGAGCAGTGTTGAAGTTGTTGGGTTACTCCAGCAACTGCTCTGTGCCTCCTGTAGCTGTTCAGGGTGGCTGGGAGCTGTGACTCTTCCCCAGGGAGTCTGCAGGCTGGCGGGGTGGAGGAAGAGAGAGGAGTTGCACACATATATCTGTTTACCTGGGCCTTTTCAGCAGAGTGTGCAGAGCCTGTGAATGCATAAATGGTGTGTGTCTGGTGGCAGCAGGTGGGGTACTGCACTGTTGATGTTCAGCTTTCTGATGTGGTGGTAGAGAGGATGCTTTCCTGGGTGCAGGCAGCGATCAGGTGGCTGCCCAAGAGGGCTGACCCTGTTCCCTCATCCCTCTCCTCTGTGTTCAGAAGTACATGCTCCTGCTGTGTTACCCTGGCACTTGCTCCAGTGCTTCTCTGATCCCCCCGCGGAAGTAAAAGCCATGTTCCCTTTGGACAAAAGGTACATGGGCAGAAAACAAACCCAGTGAAAGAAGTGACTTGTTTGATGCAGGGGTAGTGAGTGGCATTGGCTCAGCACAGGGCTGTTGGTGCTGCGAAGCTGTGCTGAGCAATGAAGCCGGTAGGAATGACAGCAGAGGAGGTCACACATCCCCTCCTGGCAGGAGCGAGCCATGAGGGTCTCTCACTCGTGTGCCCCAGATAGGCCCGTGGTCAGCAGGAGCAGAGCAGCAGCTTGGGAAGTCTGTACCAGTGGTGGTAACTGAGCCTTGGCAGCTGCTTCCCGGGGCTGGGACACCGGTGCTGGGGACTTGTGTCCCTCGTAGGTCCCTACGCAGGCAAGGTGCTCCCTATTGTAATGAGGTGGTCTGATCTTGTAAGATCCCAAGCCAAAGGTGATGTGACTTGCAAATCAGGGAGTGGGTGTCATTTGCAAATTCCCTGCAGCAGGGCAGGGTGCAGTTGGGATGTGAAGGCATAAAACGAGCCTTCCATCCCCCGCCTCCCATCAACTTGCCTTTCCTCCTTCAATCCCCCGCAATAATTGTCTGCTCTGTTACAGGTCTTGATTTCAGCCTGTCATTTTGCGTGTAAATCACTGGGTTGAGACTCCAGTTCAGATCAAGATCAGATGTGCATTTCAAAGCCAGTAGCTGTTCTGGAGTGATCTCATGGTGAATGCTTTCTTTTTTTTTTTTTTCTCTAGAATAAGAGAGCCTGTTCTGGCTTAGTTGGATCCATTATCGAGGAGATTAAATAATACCAAGCCAGCATCCTTTTATCTCTGGCTGAGAGTCTGTGCCTGCTTTTCAGAAATAGCTTTTCCAAAGCAGCTGGGTACAGGCTGCACATGCATGCTGGTGTGCAGCAGTCAGCACTGCTTACGTTGCCTCTGCCTCTGTGTCCGGGAGATGAATAACAGCGTTTTGCTAATGGGTCTCATGTCAACAGGGGTGATTTAGCAAGGAAGACTGCAGTGCATTAGTTGCTATGACTCAGACTCACTCAGCCTTGCACTGATCGTTTATTGGTTTATAAATTAAACTGCAGATGCTGCGTCCCGTCAGTGCTGGCATGCCGAAGATCCTGAAAGGGGTTCTTCCCGTCGAGTTGTCTCAGAAATGTTTAAATTACTGCCTCAGGAGTCAGGGAGCGCAGGTTGTAGCCCCAGCTCTTACAGCAGTGACTCCAGCCAAGCTGCCCTGGCGCCTGTCAAAATCATGGTGTGACTCTGATGAGGCTCCTGTGGCATCTGCTGCGAGCTCACCAGCAGTCTGTGCCTGCTGGTGTGGCATCCTGCATCCTCGTGTTGTTGTAGGCATAAAAATGCTATCCAGGAGATCTTGGTGGACAGTGCAGGGAAATTGATGCTGGCTGCTCCTGTCTCTTCCTGGTGGAAGGGTCTGTGCTTCTGTCATGGGGAGGAGAGAGGCAACAGGGACCTGTGTGGGCCAGAGCAGGGACTTGTGGATCTGTGCTGCTTTGAAAAGTACTTCAGAAATGAAAAATATGTTCTTCTAAGCAAGTAACTGTGTTCTCCCCAAGACCTGAGAAACCATCTGGGCTCTTCCCCAGAAATCCAGTCTCTGGCCCTGCATGGTCCTGGAGTGAAATGTTTTGTCTTTTTGTCCAGTGTTTGTCCTTCTGAGGGTCAGCCCCAGCCTGCTCAGGGGTGGTGCCAGCACAGGTGTGTTCTCAGGGAGGATATGGCTGTGTGGGGCAGGGGCTTCAGCTTCCTCTGGACAGGTTGCGTTTGAACCACAGGAGACATTTAGAGGGAGCCCAAGGTGCAGGATAATTCAAATCTCAGGCTAAAACCTGTCAGATCATGGCCAGCTACCTCGTGTTTCCTGTTCACTCCTTCTGTGTCTGCATTAGATGTTTCCATATGGGAGAACAAAGCCAGGAAGGATTTTTTTGTACCAAAGGTACCAATATTACAGCAACTGTGGACATTTTCAGCACTGGTAAATACACTGATTAGACCCACAGTAGGGACAGGGCTGCTGGACCCCTTGTTTCACCTGCATTAAGTCCAGTTTGGAGTGGTTTCTACCTGCAGGACATCTCTGTAGCTGGGCGGGAGCTGTTAAACGAAAGTCAGAAATTCCTATATATATATATATATAGGTAAAATGTGGCTTTTCAGTGTCTCAGTGGGCCCTGTTCATTTCTGTTCTCAGTGTTGGTTGGTTTCTGTGGCAGAGGCAGAGCAACGTGTGGCAGGATGTGTGAAGGGCCATCCAGGATTTCTGGACCCATTCCTCCAGACCCAACGCTCTTTCCAGAGTATTACAAACGCCCCTTCTCGGGTGAGTCCTTGATGCTTGTTACAGGTTTGGGGGTTTGTGCTTTGGCATGACACAGTTTGATGTCTTTATCCCTTGGCATCCTCGACAGTCTCTATTCAGATTGATGAAGGTGCTTCTGATGGTGATCCTAAAGTGGTCTGTACAGCTGGTTCAAAGACGGGAAAGCATAAGGCTGAGGTGGAGAGGGGATCTTCACATTGTTTGTGGGCTGTGGGTGCAGAAAACTGAGGTAAGATCATTTCCTGACAAGGTTCTCCTTTTCCTGTCTCTGCAGCTCGAGGGAGGCTGGAAGGGAATGCTCAGAAGCTGTGTTTAACCTCTGGCCCCCTGGACCCAGTTCCCAACCCGTACCCCGCTTTGGGCAGTGCCCGCCAGGCCCAGCCAGCCCCCCACATTCGCCCCAGCGGAAAGGACTTCCTGGAGAAGGGACAGAAAGGGACACTCAGCCTCTTACTGCAGCTCCAAGGCATCTCCCTTGACAGGGGGCTGCCAGTCAAGAGTAAGTACAGCCAAATCACTGCTGGCCTCAGCTGCCATCAGGGATTTGGGGTGGATTCCCAGGATCTGCTGCCTGAGAACAGCTTGAGCTTCACAGGGCTCATCACCCCATCTTCAGCTTTTGGCCTGGCAGTGGAATCAGCTGTGCTGGAGCCTGTAATGTTTTGGCCTCCCTGGCTCCAGATTCAGGTTTGGAATGGGAAGAGGGACTTTAAAAAAGGTGCAAAAATTTGGACTTCTTTATAGTAAAACTTGCATAGGAATCAAGTAAAACCTTGATGTATTGAGGATGTTTAACATGGTGAGTTCCTTGTTGGGGAAGCCAGGCAGGATTTGGGAAGACTGTCTGTGTATGTGGATGTGAGAACATCTTTGCAAAAGATGTTCCTTTCTCCAGAGATGTCACCCAGAATACATTCAGAGGTCCAGGAAGGAGATAAGGTTGAGCCCTGTGTGTCATTTAAATTTACTTCATGTGCTGGCACTGCCCTGAGCCTGGCGCCAGTGTGGTGAATGCCACAACTGCTGTGCCCAAGTAGAGGGGAACAGGTCTGGTTATGTCATCTGAGATATTCCCTGTCTTTGGGAACCCAAAGAAGGGTAATTTTTGATTCCAAAACAAAACAAAAAAAACCCTAATTCATAATCTTGACTGTGTCCACTTGAACGTGGGACAATGGCTGACCATGAAACCAGGAGCAGTGCAGGCTCAAGGCTCTGCAGCTGCCATGTCACTGCTCTCTCCACTTCAGAAACACCATGGGAGCTGAAAACGGGAATTGACCTTGCTCTTGAGAGGGTGCTGGCATGACTTGTCTGGCATAGCCCGTACTGGGACAGGTAGAGAACAAGGGAGTCTGTGAACACCAGCAGTGTGCCCAGACCTGTGCTGATGCTCCTCTGGCAGAAGAGTCACTCTGGGAGTGTGCACCTAACAGGGGCAGGATGCAGAGATGGTCTAGTCTGCAGGAGAGGGGAGAGCTTGCTGGTTCTCTGGGCTGTTGGACTAGCTTTGGAAGGGAGCTGTAGCTCTGGTGCCAGCACTCCCAGAGCCTGTGTCCTGTGGCAGTGTCTGGGAGGTGAAGGTGTGTCTCCCCTTGCTGAGCAGGGAAAGAGGCCAAGGACTACGAGAAGGAAAATGTGAGGCGGATAAAGGAGATTCAGAAGAAGTGCAAAGAGAAGGAGCGAGCCCAAGAGCACAGCCAGCCCAAGCCTGTGAAAGCTCTGTGGAAGTCCCAGAAATACGAAAATGTGGAGTCAAAGGTGAAGGCCAAACTGCAGGTTGGTATCTATGGAGGAGCTCTTGAACTCTCCAGGCTCGGGATGTGGCTCAGGCATGAGGAATGGTGGGATGATGGAGACAGGAGAGTCCTGGAGCCTGCAGGATCTGGGGGCATCTCAGTGCTGAGGCACAGTGGGCAGATGTGGCAGTGGGGCTGTGAGTGAGAGTGGGTGCTTTGGGTCCAGAGAGTGATTGCTGCAATAATCCCTGTCCTGCTTCCCCCTCGTAGCCGTATTTCCTGCCGAGGGATGCTCCCATCTGGCTTTTCAGCTTCCCCATGTTTGGGGCAACACTTCTCTGGGGTTTGTGCCAAAAGGCTGTGGCATTTTGTCCCACAGATCATAGCTCTCAGAGATAGGTCTGCAGGCTGCATTGAGCCTCAGTCCAACTGTTCCCAGCCTGTGGATACACAGTGGGCAGTGTGTATCCACACGTTCTTCCCCAGGTGATTGTCCTGGTGAACAACCACTGCTCAGTGGGGGCACACAGACATCTCCAGGCACTCAGGGTTGAGGCCTCATAGATCAGCACAGCCTGTGAGCATGCTGCGTTGGAGCCTTTAAGTTCCTCCTCATCTTTGTGTTGCTTCCCTTTCATCTGTGGCCAGCTTTTGATGCTAAAATGACGTGTGTTGATAACAACTGCAAAAATTGGCAAGATGATTCCCAAGCCAGTGGTTCCAACTGCTGTGTCCCTTCTTCCTGGTGTGTCACCAACCTCTTTGGTGTCTGTGACCCTTCCACTCATGGGAGCAAACCCACAAATGCTTCAAGAACACAAGCCTACGCTCTTGTTTGACAAGTCCTCTGGGTTAGAGGAAGATTGAGCTAATTTCTTCCTTTGTTTTGGGGAAGGGGGTGGTCTCTGCGCAGGCAGTTTCTGCGTGGTGCGTTACTTGTGCTCTGTGTATTCCTCCAGAGAGGCCCTGACTCATGATGCTTTAACTGTTGCTGTGGCTCTCCTGGAGCTCAGGTGTTCTCTGTGAGGGATCTCCATCTTCTGTGGAGCTGCTACTGCTGCTCAGAGTTTCAGTTGATTCTGCTGGATCTCGATGATTAATGCAGAGTTTCTTCTCTGTGATCTGTCCCTGAGGCTGTTACCTGTAGCAGTTGCCATGGAAAGGGCTCTGGCAGTCCCAGTGCTCCTGTGGAGGGAGGTGGGGCAAGCTGTGCTCTGCACTCCTGAGGTCACAGACTCACTCAGCTTTGAGCCAGCTGTGCTAGGTAAAGGCAATTCTCATTAACTTACCAGAGAGATCCAGATCTCCTGTTGAAAAAAGACTGAGCATCCTTAGAGCATGAACAGTCTGGGCAGTGCTGAGGGCATCCCATACCCTGCTCCTCACACCCAACCCAGCGATGGGGCTGCCCAGTCCCACCATCAGTCTGCAGCTCTGCCCAGCTGAGCTGGCCAGACAGGAAGGAATCTCCAGGGAGCTGCGGTTCAGCTGAGACCTTGGGTATTTGTAAAGATCTGGGGGCGGCCCTGTGCAGTTCCCATCACTTCCAAGGGCAGAGCAGTGCCCTTGCTGCATTTATTGTAAGGTCACCTCCTTGCCACAGTGTCAACTTTCAGTTTTCAGGGTTTGTTTGCAACAAGACTGTCTGAGATAGTCCCAGACCACCTGCTAGACATCGAGTACTGTCACCCTGTGCCAGTGCTAACCACAGCCACTGAAGATGCCCCTCAGTGCTATTCCACCAGGCTCCTTCTCTCTCTGCTCCTTTTTCTTTCTAGAGTGATACAACCACAGATCTGAGGTGCTGAGCAGAGCAGCACTTGAGAACGGCACCTCAGCAGGCAGCTTCGTGCCTACCTGTTTGATCCAAATGTGTTTCTGCAGATTCTCACACCGTTTCTTAGCAATCCTTTACAAAGTTCAGATCCCAGGTTCAGATCTGTTGCTGTTTGTGGGCCTTTGCTGACTACAAATTGTCTTCCCCTGAGAACTTCTGCCAAGTCATGGCAGAAAGCGTGTGCTGTCGTGTGCCTGCTGGAAACCTGTGGCTGAGCTCGTGGTTGACCACCCAGACTTGGTTGGGAGGGTTTCTCTTTGCTCCAGCCTCCCTCCACTGGTGGATCTTTTCTTGCCTTTCCCAGGAGACCTCCCCACCTCCAAATCCCGAGGCTGTGAATTTCCTGAGGGCATATTCTCGCTGTGGCTCTGGGATCAAGCCCTGCAGACCACTGTCCCCAAGGCCTGTCAGAGCAAAAGCAGGAGCAGACACAGAGGCTCCAGAGGCACGGGGTGCTGAAACCAAGGTGAGTTACACACTAACTGCATCCATCCCAGGGATTTCTGGCACTCTTCCATTGCTCCTGCTTTGAACCCTTTGTGCCTTCTTCTAAAGTGTTGGGTCAGGTGTGCTGCATGAGTAGGGAGATCTGTAAATACTGTTCCTGGCTGAAGGGAAGGAACAGGATCTTGGTCACTGGGGTGGTGAGATGGGTGTTCAGGAGTTGTTAATGCTACCTTCTGACTTCATCTTCACTCCAAGAGATCATGAAGTTCCCTTTGAAAATTCCACCTCCTCATGCCAGCAATCTCAAATCTGCTCTTCCAAGGGCTTTGCAGGAGGTCTTGGGGATTTGAAGGCTGTTCCCACTGTAATCAAAGGAACTGTGGCTTCTGGACATTAGATAAAAATTTGGCAAGTGGGTGTGCTTTTTAGTAAGGAGAGTTAAATCAGCATTAGTACTTAAACCTTTCAAGTCGTCTGTTTGGGAGGTCCTAAACAGCGCCATGACTCATGTCCTTTTCCCTTGGCAAGTGTGAGGTTGTCAGTTTGTTGGTTCCTAAATGCCATAAATGACTTAATTAAACAGGACATGATCTCCAAAGGAGGAAAACCTTAAATGCAAACACAGCCACCTTCTCCCCTGTTTTGTCCAGCAGAGGAGCTGTTGTGGAGGCGCCGTCTTTGGGGCAGTGCCCCAAGGATCAGCAAAGTTCCTGCTCTGCCAGGGGTTCTGGTGCATTTCCTGGCCTGATGAGCGCCCAACCTGTTTTTCCTCTGCCCTCTAAATGCACCAGGAGGAGCCATGGGGACTATGTCAAGCCTGTTTATTTCTGTCCTTCTAGCTTTTAAGGCATGTGGTCATCTTGGGGACCTTAAAGAGGTCAGGTTTAGGTTTGGCTTTTGGTGCCTACCTTCCCAAACCATGGCCATAGCTCCTGCCTGTCTATGGCTGCACACTGAGACGGGCTGTGCCGAGGGTCTGCCTGTCCTGCTGTCGTACAATTCAGTATCTTGTGTGGTGCCTCTTTGCTTTTTCCCCTCCTGTGGGCAGTGGCAGCTGGCTGTGTGCATGCCCAGCGTGCCCCTGATGCCTGGCTCTCTCTTCTTCCAGATGCAGGTGGAGGGCAGGAGCGTTGACTTCATCAGGCACAACGCCTGCACTGCCAAGCGGGCCCCGCTGCGCCGCTCCCAGTCCCTGCAGGCACTGGCCGAGCTGCTGGAGCAGAAGCACCGGGAGCAGGAGGAATACAACACCAAGCAAAAGGGCCACGTCCCTCAGTAGTATGTGTGCCCCTCTCTGGGGACTGTAACAGCCTTGATTTCATCCCCAGCTTCTGCCCTGAGAGATGGGCTGGGCACAGAGGCGCGCTCACCGTGTGCAGCAGTGCCATTTTCTGTCACCTGGGGAGGAAACGCTGTCCCTCCTGCTTTCTTGTCTTAACCAGCATCCCATGACCAGTGTGGCAGGGCTCAGAGAGAGTTTTGTCTCCTCCTCCCTCGCTTGCTGTTGTACAATGATGCTGATATGGGGAAGCTCTGTGTCCCTTGAGAAATGTGCTCCTGCCCCTTTGTAAGCTTTGTTCCATGTGATGTAGCTTTGGCATTATAAGGTCTGGTTTTGGAGAGGCAGAGATCTCTCAGCTCTGCCTCACAAGTGTTCATCCTGCCTTGGGCCTGGGTTCTGAGGAACATCCAGCTAGTGCCGTGCATTTTGGGGTTCTGCATGGAAAACAGTTCCTGGGTGACCCTATCCTAGGAATGACCATGGTGCCAGTCCTTTGGCTGTGCTGTCCTCTGCCAGCATCCCTGGCCATGAGCTGCTCTGTTCATTCTGCCACTGGCCCACAGAAGGTTTGGCGAGGACTCAGTGAGCCAGAAACGAGGAGCAGCAGCCCTTATCTCCAAGGAGCACGTGTTGGCCTGAGTGCATCTCTCCCAGCAGCCCTTTGGTGCATGTGGAGCACATTTGCTGGTCCACGCGTGTGGGTTAAACCCAGTGTGTCCCCCACCACAAGGGTGTGTGCCAGCACGTGAGTCCCTGTTGTCCTCAGCCAGTGACACGGAGCCTGGTGGGGTTTGAAGGACACATTCCTGGCCTCTGCCTGTGCCCCAGGGCCACCCTTCCTGCCAGATGTGCTGACAGCTGCTCTCCTTTGCCTCGCAGCCTGCTGGAGAGGAAGGAGCTGTGGCGCAAGCAGATGGAGGAGCGGCTGCGAAACCTGCCAGACCCCGACACGCCGCCCGGCCACACCATGATGCCGGAGAGCCAGCGGCTGGACACCCTCAGCAATCTGAAGCAGAGTAAGAGCAAAAGGAACTGGGATTCCAGTTCAGAAAAATCCTAGACAGGATAAGGGAGAAGAGACACGGGGACACAGATTCCTGCCACTTGGAGAGGTGCCTGGATTAAGGCATGTGTAGGCAGGGTGTGAGCTGTACGCATGGAAAGAGCAATCAGTCAATGTCCTGCAGGACTGGCTCTCTGCAGCAGACTTGTCCAGTGGACCTGATGTAAGGGTTGCTATTGCTCCTAAAATATTAGATTTTGGTTGGAAGGGACCTTCAGAGGTCTCTAGTCCAATCCTTGGTTCTCCCTCAGGTCCTCATCCAGCTGAGCTTTAAATAGAGGGATTCTAGGTCCTTGTTCTACTCCTGCCATCGTGTTCATGATCACAGCATTAGAAAAAGGATGGATTTTTTTGCTCTCCAACTTACACAACTTGGATTTTTCTCTTTTCACAGGCCAGGAGCAGCTGATAAAGGATCTGGTTCTGCTGCCAATGCGTGGAGACAGCCTCAAGATGCAGAAGAGGCGGGTAGAGCTTGAGAGGAAGCTCTCCCAGATAGAAGAGGCGATCAAAATTTTCTCAAGGCCCAAGGTTTTCATCAAGTTGGACTCCTGAGCTGGTGGGGCCAGGTGTGCTGTGCTGTTCTGCCTGAACATCCTTAATTGCTGGGCAGGAATGGGCATCACTTTGGGAGGGAAGGAGAGGAAGCCAAGTTCCAGACTCTGGGCCCATGCAGGTGCCGATACGGTGTCCAATATGCAGCTGGCATCTCTTGCTCACCTTTCAGTGCTGTGTCTTGACCACAGAAAAGGGAGGGAGATGCCTTAACAAAGGCCCTGCTCCAGTGGTCTGGAGGACAGTTGTCTCTGCTGCTTGACTTCTCACAGATTAGCTCTCTACTCTGGATCTGTGGCATCACCTTTTACTTTCCCTCTTTTTCCTACTTTTAGAAACTGGTAGGAGGTTTCTTCTGCTGCTGCCTGTACTGTTCCTTGTCACCCTCTTTCTCCTGAGCTGGACCGTGACCATGGCTCATCCTGAGCACCTCAGGGGACAGCTTGGGGACAAGGAAGAGGCACAGAGCTTCAGTGTCTCTTGCCCAGGGAAGGGCTGGGCTGTCAGGATGGTCTGGTGGGGTGTCTGGAGAAGCCTTTGTTGTCTGTGGGGCAGGAGATACTCCAATAAATCATCATTTCCATCTTGCAGTGTGTGTGCAGCTCCCAGGGCGCCCAGCAGGGCCTGAGGAGTGGTGTGGGCAGCAGCAACCAGCAGCACTGGCACAGTGCAGGCAGGGGATGAGCCGTGGGTTTCACAGGGCTGGATGCTGGGACGTGGTGGTGGACATGGAGTGGAGAATGTGCAGAATCCCGATGGATCTCCATCCACAGGCTGGCAGGACAGGTCTGGGCAGGTGCCAGCGTGGAGGTGAACTCACTGCTCACCTGCAGATGCGATGCAGGAACCTGTGCAGACCTTTGCAGGGGTCCTGCTGCATGAAGCAAAGAAAAATTGAAGCTGTAAGGGATTGCTGGAGGGCTTGGTGCACCTCCTGCTCAGCAGAGGTGTGGTGCCACAGCTTGGAGCCATATCCAGCTGAATTAAGAGAATCTCCAGGGATGGGGTTGCCCCCATCACCTTGCTGGGGCTCTGTCTCCAGACAGTGCCAGCCTCAGGGGGAACACTTTTTTTCCCCCTGAAATCTCATCAAGTTTTCCTTTGTTGCAGCTTGTGCTGTTGCTCTGTCTCCTTTTGCTACAGGGTGGGGATACTGTGCATGGATTCCCCAAGCAGCTGCCTTATTGCAGGGGCTGGTCCATCCTGGGCAGGATTTTGTGGGGTGAGGATATTGTGGAGTCCTTCCAGCTCTGCCTGTGCCACCTGGCACACTGCAGTACCCTGGGATGTTGGGGCTGACGCCGCTGCCAAGGGCTGGTAAATATTTTGGCACTCGAGGGCTGGAGGAGGTGAGATGCCAACTGGAAAATCACCCCATGTGCCCCTGGGGCCACCTCAGGGCAAACCCCACAGCCAGGCTGAGCCGGCTGGATGAGGGTGACTGGGGGCCATGGGCACAGCCCCCGGGCACCTCCCTGCCCGAAACAAGCCTGGGCTAACCAGCCCTGCTGCCAGATCTGCTCTCTGGTCTGTTTGGGCCCTGGCTGTGTGCCATGAGTGCCCTCAGCCCTTGCTGCACTCCCTGCCTGCCCTGGCCTGGCTAAGGCTCTGAATGGAGAGTTGGTGCTGACTTTTCAGACCCCGAGAGCTGCAGGTCTTCCTCCTTGCCAGTCCCACCACAAGCCCTTGGCAGCAGTGAGTGCCACCATCAGCTTGGCACTTTGGGAGAAGGACTGAGGGTGCTGGGAGCCCCAGCAGAGCAGCAGAGGCAGGTATGGACCCCCCTGCCCTGAGCTTGGGGCTGAAGAAGGAGGATGGGGCTGCACTATCCCCAGCAGCACTTGCAGGGCTGAGTGACAGCCAAGGTGCTGCTGCCAGACCAGGTGTCCCCTACATTAGTGAGGGCACTGCGGTGGGGACAAGGTGGGAATGGGGGGGCCAAGCAAGGCTCATTGCATCAGGCCAGGTGGCTGCCCAAAGCAGCCTGGACGTGTGCCATGGGACAGGCACGATGGGTCTCGGTGGGGTCACCCAGCCCAGCAGCAAAGCTACGAGGTGTGCCAAGGTCAAGGCCACCGCTTCCAGGCACCGCCTTAGGTGCACAGGGCTGGGGTACCCACCCGCTGCCCCCCTCCTCCCTGCAGTGACACGAACCAGGGACAAGCATGCTGCTTTCTAGAAAAAGTTTTACTGTCCATTGCAATATATTAATGATGCATATTTCAATAAAACAATTAAAAACTCCCTCTTGCTTGGAAGGGGAGGCAAGGGGGCTCAGAGGGGCAGTGCCCGGCTCGAGTGGGTGCCACAGTGGGGCTCCCGGGGACGAGGGGGGTGGGAGAGGGCAGTGGGTAGCCCCTCTCCACCCCTGCCTGCTGGCCGCATCATCACCCCGGTGTCCACATCCAGCCTGGACGAGCAGAAACCCGGCCGGCCACCGAGTGGCACAGGGCCCCTGCAGCTATAGGGTGAGGAGGGTGCCATCCTCCCGTCCGCTGCCCCTGCCAGGGCTGCCGTCGTGGCTGCCAAGGGACTGCAGGGAGCCCCGCGAGCTGTGCGGGGACAGGCTCCGCTGGAGGGGTCCATCCACAGGGCCCCCGTTGGGGCAGCCCCCAGGGATGTAGTGGGACGCGCTGTCGCTCTCGATGACCAGGTCGCCCTCCTCGTCGCTCTCGGCCGTGCTGTAGTTGCTCAGGTACTGCGAGGCTGGGCTGGGGGTCTGCTGGCTGGGGGTGCTGTCCGTGGACATGCCAGAGCTGCCCGAGGCCTTGCTGCTGCGGATGACATTGTTGCGCTGGTTGGCCGGCTTGACGGTGATGATGAGGTTGTGGCTGTTGGCCACCATCATGTCCGTCACTTGGTCCAGAGACTTGCCAGCCACATCGATGCCGTTCACCTCCAGGATCTCGTCGCTCACCGCCAGCAGCCCCGTGCTCTCGGCCAGGCCACCCTTCACCAGGCGGGAGATGAAGATGCCGGGCACCTTCTCGACGCCCTGCGGGGCCACGCGCACGCTGACGCCGTCGCGGATGTAGAAGCCCAGCGGTTTGTCGGAGCCGTGCTTGTGGAGCCGCACGCGCCGGTGGGTCTCGGGCAGGATGTCCACGTCGATGATGGAGGAGATCTGGCGGAAATCCTGGGGCATCCCGATAAGGAGGTGAGGCTTGGCCCGGTAGTGTGCTGGGCGCAGCAGCCCCTTCTTCTTCCGCTGCAAGGAGTTGGAGGCGAAGACGCTGGCATCGGACTCTGCTGTAGGGAGCAAGGGAGGACACAGGTCAGGCACTGCGGCTGCCGGGGACGTGAATGCGTGCCCTTGGCCCCAGGTGCTGGGGCAGTGGTCAGGAGAAGGGCCCTGCTCACAGGTCTCACCCGCTTTTCCTCCCCAGATCCTCAGCCTGGCTTTCCCTGCAGCCTGTCTCTGCTGGGGCCCATCTCCTGGGATTACCCAGCGTACACAGACACACAGGCCGGGATTAGTGGGATCGAGGCAGTGATTCAGCCTTAATCACACTTTAAGCCAAACTCTGCAGTTTAACACTAGAGCTGCCAGCCCTGATGGCCTGGGAGCTGCAGCCATGCCCCAGTTTGGGTTTGGGGAGAGAGGACCCCCCACACGAGTGTGCTGTGGTGGCAGCCAACTCCCTTAGTGTGAGTCCAGCCCCAGGAGACAGCACCAGAGTCCCCTGCCCCACTAGAGCAGGGCTATCACTGGCATGGGTTAGTGATAGCCACTGCTGTGTCCTGCAGAACTCTGCCACCCCCAGGAACAGAGACTCCCCACCTCCTGGAAATTCATCCCAGGGCTGCAGCATCCTCAGGGCCACTGAATATCCCAGACTGTGATTTGTGCCAGATATTCCATGCAGGGTTCGACTTTCTCCTTCTAAACCATGCCCTGGGGCTGCTCTGGGGGGCCCAGCTCCAACCCATCATGTGTGACCTCATCCACCAGGTGCTGGGGAGTATCCCCTGGTTCTTCTCTGGTTTCTCTCCATCTCTTTCCATGGGAGAGCACAGATCTGGATGCTCCATGGTCAGCACATTCCCCACAGTGTCCCCCACCAGCATCTGGACCCTGCTCCAGCTGCAGGGCTGCAGGGGATGTCCCCAGGCCCAGGAGACATGGGATTTCTCCCTAGCCAAGCCAGCCTGCCAGGGCTCCTGGCTTATAAATATCTCCCTGCACACACAGCCTTGGCATATTTTTAGCTCGGGGAAGGGCGGCGGAGGCTTTCCCACAGCTATTTCAGCACACAGCTCCTCTCCAAGGGGCGCAGAGTGGCTGGGCCAGGCAGGTCCAGCACACCAAAGATGAGCCCGACAGTAGCGCTGGCAATGTCCCTCACTTTCCCCTGCCCTTCCCATGAGCCTTGGCCCAGCCAAGGAGGGGCAGTGCTGTTGTCCCAGCCAGGCTGCCCCACAGGGATGGCTTCACCCAACGGGGTGATGGCACAGAGGAGAGCCCAGCTGCAGCCTTTGCTTTTTGCCCTGCTGTGGCAGGACTGGCTGCTGCAGAGCCCACTGACGGGAGCACACCCGTGTGTGTGCACAGCTCCCTGCAGCCGGCGGTGTGAGAGGCTCTGCAGCCACATTCCTCAGCGACCCAGACCGGTTCAACGACAGCCCAGCCTTGGGATGACCTGGATCCATTTTAAATTAGCTGTGAATCACCCAGGACTTGCTCTTGGCCTCTCTGCACACCTCCCTGTGGTGCTGCCGGCCCCGCGGCCCCTCTCCTGTGGGCAGAGCTGGGTGCTGGGGCTCCCTGGTGCTGCCTGCTCGCCTTCCTTATCATGCTGCCCATGGAGCAGGCTCTGCCTGCTCACTCTGCACACTGTGCTGTCCTGGCACAGTCAGCCGTGGGCCCTCACAGGCTTTTCCAGCAGCAGACAGGGTGGCTCTTGGGAGCAGGAGCGATGCTCCCACAGCAGCCCTGGCACACCCACCCCTGCACCAGCTCTCCATGTCACAGCCTGGGTCCAAGTATTGGGCCAGGAACAGGGGATGGTTCAGCGCTGGCAGCGACAGGCCCTGATCACACCACGGGCTCCAGCAGCCTGGATCACTGCTGCCAGCCCCCACACCATGTGGCCACAGAGGAAACACATCCAGGGCATCCCACACTACCCTGATGCAAAAGTTGAGGAAAACTGGCACAGCAGCCAGGGCTGGCCACCAGCATCACCCCCCACCCAGAGACTTCATACCACTAACATGAGCTGGAAACTTGCTCTGGATGCTGTGCCGGGAAAACTGTGGCTCTGGGTCAGACTCTGGCTCTGTGAACTGCTGACTGATGATGCTATGAAAGAGAAAACCTTGGTGCTACTAAACCAAGTGGAAGGGGATGGGCTCGTTTTCCCTGCAAACAGGAGAAATACTCAGTGTTTGTCACTTGGAGGCTTTCATCCTCACCGAGATGCTGCCATCAGGATGTTATCAGGTGTACCTGTGCAAGGAAGTGGTTCCCTGGGAATATGCCACAAAGGTCAGGGCAAGCCCCTGATCTGCCAGGGAGGCACCAAGCCTCTTCCCAACACCAAAAATCCAGCGGCACCCAGCACCCTGGGAGCTCTGCCAAAATGATGGCTGTTGCCTCCTCAGGGCAGGGAGCTGGATGGGGTTGCTGGCACAGTGCTCACGGGAGTAACACGGGTGTTATCTGGGAGCCCACGCAAGCCTGGCTGGAAAACACAACTTCAAAGGGGTGAATTGCAAGGATCTGCCTTTGCTCACCAGGTCACACGGGGCTGGGCTGGGGCAGGTGCCCTCGGCTGCCAGGGAGAGCCCGTGTGGGTGCCACAGCCCTGGCAGGGTTCTGGGAGCCTCCCAGTGCCACCATCTCTCCACATCCATCCACCAAAGCAGTGGCTGGAGGGTATATGACCAGCCATGCCCCAACTGGCACAGTCCAAAGGTGGAACCAGCAGTACTGTGGGATGTGGCTCATCTCTCTTGATAGGAGGACAGATCCAGTGCCCTGCTTACCCTTCTTCTGGATGATGACCCTGAGGAGGGGGTTGGCAGAGGACAGGGCTTTGTGGTAGTTGTCGTCATTGTTGATGGGCAGGAGGTCGCCGTGGATGTCCGTGTAGCCCAGGAGCACGTCCACCCGCGGGATCTGGTGCACTGTCTGCAGCAGCTGGTAGAAGTCCTGGAAGCTGCCGGCGCCGGAGCGCTTCATGGCAAAGCGGCGAAATTCAGCGTCGAACTGCAGGTGAGGAGGAGGAAGAGGAGGAAGAGGGTGACTCTGGGCAGGGCTGGCTCTGGCTGGCAGGACCGATACGGGCAGGGCACCACAGAGAGCTGCCCCAGGGCAGGCAGAGCCTTGGTGCTGCCGGCTCCGGAGCCCGGCAGCACCAAGGCAGCAGTGCCAGTCAGGAAGAGCCCGTCCCAAAAACAAAGTAAAAGGAGCGAAGCCGTTTCCCGGCCCGAACACTGAAGTGATGGGGCAGAGAGATGGCCCCGCGGCAGAGGAAGGACCCTGTGGCCGTACCACCAGCCGGGGCAGACTCCGCGCTGCCGGGAGGCCCTTCCCTGCGACACGGGCGCTGCTGTAGCACCTGGTGAGCAACAGCGCTAATTAATGCCTCCTTCCGTCACGACGAAGGGGAAGCCAATTAAGAACAGGCTGAGGAACACTGCGAGGATCGCGCTGCCCGCGGGGGTCACACCCCAGCTGTCGGGGCAGGCGGTGGCCACCACGTCCTGGGAAAGGGGGCACCCAGCACCCTGCCGGGGGTCCCGAGCAGGCAGTGGCACAGCTAGGCGAGTGCACATCTGGGTAAGGGTGCAGAAAGGGAGTGCACACATCTGGGTGAACACAGGGATGGCTGGGTAGGCACAGGTGGATAATGGTGCATAGCTGGGTGAGGGCACACATGTGGACAAGGGTGTGCCAGGTGAGCACATATCTGGGTAAGCAGACACGTCTGGGGGAGACCACAACTGGGCGAGCGCACAGTCATGCAGGTGTGCACATCTGGATGCACGACAGGGGCTCGTCCCTTGCAGGGGGTGCACATCTGGGTGATGGCACAGCCGGGGATGCGCATGCCTTGCCGAGCACGCACAGCTGGGTGAGTGAACATCTGGGCGAGGTGTGTCCCCGAGGTGACCGCACACCCAGCACACCCGCACCGGCGGGGCCACCCCGCACACCGGGGCTGCGGGAACAGCGCACCGGCGCCCTGCGCATCTGGCGAGCGCTCCGCCGCGGCGTTCCCACGGCCGCGCCGAGCGAGCCCGCGGCCCGGCAGAGCCCAGGGTGGCGGGACGCCGCGGCCGCCGG